>VXBJ01006974.1:381263-397125 GCA_013400055.1 Nycticryphes semicollaris
CCCCCCCTGCCGAGGGCCGGCCCAGACGAGCGGCCGGGACCGCCCCCGCACCGCCCCCCGCCGCCCCCCGGCAGGCCCCGACGGCGGCAGGAGTCTGCTTCAGCCCCTGCCCCAGCCCCCTGTCCTGCTGAAGGGGCGGGCCGAGTGCCGGGGAGAGGCCGAGGGGCGACCGGGGACAGCCGTCTGGGGTCGTGGGTCCCGCCACGCAGTAGCCCGGTTTCGGGTGAGCAGGGGACCTGTGCCCGACATCGCACACCCCTCCAGCTGCGGCGGAGCTGGACAGAGAGCGGCAAAAGGTACCCGTTGTACGGCGAAGGTACCCGGCTGGCTGCCGTCCGGGCTGTCGCTTCCCGCCCCGGACCCGGGGGTCTCAGAGGGGCAGCTAGCAAAAGCCATGGTGCCAGGTTATTCGGGGTTGGTGACTGTCTCACCGGCTGGTGAACACGATCAAGATCGCAGGCCCGTGTGGATTTCAGATCTCATAGAGGCTTTATAGATTTCCCTGGCCTGTGTTTTCCCTAACAAGAATAAAAATGTACTATTGCCAACTTAAAAATGTATAAATATGTATGCGTATATACAGGTATATATACAGGAAAGCCCCCTTTTCTCATTGCCATAAACGATACTGTAATCAAATTCATATTACTGTCACTCTGAAAATCTGTTGTGCTAATTCCTTTGGACGTCTTCAAAAGCACCACTTTAATGACTTTGTTCTTCAGAGTTGTGTTGTTAACATTCGTTCTACAAATACAGTTTGTAGGTTTCTTTTATGTGAATGCTTTGCTTTTAAATGGGACAGATCATAGATAGGTTTAAAGAATATTTGTATGCAAATTATTTGGTGGTTTGCCAGACAACTTTTTCTTTCTCAGAACTCAGCTGGAGATATAGATATATATATATATATAAAGCATATTGCTAAGTCATTTTCCCTCTGGAAGTTTATAGCCAGGTTTTGAAGCCAATGCACCTCAGATTACTATGGATTTTAACACACTTGTTGGATTTCCTAGCTGCTTTAAAAGTACTTGAGGTCAATTTCTTACAAAACAATTTTATAAGTAGCAATGGAAAATTATTTCAAGCACCGCTGTGTTTCAGTACCAACTTTTTAAATTTAATAACAGCGATATTTATTTGACTGATACAGATTTTTTCCATCTAGATTTTAGGCTTCCAAGACAATAACTATGTTTTTTCTAACTCTATAGGTAAATCCAGCTGTGATCTAAAACTGGTCATACTGAACAATACATTCTGAAACGGAGAAGTTACCAGAAACGTTCCTGGCATCTGACATTCACCCTTTTCTTCACGTGAAGCTAATGGTATACAGAAGGAGAAGAGCATGACCAAAAGCTATGAGAATTTTAAAACGTATTTGGTAATCAAAGACTTTCAGTTCTATATGTTGTTAACCTATGTTTCTGTTGCAAATATGAGGGAGTTGAAGTTTGTCTGAATTATCTTGGATCTCAAGTGATGTCCAGCCACAGGAAGTGGGGAAAATTAGAAAGATGTTACAAGTTTTCCAAAGTGTAAAGTCTCCTGGTGTCTCGGAAATTACGTATGGATAGTAAGAAACCCTCCAAACTGGTGTGAATCTTATTTTGAATACCAGCCATAGACAATGAAAAAAAATCTTTCTTTTTCTTCACTTTCCCAAAACTTTGTTAGCTTGCCAATTCCTAAAGCCACGTTGAAATGAAATTGCCATATACTCACACAGCTAAAGAAACTCTCTAGTTTCCAGTGGAATTAACACACCAAGGGAAACAAAACAAATTCTGTCTGTAGTAAATTATGCAGCACTTTTTTGACATGCTTTATGCTGGCTTATTAGCCAAAATTGTATACACAGCCACTGTTCCTGGCATTCTGCTGATCTTTGCTGCACTTCTCATCACATAAGTCTCTTGAGGGGGTTGGGGAGTTGGGGGAGAGTAAGTGCATTTGTGTTGAGACCAAACTGCATTTTCCTAATTATCTGCAAAATTTCCAGGCTTGTCTTCATCTTACTTGCAGCCACTTGCTGCTTTCTTTCCTGCAAAGAAAACACAGAGCCCTGTGATACTGAGAAGCTTTGCTTACCAGTGCCAATTCACACCAGCTAGCTAAGAATGTATCTATTAATCTGTCTACTTCTTTCTGTCCCTTTTAATAGTTGAAGTATATTTGGGTTTTTTTCAGGAAATGGTGATTACACTTTCAGTTAAAAATAATTACTTCCCAGACCTGGCAGCTGCAGAATCTGCAGTTGTTCATCTGGGCCATCTAAATGATGGAAACAGGATTCACTGCTGGGACCAGGTTTATGGCCTTTATAATACATTCACTCTGTTGATCCTGTGGTTTCATCTGCAATGTATGTCCCATCTCAGTGCTGTGCAAAATACATGGTTGCATTGTGAAGTGACTGAGCAACCTGGAATTTTAACAAATTACATTAATTGCTTTACAACTAAAAAAAAAAATACTAGTGCATGTTTCAAAGTTCTGTTATACAGAATAGAAAAAACTTCTAGTTTGTTAAAAGTTTGTTAAAATCCTAATACCTTGTATGTCCATGAAGCAACTCTTTGGAAAATGGACTGTCTTTTCTCTGGCATCATAACTTTGCTGCATTTGTGAAGTTTTATTTTCTAATCTGGAAAGCAAAACAAAACAAACAAAATTAGAAAGAGGATAGATTAGCTGAACATAAAGCTTCGAAAATTTTGCTGTCTTCAAACAGGGCTTAGGTACTTATCTAAGTAAAGTATTAGTCTAAGTCAAATTATTTGCTTCATTACAGAAGAAAATGGGTAAACCTGAGTGCTTTATTTTGCATAAGGTGTTTAAAGCATTGAATAGCTTCATGGTATTTAGCCTATGAATTTGTGAATAAATATGATTCACTTTAAAGACCAGATTTGGCCAATCGAAAAATAATGCTACTTTTTAGTATCACTAATCGATTTTCAAACAAGCCTAGAAGGGGAGAAAAGGAAATTAAGTTGGAATAGTTGTCCTTTGGGATGGCTTAAGAGTTCCTCTATTTTACCATTCATCAAAATGGTACTGCTGTATACTTCATTTTCATGAAGTACTGCTTAAAATCTGAGTTACAGCTGTTTGGTCAGTTCATTTCTCAAAATTATTATTTTAATTTTCTTTTTCTTTTTCCCCCTGATATCTAAAATTCTTCTGCCCATGAGAGTAGATGATGCAGTCTTTAAAGCTGTCCCAACGTACAAGTGAAAGTAGGAGGAGAAAAGATTTTTGTACATTTACTATATGCGCTGAAGGGCTTGTACATGGGTAATTTATTAAATAACTTTGCTAGAGCTCTGTCAGTTTGTTGTCTCATTGTCTTCCAAAAACAGTTTAAGCTACTTAGCTTCCCCTGCCATTTTTCTTGGGAATATAATATTTTAATTTTTTTTCAGTTTTGTAGTTTTGGAAAATAATTCAGTACAGATGCTAAAAACATTTAAGAAGATGAGCTACATGAGGGAGGTGATTAGAAAAAAGTTAAGCTTCCTTCACTCTCCTTTTGCAGCATCTGAGGTACCATCCACTCATAAAGTTAGTGTGAATCTGTCTAAAAATGTATGTCTAGCCTGCACAACACAGTACAGCTTCGAAGTTCCTGAGCTACCTGTGAGTTAGCGATCTGTGTAGCTGGGGCCAGTGAGGCCCCCTGGCTTGAATTGTGATATCCCAGTTAGAATGGCACTGTTCCCACCTTCATCTGTCCAGCTCTGAAGCCAGCTAATACAGTGCTAACTCAGATATTTCTGCATAGTGCTGCATTGCACAGTGCAAAATGCTGTTGTAGCTGTATGTGCAATGCAGTATGACTGACAGTTACACCAAGTTCTGCCAAGGAAGACCAAAGTAATTTAATTTCCTTCAATTATAATCCATTTAGTTGTAACATATAGCAGAAGCAGCTAAAAAAAAAAAACAACATTTTAGATAAATAGGTTTTCTTAAAGGCCACTGGATACTTTTACATATTAGCGCAACATTTGTAAGTTGACAGGTTTTTTAAGGATTCTTAAAATATGGTATTTGCTATCTCCTGAAACAACATGCTCCCCCCAACTTAAAATCCTATTAAAGCTAGTTCTTCAAGCAAAATCTTCATGGCTACAGACCCAATTTATTAATATTTATTTGGTTTGGATCAGACTAATCGTAGAATGAAACTGTGCATGTTATTTGAACCTGATTCTCAAACTATATGCAAAAGACTAATTGAGCAGCAGTTCTCCCCCAAACCAAGAGAGTAAGTCATGTTTCAAACTGCCAGGATGAGCATTTTGACAACTTTAAAGCTTTATTTTGAAAACACGTTTGAGGCAAGGAGGTAACTGAAAATAAAGGCTGTTAGAAAATTTATCTTTCTAGGTAAAAATAGTGGTTCACCAGAATTCGTAACTGAGTCAAATTTGTAGCATCTCTCTCTCTGACCCCTCAGGGGAAGCAGCAAGTGCACAGCAGTATTCTCTTAAGAAAATGCCCAGGTGGCCTCTACTGGATGAGACTCAGTTACATCTTTGGGTGAGCACAAGCATCTGTGTATCGTTACCTTGATTTGCCTGTATGAGAACTTCAATCCTGGTTATTGGTGTTCATCAAATATGTAACAAATTTGTGAGAGTAGAAGTATTAAGATTAATATGTTTTCACTGTGTTACTCTGTTTTCCCTGTGTGCCAGAGACCATGACAGGACTTCATTTGGATGCTAGGGTATCTACGTATTACAGATACCAACAGTATTTACATAAGCCTTGCCAGCATATCCTCATGAAAGATACGCTGCGCATTTCCTTTTTCTTGTAACCTTTGTAATTGTCTAATCTGATTTTGTGCTCATATATTTTATCAGAATCTTTGCAGTCTGGAATTTTCTGTAGACTTTCTGGGCAGCAAGTTTCTTCAGAAATGTCATGAAAGTCACTCATCAAATTGTTCAGGCCTTGTTTTCAGTGCTTACACTTTACTAGTGTTAGAACAGGCAAGCAGGACAGCTAGGAGGGTTGATTAAGTGATTTTGTAACCATGTGAGACAGTACACAATTTACCTTGCACTTCTTTAGTCATAGTGTTATTTTCTCCTTAAAATGGTATCTTTTTCTTAAAGCATGACTACCAGGCCAACACACCCATTCTTCCTTTCCTAGCTGTTTTCAGACTTTTGAAAAGAAAACATGATTCAAAGAAGATGTGGTAACCAATAAAGGTTGATGACTATTAGATCTGCTTATCAGCAGAGGCTGCCTGACTGTCTCAGGATCCTTCCTTCCTCTGTGGAACCTGAGTTGTGGGTTATGCTTTGCAGTTTCTTCTTACTGATGGAGGTATTTGTACCTTCCAACAGATGGGGTTCTTCTATGGTGGAGACTAGGTGAGCATTGCATGTTATTTTTGAGGATGTAGTGATGTTTCTTTTGAAACACTTTCTTGCAATGCATTTCTCCATTTTTCTCAGCTCTACCAAAGCATATTCTGTTCCTCTGCTCCTTACCCTGTTATCCTAATTTGATAATATTATGACTGTTACTGCTGGCATCCTGCAACATTACCTTGTCTCAACCCTGTTCTAGGCTTCCCTAAGTACTGATACTGAGGCCTGCAGCGCATTCTTGCTTCTCATAAATCTGAATCACGTTCTGTAAGTCCTGTTATACTGTGAAAGCAGCTCTGTAGTGCTACTTAGTCCTCATCTTTTCCTAACTGGAATGATATGGCAAGGTGCAGAACCTTCTTTGTTCCCCACCACTTTCTTTTTCATTCCAATTCATCATAAGCCTATTTTCCTTTTCAGGTTCTGCTCCCTCCTGATGCTGAGACATGGGATCTACATGTCAGCCAAAGAGGTGAGAGTACTCAGGCAGCTGCGAGTGGCAGGGATGTCTTGCCTGTCACTCAGCATTTTCTTATATCAACGTCTAAACTTTTTAATCACCTAAGTAACTCTAATGAAAATCAGCGTTGGAGTAGAAGAAAACAGAAAAAACACCACAATTTTATTTCACAAGCGTGTTCTATTTCCTAATGTGTTCTGATCAAATCTTGCAATTTATTAGCAAGAGCTCTCACCAAGCTTACAGCTTGGGTTACGAAGTTTGTAGTGTACCAGCTTCTGTCTTTTCCAAGCAGAAGAAAGACAATGTTGATGCTGGCAATTTGTTTCCCAAAGGCTACCTCATATAAGTAGCTGTTCGAGCCCGTTCCTCCTGGCTGTGATAGTCAGATTACATCTCTTAGTCAGCCTACTTGATGTATTTGCCTATGATACAGAGGGAGTGAAGGAGGATATCTTGCAGACCAAACTATGATTAACATCAGGCTGGATACACACACAGTGTGAGACATGAATGTGTGTGCAGAGATGAATTCTGGAACCTCTGCTGGCTGAACTCTGGGGACTGTAAGTTATTTGAGTCATGACCAACTGAAGCAGAACTATAAAAGCAAACGGAAATACATAGGAGCAAGATTGTCTTGTGTTGCAGCAGAGGCTCTTGTACATGTTTGTTAGCAGTTGGCATTTCAAGTTTTTTTCGTTGCCCTTTTGATCCCTTCTTGCCAGGAATAACAGTACTGCTTAGAAAACCTCAAAACAGAAATATGGGTCCTGGGAGAAGAGTGTTGCCCTTCTTTAAGGGCCACTCCACAGTTCCTTAGAAGAGAAGTCCTGGCACAAGAAGGTTAGCTTACTCTAGTACTACGTAGTCAGTGTTTCCCAACCTTGCTTGAACATTCAGGTTGCCAAGGCCTATCTCCTTGGAACAGAAAGTGAAATAAGTAATCCTTGAATCTCTGGCCTGGATTTCCTTGTTGATATTGAAGAGGCTCATAGCTTGAAATTTTTACATTCCCTTCCAGCTCATGGCATCCTCATGTTGACCAGATCTGGTCAAATTCTGTCCAGAGCTGTCCACGTTTCCACTAAGAAAGAGCTCTGCTTAGGCCTGGGAAAGGATAACCTGGAAAATACTCTGGAGTATGACTTCTCTGTCACAGCTTTGAGGAGAAAGAAGCCAAAGTCTCAGACCCTGCAGACTGCAGTCTAACAGCAGGTTAGAGCTGCAGGAAACTGAAGGATAATCACTAAGGACTTCATATGCAGTGGCTCAGATTTTTAATTCTTCTCTATGAGAAATCTCCCATCATCCTGATTCTCAGGCTTCAGTACCAGGGAGTAACTGTTAGGGCTGCTGTGCTTCCTACCTGTGTCTTCCCCTTCATTCCACCCTAGACACACCTTTCCTGCACAAAATAGCCCTTCACAGCTCTGGCTCTGTTCCAGACAGAAGTCCTGGAAATCAGAAGATACTGATTTGCTGGTCCAGAGGGGGTGGTGAGTGGGTGATGTTCCTGTAAAATTCCAGATTTCTGGCCTACCATTTCTCTGGTTCAGCTTCTGGCAACTGGATCTCAGCCTTTCTGCTCGGGCAGCCAGTGTTTCAGACTTGTGTACATTTGTGTACATATAGATACAGTTTAAAATTAAAAGGTTTCTGTAATGAAGATGGGTTGCTTGTATAAATACAGCTTGAGAAAGAGTAATGGGGTGGGGAGGAGAAAAAGTTGGAGTTAAGCTGGTAGCTAGTTGCAAATAAGGCAAAACCTGGAAAACCATAGGCTTGTTAGGTCAAACACACCTAACCTTTGGTGCTCCAGTTAAGGAAAATGCTCAGTATTTTCACAGTAAGATGAGTGCCTTTCATTCGACTGAAATCAAATGAGCTGTGAAGCTAAACCAAATGTCATACTGCTATTCTAACTTACCACTAAAACAGTGGTCTCCATGGATTTGTTCTTTTGAACAAATGAGAACTCTGGTGGTATTTTTCCAGATGCAAGACTACCTACACCTTGAGGGGCTGCATCTCTAATAAATGGGTAGCTTCGTCGTAGGTCTCTCTCCAATGAAGAGAACCACCATAGTCTCATAACTTTGGAATGGCGGCAACATGGTGTCAGTGACTCCTTACTGTTTCATGATTCTAATTCCTGGAGAGCTGGGATTAATTCAGTTGCAGATGTCAATTGTTGCTAATTCAGCTCTGCCGCAATAAGGTGGCTGATTCAGCAGGAAATGGAATTAATTTTCTTCTAGACACGTACTGGTATCTCTTTTCATGAGCTAAGCTATTTGTGATCCTCCCTACCTTGCAGAAGCAGGAATGCCAGTTATAAGTACCGCTCATGCATTCCCAATGAGGACTAATCAATGTTGGGGATGCCAGGAACTCTGAAAACTTGGCTCTCGTCTCCAAAATTGAGCTTTGGCAACTGATACTATCTGAACATGCTACTGATCTTAAATTGATCTGTTTTCCTCCTTTCATTTCATCCCCTTCTCCCTGCAACTTCCTGAAGTGATCCATATGGGGCAGGGGAGGAGGGAGGAAAGAGTCAAACATACACAAAACACCCTGCAGCAACTAATTTAATGGATAGCATACATGAAATACAAAATTATCCTCTAGAAAGTCTATCTATAGATTAAACTCATTTTTACAGAGAAGACCGAATAATCTTGTAAGACTACATTGTTGAAATAAAGCTTCAGTTGTTTCAATGGTAAAAGGTTTGGTTCAAGCAGGAACGAAAGAGAGCTGCTGACATCTGCATCACAAAAAGAAATTTATAAATTTAAGAAATAAGAATTCCTGTGTGAAAAGTTTGATCAGTAAAAAACTGAAAAGAAGCGTATAGGTTTATAGAAGGAAAGAGGAGATTGTTCTGTTCCTAGAGAACATTTGGCAAAGGTTATTTTTATTGCAAGAGGATATACTACACAGGATACTACTTAAAAAAAAAAAAAAAAAACAGAACAACAAACATCTGGAAGATTTTGTCTTAGCCAAACCTTAGAAAAAAAAGTACTGGCATGCTAGGAATGCAGGTTACACGTGCTACAATGAAAGCTCTATGTAATAAGCTTATGCAATACATACTCTGATTTAAAATATGTGGAATACCTTAAGGATATCTGCTCATTAAAATGATTCTTGTCAAATGCTATATTGCACAAGTTGACCCATAGCTTCATGAGTTTCCAAACTTGGAATGCTTTCAGCAATTTAGAGTTGAATGTCAAATGACAGTCTGTATCTATGAGGGCATGGGTTGGAAAATTCTTCATGTCCTCTTGGCGGAAACCTACCGCAGAAAACTGGGCTGAATGTTTCTTCTGAAGTCACCTGGCCCTTCTTCTGTATGTGGTGTAAAGTCACATGTTTAGTTTTGTAAACAAGCTATAGAACAACTCACATATTAGGCAACATATGTAGTGAAACTATGGTCTTAGTTTTAGTGGAAAAGCTTCCACCATGTGACTAGTCCACAGGCAACTAATTAAGAATTATTTTTAGCTTTTTAGGATAAACTTCCTAAGGCCACTTAGTTGGTCTCTGAGTGTGTTTGAATTCTTTCCTTTCCCAAAATCTTGCTTGGTGAAATAAATATGCTACTTACCCAACAATAAAAGCTAGTTACTTTCCAGAGTTCAATGAAAGAAAAAGGAATAAGTAATTATATTAAAATAGAGCAAAAATAGCTAAATGTTGCAGTAGAATAAGTTTTTGATGTCTATTAGCTTCATACAGGTTAGCAATTTGTAAAGTATCAGACTAGTAAAACTGCTCAAATTTAAATTATACCAAAGAATAGCAAGAGAAAACCTTAGAATTCATCTTTCAAAGATCACATTATGGACGAAATCTCTGTTCTCTTGGAGTTGTTGTTTAATTATGATTGCTTCAATAGGAAAAAAAAACCCAAAAAAACTTTTTTTAATACTTAATTTTAAGGATACCCAAATTGTATCAAGAGTTAGAGAATATATAATATATATTCTCTATTATATATGATATATTAATTACATGTCAGAGTATAATATTCCCCACTATCCAATGCAGTGGTGATAGCTGTTCAGTAATCTAGTGCTGTAAGCATTAGTTACCTATCTCAAAACAATGCAAAAAACTACTAATTTCTGTATTCTACATAAGCTACTTCAGTCCTAAAACTGAAAAAAAATATTATCATTTGGTGCATGTATCCAACTTTTTGCTGAATTTTGAAGAGTTTTAGTGACATAGCTGATGCAATTGGAAATGTTGGATTGCAATGTCTTCCTAGATTAACTTTAGCCAGGTGAGTAATGGAAGGTAGTTGTTCCTTTTTAAAGTGTTTGGATTAATGTTTTTCTTGGTGTTTGGGGTGGGTTAGGTTTTTATGGGGAAACTAAAACCTCATCACACATATAACTAATCAAATTATTAAAGGATCAAGAGTGTGCCTCCTTGGAGCAGGGGATGGTGGCAGGGTAGCACCTTTGTACTTGTAAATGCATAATCACTACTTTCTTATCGCTATCTCTTGTTATTTCCCCCAAAATACAAATAATAGAATTTCCCCTTGTTTCATTGTAGATTCTCCTTTTCTTCCTTCATAGATTTTTTACATGAGATCAGTCTGTTCTCCTGTTTCACACTGAAGCTGAGCAATCCCACTTTGAATGGAACCATCCAGTGTCATCCAGGGACTTCTTGATTTTTCTTTCTTTCACTTACCTTATTTAAACATTTAGCATTTTTCAGGTTAGGATTAAATTTCCTACTCATGATGATAAGTCCACTTCAGTACATTATAACCTTTCACTAGTTTAATCTTTTTCTTTGGATACTGCTTTATCTTTGTTTTACCCTTCCTAATCATCACAGCTTCTGTTCCACCGTTTGCTGAATGCAAGTCTCTATACATGCTCCCCTTTCTTCCCTGTAAGAGAGAATCATCCATTAGAAAAGTACTGAAAATATAAGGTTATTTTGCCATAGATGGAAGAAGAATGTCATTTCACATATAGGTGTTTGTTTCTGTTCTCTGAAGAGGGAGAAGAATTGATTAAATCAATACATGCAAAACATCTTAGTGTTTGTGTCTGTTCCAGGTGCATAATATGGAAAACTTGGGAGTGCTTCTTAGCAAGGTGGGCTGAGGGATTGCAACCAAGTGACTGCACAGGAAATGTCCTAGAAGCAGTGGTCTTTGTTGGCAGGATTGGCTATAGGTATGTTGTGGTGCTGAAGTAGCTCGGGAATTTATCTAATTGTTAGAAACATCAGAAAAAAACTATGAGTTAAATTACATATACAGTAAGTTACTGTATTTTAAACATTTTCTTAAGCAAGTTAAGGAAACTAAAATAATGACAAGTTATCTTTGTAATCACTGAGAACTTGCAAGTGTTTAAAAATAGTGCTCTAGCAATATCTGAGTAGAATTTTATTTTTCATTTACATTTTGCGTTTCTTGTCTCTCCTTAATTGTTCTTCACCAGTCGTCCATTAACATCAAAATTGTCTCCATCTTGAAAGCAGAGGCCAGAAATTAGTGCTTCTGCTGTCTATTATAGGAGCTGTATTTCAAGTTTTAAGTATCTGAACATCTTAAAGATAATTTTTTTGATCTAGATGTTATAAACAAAAACTGAAAAATCTCAAAGCATCCTCTTCTGATCTCCTGTGTGTTGCAGATCTTGCCCTACTTGCCTTGAGGCCCATGAGAGACTTCCTGCTGACCCAAGACTTCGAAATCCTCTTTCTACAAAGATTAAATAATACAAACTCAGTATCTCTTCAGGGGCTTTATTATCTTGACTGACTGTTCCCAAACATCTAAGATCATTTCCCAGGCTGCCATAACCTCATGGAGCCATGTGTGGAACTGTCCTGAGCCATAGCATCTGTCCAAAATTGCTGGTAATCTTGTAGGGGAGCTGAGATTTGATTGTGTTGTCTGCTTTAATTTGGGATGAGTATCTGGGAGATGTGAAGTACTAAAGGTCATATTCCATAAAGAATTCACTGATGCTCCCACAATGTGAATGCACATTGCATGCTTGGGTAGATCAAATGCCCAAGGTCCTGGGGAATGGAAGGAAGCCTTCTGGAAATGGATGGATTCCTCTGTAGTGAATGTGAATAAATTTATGGCAGAAATTTTACTTGGGAAAAAAAAATAATAAAGGATTACTGATGGAAATTCGACAAAAATTTTACCCTCTGCTATTTCCTAGGGAGTCCTACACTGCCATCTTCTGGGGGCATGAAGGGAAGAGAACTAAAACAGTGGGAAATGAGCAATGCAGAGTTTAAGAGCATACTCTGTTTTCAAAGGCTAAAGAAGCTTCTCATTGACTTTAAACCAGTTTGCAGCGTTTAGGAAAATAGGGGACTGATGTACTCAATTTTTGCGTATTCTTGACCTCTGAATAACTTGTACAGTTACATTTCTGGTGGTTGAGTACTCTTCCTTGTTTAAGTTTCTTGGTATGACTGTGTGGCATATGAACAAATAACCAAGAGCATCTGCTTGCATCTTCAGACCCTTATTGAATAAATATATATACATATATATATAAATAAATAAAACGTTGTAGTTATGATAAAAGCTGACCAAAGTAACTTTGGGAAAGTTCTTAGTTTCTGATTAACAACAAAAACCTACTTGAGTTACAAGTTTGAAAGGTTTCACTTTTGCTTTATAAACATGAAAGTTGATTTTGTAGAAATAAATATTTACTGGAAACATCAATCTGTGGAGGCATATTGGTTGAAAAAATCCCAAAAAGTAAACTCAGGAGCAGCTATTATGTAGAAAATCTCTTTTGGTAAAGTCAGTTTTAACTTAATTATTCTAATTGCAATGAATCTGGAAGCTGATTGCAAAGTTCTCATTTAAAAACAGCAAATAGTTTTTCTCTTACATTTCTTCACTCTGTGACATTGTCTGAAGTTGTGCTTTTCATATCACTACTTTCCCATTGACACTTCTCACTTTATGACAAAATAGATATTCCACATTAGGGCTTTCTATGGTTAGAGTCAAGACTTCAAAGAATCCTAATGGCACAAAGAGAAGTTTGCCAGCCCATATTTAACAGAAAAAATCCCTTGTGTGATAACATGTCAAAATAAACTTTTGCAGTTCAGCGTACTTTCTCCACGTAATGGACTTTCACCCTACTATGAGATCATCACATATGGCCTATGTGCCATAATTTACATTTCATCGAATTTTCAGATTTCAGATCTACTTGCTTATCCAACAAAATCAATATGATTTCTGTATCCATTTATTAAGTTGTGATGGAAAGGACATGAGTCATCACTGGCTAACTTTACTTTGTTGAATATGATACAGCATCAGTTTAATAGCCTCTGAACATCTTGTCACATTTAGCTATACACAACTACTGTGGCAACCACTTGTCCTTTAATAGTGATTTGTCTGCCCCTTCCTATGCTATTAATGTGTTTCAGTCTTTAATAGCTATATAGTTCTTCAGGTGTGCAGGTGTGCTTTCAAGTGTATTACTACAGAGGCAAGGTAGGAAACAAAAGTGCTAAAGGAATATAAATGTTGATTTACTTCAATGCATTGTTTGTCTGTATTTATGAACAAAAAGAAGACTGTTTCTATGCTTCTCCAAACATCACCCTAGTATTATCTTCAAGTGTTTGTTTAGTGAAACAAAAAAAAAGCCCTGCAAGGACAAAGACAATATCTGTATAAGAAATAACAAAGTAAGCAAGTGGTCTAGAAAAAGGTTTCTCGAGCTTTTAGCTTAAGCTCTAGATATGTTTACTTCTGTAGCTGGAGGACTGAAATGGCTCTCTGAACTCATTAAATCAGTCTGTTGAAGGGTCATCCTTAGCAATGCCTTGGATGCCACATTCAGAATTTTTGTGCTACTTATGTACCTTAGGTATCATTCTGACTCACTGATAAACCTGAGAAGCTCAGTGAGGTTGTTGTAATAGAAAGTCATCACTGGCTAACTTTTAGGGCTTAGGTAGTTTAGTGAGAGAAAACCCTTTAGCATTGATCTCGACAATGTCACAAAGACATTCTGTGTGTGATATTAATTTCTTTATGGAAGCTGTTCTGTCTTTGTGATGAGGTTTTCATCTTCTTTAGTTAAGAGACAGAACAGCTAAAAGTTCAGTAGTTAAGGTAAGCTGAACAAGACAAAGAGAAAAACCCAATTTTGCAGTCTATAAGTGTAACTATCAAGTTCCTTAAGTTGTGGATACTGAGAACTGCTTACTAAACAGCAAATGAGCGACTAAAGGGGTCTCCAGATACATTTTCATGTGCCTTTTTTATGAATTTTGGATTATTCAAGGCAAGGGAATTGGATCAAACTTGTCTGTAAACTTGTGCAAAAGACCACACTGAAGGCCAGACACAAGGTATCATGAAGCCAGTAGAAATGTTGTTATTCATTTCAGTGGGCTGAGATCCACTCTGTAGCTATTTAACCTCATCTGCACTCATTGGCATAACATTGATACTTGCAGCCAGGGCAGGTGAAATCTGATCTAAGGGGGAGAAGAACAATGCTGTGATAATCTCACACAGAACCGCACACTGCACTGACTGGCAGATAAATCTTCACCTGCTAACTGTCTTGCCCTTTTGCAATATGCAAGCATCCGTCCCCATAACTGTTGGGAATTATACCATGGGGACAGCATCCTTGAAAATTATATCATAATGAGTATTCTGCTTTTTTAAAACATACTTCCTGAATAGTATTATGTGAACAGTAATTAATTCTGGTAGGCTCAGAACAGGATTATGAAACTACTGTCTAGTCTATCTAATCAATTTATTGCATCAAAACACCAAATAAAGAAAAATAAATGGGGGAAAATATTCTTTCCACAAACTAGGTTTTCTTGTGCTGTGAATAAAAATATCAATTCCCTAAGGAGGAAAAGAATTATGCTGCAAGTCTGCTGTGGTGTTCGTGGTACCAGAGCTAATATAATAATCATTACTCACGTCATCTTTGTGAAATAGAGGAAGAGAACAAAGGTGAACTAAATGGTCATTAAAAGTGCTTGAGTTAGAGAAGGTGCTGTTCTGGAACACAAACTTCTCTACATGCTGCAGATTTAATTTTGACAATTTGAATTAGACCTGATCAGAAAGCAGAATTTTCTCTCTAGAGAAATAGTCTTAGTTTTTCCACCAGGAAGACCTAAAATGAAATGCAAATGAGGAGATTCAAGACCAATAATTACAGTAACAACATTTTAAATGACTAAATGGACAGACCACCCAACCAGGATGCAGAGGTAGATGAAATATTCTATAAACTGGGAGAGGTCTCAAGATCTCTTGCCCTTGTCGTGGTGGGAGACTTCAACATACTAGATATCAGATGGGCACACAATACAGATGTAAGGGAACAGTCTAGGAGGTTCCTGGACCGTGTCGGGGATAACTTTCTGACACAACTGGTGAGGGAGCCAACTAGGGCAGGAGCAGTGGTGGATCTGCTGTTTCTGAACAGAGAAGGACTTGTGGGCGATATGACAGTTGGAGGCCTGGGCACAGTGACCATGAATCAATAGAATTCTCAATTCTAAGAGAAGCAGGGAGGGGAGCCAGCAGGACTGCCATCATGGACTTCTGGAGGGCAGACTTTGGTCTTTTCAAGAGCCTGCTTGGCAGAGTCCTTTGGGAGACAGCCCTGAAGGGCAAAGGAGGAAGGCTGGATGTTTTTTCAAGGAGGAAGTCTTAAAAGTGCAGGAGCAGGCTGTCCCTGTGTGCTATAAAGCAAGTCATTGGGGGAAAAGGCCAGCCTGGCTGAACAAATAGATATGGTCACAACTCAGGAAAAAAAGGAGAGTTGATGGCCTTTGGAAAAAGCCAGGGTAGGCCACTCAGGAAAATTACAAAGGTGTTGTAAGGCTATATAAGGGAAAATTAGAAAGGCCAAAGCCCAACTAGAACGTAACCTGGCCTTGGATGTTAAAAACAGTAAAAAGAATT
>VXBJ01006974.1:405048-425030 GCA_013400055.1 Nycticryphes semicollaris
AAATCACAGAATGATATGGGATTGGAAGGGACCTCTGGAGACCATCTAGTCCAACCCCCCTGCCAAAGCAGGTCCACCCAGAGCAGGATGGAATGACGTTGGCTTTCCTCCAGTCCTCGGGCACCTTGCTTGTTCTCCAGGACCTTTCAAAGATGATGGAGAGTGGCTCAGTAATGACTTCCACCAGCTCCCTCAGCACTTGTGGGTGCATCCCCTTAGGACCCATGGACTTGCAGTTATCCAGTGTAATTAATTGTTCCCTAATTTAGTCTTTCTTAATCAAGGGGAAGTCTTCTTTCCTCCAGACTTTCTCCATTTCCACCAAAATGCGGGACTCCTGAGGGTTGGCCTGAGCAGTAAAGACTGAAGCAAAGAAGGCATTCAGCAATTCCACCTTCTCTGCATCCTCTGTCACCATGACACCCCTCTCATTCATTAGCAGACCCACATTTTCTCTTGTTTTCCTTTTGCCTCCAATATACTTGAAAAATCCTGCTTGTTAACTTTGACATCCCTTGCTAATTGTAATTCCAAGAAGGCCTTGGCTTTCCTTGTTTCTTCCTGGCATACTCTAACGGCATTCATGTAATCTTACCAAGTGATCAGTCCCTTTCTCCATTCAGTGTAAAATTCCTTCTTCCACTTGAGCTTTTTCAGAAGCTCCCTGCTCAGCCATGCAGATCTCCTGCTTGGAGAATGAAATATTTGAATATCGTCCGGCTCTCTTGACCTCCCCTACCTTCCAGAGCCCTAACCCATGGGATTTCTGCAAGCATTTTCTTGAAGAGGCTGAAATTAGCCCCGCTGAAATCCAAGGTTTCAGTCATACTTGTTTTGCACATAGTACCCATGAACCCAAACTCTGTCTTTTCATGGCCGCAGCAGCCAAGGCTGCCCCCAACCTTAATGTACTTCACCAATCCCTATTTGTTTGTCAGTACTAGGTCCAGTAGTACACCTCTCCTTGTTGTCTTCCCCAACACCTGACTCAAGAAGTTATCATCAATACACTGGAGGAACCTCCTGGACTGTACATGTCTGGCTGTGTAGCCTTCCCAGCAGATATCAGGATGATTGAAGTCCCCCATGAGATCGATTGCCTGTGATTGTGAGGATACTTTGAGCTGACTGTAAAAGGCCTCATCAACTTCATCCTCAAGTTCTTCCCTTTATTCCTGTTCTTCCAGGGATTTCCTATTAAACATTCCTAGTTTGACATGATATGAACCATTCAATAAAAGGTTTCAGAGGGACAAACAGCTATTGGCAAGACAATATATCTTGACCAAAACAGATAGACATCTTCTAGAGAACAATCATGATTTAACATTCCTGGTGTACAACTCTGCATTTCTACTTCTCTGCTGGTCATTTGTCTTTCAGTAGCCACGCATGTGACACTGGGGGTGGGGAATGGTCAAGAAGGAAGTGTAGATCTGTGTGTAATGATCATGTATTGGAATCAAAAACAAATGGCCTTTTGTGTTTAGAGGGATAATATAAAGAAGTCTATTAAAATTATATCCTTATCTTGAGCAGATCAAACCAAATCAGTTTAGTTACAGCACATAAAACTCAATCCCATTAAATATTTGCTAGCAAAGGAAGTAATTAAAACCATTCTTTGTTATCCTCGCTTTAAGGCTGTGGGATATTTCTTAACAGAGACTCCTCTCACCACTTGAAAGGGTGCACTTTTGGTCATCTGAAATACAGATGCTTGCAGTGATGTATCATTAGTGTCTTCATGAAAGTTGGTCTACATAAATTGATCACCGCTACATGTCAATTTTTATTTCTCCATGGTTAAATATTCCATGCCAAATTTCCTGCTTTATCTGATAGTTTCTAGCTTTCTAATCAGCTTGATTTAAAGCTAATGTAATTATCTCTGCTACCATAAAACCTTACCCTGCACATACTGCTGAACAGGTTGAACAGAATTCAAGGATCTGGATTAAAAAAAAAAAAAAAAAACAAGAGAAGAAAATTCTTTCTGCCTATTTCCACTACCAAACAATTATATCTATTTTATGGATAATTGACAATGTCTTTTTTTGTTCATGGACAATGTTCATGGAAGGAACTTTTTGAAATAGCAGACTGTTATTTCATTGGTTATTTCATGGAATTCATCGGATCATTCAACTAATCCTGAATCAGTTTAAATAGTAAAAAAATGAAATTCTTGTCTTACAAATCAAATATCTCGTTACAGTTGTCTGTGGGAATATTGAATTGTACTGTTTAGATATTTCTGATTAAAATAATTTGGATTTGAGATTTTGAGTTGTTTTGTGTCTCAGATGGCAAAATGGAATTTTGCCTGGCATCCTGGCATTTAGAAGCATTGTTCCTTTATTGAATCTTACGTAAACTCCCTGTCTAGCCTAAATCAGTCAGTGTAAGTGGTAGGGTAAGGTGCATTATGGTTGATGCAGTGTAGCATCCTGGCAGTAGCTCTTCATTAGATCCTGGCTCTGGGGACAATGAATAGGTTATGCAGGTGAATTGCTTTAACCCATGAGATCCTGTTGTAAATAGCTCAGAAGACTTTTTTTTGAGGGAGAGGGGATGTTTTGTTAGGGTTTATTTTTTTGGAAAATTGTTTCTCATACTTATTATAGTCATAAGTAAATATGTTTTCAGACTCCAGACAGATGGGAATACATTGATCAGGGAACATTTTTCCTGTTGACATCTCTGAGCACATCTGTTTCCATCATTCTTCATGGACTTTCCTCCCACTCATATGTCATTAGTTGTGGTCGATCCAAACATAAGTTCACAAAGCTGATGGACATATAATGCTGACTTCTATATATAGACACGTGAATAGGACATGCTTTTGCTGGAGAGTCATAGCCATAGTCAGCAGTTAACGTATCTGCAATGAGGAAGGCGGGAATTTATGTTTATTGAATTGGAATTGAGCTTTGCAGGTGCCAACCCATAGAAGTTCACTGAAACTTTATGGCCAGCAGCCACGGAAATTGAGTATCTGCTGAATAGGATGTTAAATTAGCAGGGCTGCTGAAGCAGGCTTGCTGATACAACGTTGTCATATTTTAGTCTGTCAGAACTGTTTTGTGCATGGCTTTGACAAAAAAAGATTAATTTCACATGACAGATCTCTTGTTTGGAGAGATGCAGGGTGATTAAGCTGTTAATACAGTTTTTTATTATTCCTGTAGAAGTATTCAAAGAGTATTTCTTTAAATACAGCTCAACGCTGTGTGGCAAAGGTTGAGGCACCTGTGCAGCAGTGAATGAAGGCTATCTAAATATGAATGACTAATTATCAGGGAACGGGAAAACACTAGTTTCCTTTCATAACTGAGATGGTTTCATCCTATTCAGAATAATCTGTTGGGAAAATAATTAGCATAAAGAAGATGGAGTTTTGATAAGTAACTTTGATGTTCATAATTATAGTAATTTTTGTATAATCTCTTTCGTTTATGCTCATGCTCTATTTCATTTTTCTCTTTCAGTCATAAAAGCTGATATTAAATTTTAGATTAAGCCTATCTCGCTGTAGACAGCCTCCTTAGGAAAAACTGTTATCTTTGTATGCTAACAGTGGACTTAGCACAAATTTGATGTTAGGATTTCTTTCTATCTCTTTGAATTTGTCTTCCCAACCATAATCAATCACACAGATTAGTGTGTCAGGAAGTGTTTACAACTACCAAATTTAACATAGTAGTTGACATGTTAACATCTTCCAAAGTGTGGAGAAGTGAATGGAAATATTTGGAATTTTGTGCCATTGAAACAATAAAGGAGAATCTTCCTGACATAGCTCCTGATACTGAAGGAGTAGCTTTGAAGGCTGCCAGCCCATACTGCACTTGTTCTTGTGCTTCGGGGTATAAAAAGGTTCTTATTCTGTTCTAGCTCTCTGGACTCTATAAAGTACCTCAGTCAGCTGAGAAATCTAATTTCTTACACAAAATTTCTTTACACAAAAATAAAAATTTAGTTTAGACATTAGTAATGCTTTTCAGATCTATTTAAATATGACTCTATTGAATAATTGCTACACCCATCCTCTCGTTTGCTGTCTAAGGAATTAACTACTAGGTTCTCATAGTAGCTATTTTGGTGTTAAATTGCTCATATTGTTCATCCAATCAGGGAACAGTACTGATAGTGAATCTTTATTTCTCTTCTTTTCGGTTTATCCTAGTGTTTGTGTGCACATGCTGTTTAGTAGAAATGCTTGGAATTCGTGGTGCTTACTGAAACCCTGCTGAAAAACATGTATTGTTGTGAAGTACATTCTGTCACTTTTTTATCCACAAATTCTGTTATGTATAAAAGATTAAGAGGGTTCTCATAGCTCATGTAGGTGAACTCTACTCCTGGCTGCTCACAGCTCAGTAATTTGGAAGATACATTTTCAGATGGCTAGCTATAATATAAGAGGAAATATAGGGGCGTTGAAGGATGAATTGTTGTGTGTGTCCCATTGAAGTCCAGGGAGACTTTTGTGTAATAAAATTATTGTCCTTCAAGACTTCTGGTCTGCAGCTGTGTAACTCAGCTACAAACTGTGGAGCAAGGCAGAAAACTCATGACAAAGCCCTGGTACAAACAGGCTACATATTGAGGATGTAAGCAGGGACAGATTACAATGGAGGAATTTAGAAAAGCTGTCCAGGTGTGAACGGATGGTGTCTGGAGAACCGAAGTTCAGTTAGAGTCAAGACCTATGAGGCACATGAAAGTCAACATGAAGTGTTTCCACCACTACATTACAGTGTCTCCCAGACCCCTGCACTTAGTGGCAGGGTTCAAGGAGGAGAGTTACCAGCATTTGGTGAAGATTAAGTCAGGCATAATTTGACCAGTACAAGTCCACAGGATCATCCAAAGATGATGAGAGAACTGGACAATGTCCTTGCAAAAACGCTACCATATTTGAAAAGACATGGAAATCACAGGGACACCTCTGATGAATGGAGAAAAGTAAATGTCACACTTATTCCAAGAAATGGCCAAGTAATCAACCCAGAGAACTGCAGGCTGGTCAGCTTCACTTCAGTCCCATGGAGCAATCTACTTTGGAACACTTTTTTTCTTTAATATAAAAGAGAAGGTAATGTAGACAGTAGTCATTATGGGTTTAGCAAAGGTAAGTCAGGCCTAAACAGTTTGATTACCTTCTAAGACGAAACGCCTAGGTCTGTGCAATAAGGAAGAGTGGCAGATGTCATTTACCTTGACTTCATAAAAGCTTTTGATGCTGTACCCCAACTTACTTTTGTGTTCAAATTACGGTGCTATGGTCTGAATGGTCAGATAAAACTGATTGGATAGTTAGGCTCAGGGAGTGATGTAATAAGTCCGACTTTATCTGTAGGTCAGTAACAAGAAGAGTACCAATGTGGTTATCCTGAGTTCTGTCCTGGTTGACATCTTTGTCAATGACCTGAGAAGGTGATGGAGTGAATGCTCAGTTTTTCAGCTGACATCAAATTGGGATGAGCATTTGATGTTCTTGAGGGCAGGGCTGTCATCTAGACATATCTGGGCAGGCTTGAGGAATGATCTAAAAGAAACTTTATGAAAATCGAGGACAGATGAGAAGTCCTGCCCCCTTGAAGGAAGAACTGCTGGCAACAGTTGAAGTGACTGCCAGGCTAGGGAACAGCTCTGCTGGAAAAGCCCTTTGGCTCTTGCCAACAGCAAGCTGAGCATGAGCCAGAAGTCTGCCCTGGTAGCAGAGGTGGCCAGCAACATCCTGAGCTATATGAACAGGAGCATAGGTGGTAGATTGAAGGAAAAGATTATTCACCTCTGCTTACACTTGACAGATCAAATCTAGATTGCATCCAGTTTTGGGCACACCAATACAAGAAAGATTCCAGTAAACTGCATAAAATTCATCAAAGGACCACCAAGATGGTCAAGGGCCTGAGCACTTGCCCTGTGAGGAGAGGCTGATAGGCCAGGTCTTCATCAGCCTGAAAAGGTGAAAACTGAGGGGGAACCTAAGAGCTACCTGACCATACCTATGGATAGGTTAGTGGAGAAGGATCTTTACAGCAGTACATGGCAGGAGAATCAGAGGCAATGGGTGTGAGTTGAAACAAGGGAGGTTCATACTGAGCATAAGGATAAACTTTTTCCCCGTAAGGACAGGTAGACACTGGAGCACGTTGCCCAGAGAGACTTCAGGGACTTCATCCTTGGAGGGTTTCAAGACCAGCCTGGACAAATCCTTGTGCAGCCTGTATAACCTTGTACCTGACCCTGCTTTGAGCTGGACTTTGGATGACAAACCTTCAGAGGTCTTTTCCAAACTGAATTAGCCTGTGATCTAAGGATGGGTTTTGAGATGCTCAGAGGAAATTATTGGCAGAATGGTAAATTAATAGTTGTATTCCATGAAATTCTGCTTTGCTGTGATCTTGATATGGTTTTATTAATTGTAAATTACGTATTTCCTTAGAATATGGTAGAAATACCGTAAGGATAGAAAGTTATGTAGTAAATACACTGATGCATTCTCAAAACATTGATTGAATTCCAGTTCTTTTCTCTTGTTTTGGACATCACAGATTAAGGAAAAAAATATTTATTTAGCTTTTTGAAGCCATATTCCTTAACCCTGTATAATTTGCTTTCCAGAAAAATACACATTTTCTTATTTTCTGTTTCCTATGCATCAGGCTAAAAGGACTTTCTGTAACTAATCATCTTCAGAAGCCTATGATAAAAATTAATTTCAACAAAATCAAAATAATGTTCTAAGTAATCAGAATAGGTTCTTTTTTATTTATTTTTATGCTGTTTATGTCCAGTTGCTAATAGAAGTAGCATGCAGTATGCCTTCTTAGACTTACTGCTACCCACTAGCTCTTCCTAATTTGCAACTGGCTTCTCAGCAAATTTTCTGGTCTTTTAAAATAGGAATATTCCCCCCATTTCTATAAAAATGCCATTTTAACTCTCACTTGAAGTGTACTTGCTCAGACTAGTTTTCCTGAACATTCAGTTCCATTTTGATATTTTTGATGTGTTTGAGACCTCTGTACAGGAATGCTTTGAAAGCACAGCTGTTTCCTAGTAGTTCCAGATTCTGGGCCCTGAGGATAAAGTGAAAAGTCTAGAGAATATCATCAGAGAATTCACTTTTATTTCAGGGCCTGTTAATGAGAAATAATAGGAGGGGTCCTCCTTTGTTTTCCCATGGTGGAAAACACTTTTATTTGGTTTTGTGATAGGATGAAAAAGCGAAATAAAGCAGATCTTCACCTGACTATGGTTCAAACAATTGCATTTGACAATTCAGTATTTTTTTTAAGAAAATTAATAAGATATTATCAACCACACTGCTCTTTAATTCCAGCTGATGAAGTTGTTGACAGCGATGCAAAAGAAATACCATTAAAAGAGTGAAGAATAAAAATTCTGCTTGTTTTCATCATCTGTGATGAAAAATGTAAATGTATTATAAATTGACTTTTGTGTAAAATAAAGGCGCATACAAAGCATCCAATTAGTGAGTCTGACAATGATGTTAAAGAAATAAAGATGAGACAAAGTGTTTGAAATGTTGGCTAAATGATAGCAGTGAAACAATTAGAAACTGATGTGGCAAATTCATTCAAGCCTTCACTTAAAGCTGCCTCACGGCAGCCATGAGAATCTATTTGATTAACATCCTCAAGTTAACCAGAAGCTGCTGCCGCTACTGGCTGCACATACTGGACCAGCATGAATAATTGCCGCATGGCTGAGTCTGGTCTTCAGGCACACAGTGTTGTGGTTGTCGGGAAATCCTACAAGCAGAAAAGGGACCTGTCATGTCTCTGTTGATTTTCATTTTTCAGATTCTTTACTCTTTCTCAATATCCTAGCACTTCATTCTCCTAGATATTTCCTGTTCTTTCTCTTGTGTCATCTCTATATCCATGTCCATTTTTCTTTTCTCCCTTTGCCTACAAATCTCCAACTCATCTAAGACGCTCACACGGGCTGCTTTACCACCTTTTTTCTCCTTTCTCCTAATTCTCATATTTTAACAACTCTCCATCAAAATTTCCTCTTTCATTTGATTGCTTCTCCTTACCTGCATTCTAGCATGATACTTGTTTCCACCAGTAACAACTCAACATCTAAAATGAAAGCATTATAATCCCTTAACATACATTGATCAATTTTAATTTTAAATTTAAATTTTAATATTTTATTTTTTGAATTATTTATTATATGTGCCTTTTTAATGATATTGTGCAAATAGGATAATGTCTCTTAAACTAATTTGAGACCTCAGGTTGCTCATGGTCTTCTATCTGACAGGAAAAATAAAAAATCTAAGGTGACTGCATAAAGTAACTAGTCAATAAACTGTGTATTAGTCTTTGGTTTTGTTTGGCTGTAATTTTGGATCTTCTGTACATTGTTTTTCTATGTAAAAATGAACAAATACAAAGCTCAAATATCTAGAGCCATGTAGGAAAAAAAATGGCATGCAAGTTGCATGGTTTAAGAAAAATAATAATAATTCAGCAAAGCAGAAACTGTAACATTTTGGGTCTAGTTTTATAGTTCAGGTATTACTTGCTTGTACAAGACTCCATCACAAAGCTCTGGTACAGAGAAAGATGTTTCTGGACTAAAAATAGTGAGTTTCAAGAAAGATCCAGTGCAGACAAATATATATGTAGTCATGAAAGACATTGTCCTTGGAAAGGAGGTGTTGAGAGGATTATTAGCCAAGAATATCCAGCAATTATCCATGCTGAATGTGTGGCATATGAAACCTTTGCACAATATAACCAATGTTTTAGTCTTACAACAAACCATCATTTGTTCAGATAACAAAAGATATTCTTATGCCATGAGTATGAATGAATATAATTTGTCATGCTAAAATTTCATTGCTATTTCATCCTTAATATATCTGCTCTGAAAAAAAATGGGTTTAAGCTATCATAAAAACTGTGTGTGGGTCATTACCGCAAAACTGAGGGAACTCTTTCCTTAAAAGCAGGGATATTTTTCAGTTTAAACAATTGCCTAAAAGCCACTCCATTTTGATGTGTTTATGTAAGATTGTTGTGACAGGCTGCATGCCATACCTGCTTGGTGAATTGTGTTGGTGGATGTCTTTTTTCTTGGTGAATGTTGTCTTTCTAAATGAACCTTAGAATGATGATATTTGAAACTTAAAGTTATTAATTTAGGTAAATCGCCATTCTGTTATTCTGTATGTATATTCTATTTGTCTCAAACTACAGTTAGATGTCGTATTCATGACACATCATGAGTCAAACTATGTTGCTCTAACTTGAGCAATCCACAAATGGCATCAACCAGGCAAAACTGGTGGCATGAACTTCAAACTTTTTTATACACTTTCGCTCAGAAAATTGATCACGACAATATTACAGTGACTTGTCCCTAAACAGAAGCAACAAAGGCACTCAGAGTTGCATTTCATATTAGAATTTGACTCTACTGTGAATCATACCTATCATTCAAAGTAATTCTGAATACCATGTTGTCAGACTAAACAATCAGTTCAAAATAAATGATTTATTGTTCATCTGTCCTCCCTGATATAAAACAGGGAATCTATTGATTTTTTGAGGCCAATTTTTATTGTGGTGTGAGGCATCACAATTGCTATTAACTATAATATTGTATGTGCAGTGAAATAATCAGTGCTATTAGTTAATGCGCAAGCGAATATCGACCAGTAATTTTCAACAATAAATGTAATGATACAAGACATGAGTGTTTGTTCAGCATTTTATTTTGACACTCCAACAACTGAAGAAAATCTCAGAGTTGGAATCTTGCTACCATTAAAATTTATGCAATGATTTCTATCCATCTATGTTTGGCAAAACTGGCTGTGAGCCAAAGGTCTAATGACTTAAACTGTAGAATAAAATCAATCATAAGCAAATAATTATTGAATTGTCATAGACAAAGCAAAGCAGCTCAAAGATTTAAACAAAAAGAGATTTTTACTTCAAAGAACAAAGACTTGCTACTATTTCACTTGAAATGTAGGCAATGTTTGTATCAGTGATCTTTTTGTTTTGTTAGGAAAAATTGCTGGGAAGCTGAGTGGCAAGCACACTTAAGACGAAGTATACTTACCTTTTTTACTGGTATCCTGGTTTGAGGTAAAACAGAACCAATAATGTAGTTCAGTAGCTTTATTTTTCAGTTAAACCTCTTCTAACTCTCTGAAATTAACGGCATGTTTGTCATACAGTGTCTGCTTCCAGAATTATAATCTCTGATGTTTACAGTTAATACCAAGGAATGGTATGCAGAGAATATCAAGGAATGGTATTGCTTATACTTATTCCCATAACAACCAGGGTCAACTAATTTTGTTCTTTGCCCAATTTATCAGAAGCATAAAAGCATAGAAGGGTCGCACCTGGGGTGGGGNACAATGGCTGGCATCCAAGGATACATCTGTCTGTTTGTCAGATGCGTGCATCCCAATTCATGCATTCCTGAATCCAGATCTGTAATCCAGTTCTCATTGGTTGCTGAGTCCAGTTTGGGATTTTCCCAGTGCCTGCTGGTGATGTGATCATCCTGGGAGTTCAGATAAGGTTTTGTATATATATTTTTCATTATTTTCTTATTAGTATTAATATTTTTCTTATTGTTACTTTATTCTTAATATTTCATTAAAGTGATTTAGCTTCTTTTCAACTCGTAAGTTTCTCTCTCCCTCTCTCTCATTCTCTCTTTCTTTTCTCTGAATGGAAAGAGATTAAAGAGAGTCTCTGTCATCTGTCTCATTTGCCCAGCCCAAACCACAACAGCTAATCACCGTGTACATTGTCTGGTAGGAACAGAAATATTTTGTGGTTTGTATGTGAGAGCTTTTCTGTAATGATCCCTCTGCCAAGCACTAGTGCAGTAATAGGTACCATGGTGTAGAGCCCCTCCTGGTACCCATTGGTTTCAGTGGTGCTACATGCCCTTGCCTCAGGGAAGGGAGTACCTCTTGGCCTGCACCTTCACTGATGTCAATGCTGAAGGATGAACACAGTTTGTAACACAGTAAATATGATTTTGCCATTGCTACCAGAAGACCGCAGGTCTTGGGCTTGCCTTGGCCTGAGTGCCTTATGGCCAAGTGAACAGAATGGCTTTCTCTGATAAAATAAGCCCTAAATTTACAATGCAGAAAATATATTCATATTTCTTGGACCAAATAATCTTATAACTAGGTGAATCTTTAAAAATTATTTATTTGGTGTTTTCTTTCAGGCATAAGTAATATCCTTTTTGAGATCTGAGTATTGGCATTAGATAACGTTGCTGGACACCTGCAGAAAAGTGGTAAATATTAGTTACTTATTTTGTGTAACAGGATATGGTGAAATGAAGCAGAAGAGTAGCTGACCTCTTTATTGAAAACCAAATGATTTTTCTGTTAACATTAGCCTATACCACTAAAAGATGAGAGATTTATTATCAAATTACTAGGAAACACAAAGCATTCAATTAAGATTTTAATCTGTGGTTGCATGTTTTTAATTCTTCACCACAGGCAGGTCTTTCATGAATCACTCATCATTTATGAAATATGTTATGAGAATATGTGTAATGTTCATTTTCTCAAAGAAGAAATTAGAAGGAAGTCAATTATTTCAACAGACTCTATATTATTAAAAAAACTATTTTACATTAGTTTTGTCAGTTTTCCTCAGTGTGCAGTTAAGTATGGAAGAGTCATATTAAGTATAGCTTCCCTTCATTTATGTTAAATTAACAGTATTACACTGTAAACCAGTAAGTGTGGATGTATATGCTGCTGCTGGAAGCAGGTGTTGAGCTGTGGCAGCCAGGGGTGGCTGGGCTGCCTTTTTCCTGTGTGGTGCTGAGCTGGGTTTACCAGGCGCCCCATGGCCAAGCGCCTATAGCCCAGCCTGTCTGAGCTCCAGCTCTGCGAGTGCTGCCAGGGAAGGGGCTGACAGCCTTAGGCAGTCCCAGAGTGGGACGAGCAGCCCCAGGGGTATTGGGTGTCTGCGCGGGGCAGCTTTCACCCCTTCCCTAGGAAGTGGGGTGGGAAGGGGAAGGGAGCAGGCTAGGGTGAAAAAATGTATAATGAAGTGGAATGGGACAGGAGATTGAGGACACCATCACAAAGGGTAAATATTTGGAACAAGTGTATATGTATATATATATAAAAATATATACTTGTATATAAATATATACTTGCATATATACTTATATTTATATAAATATAAGGAAGGTTGTTTTGTACATGTAATGACTTTGACTATGTTATTAATAAGGCTTTTTTTGTGTTGCATATTTTGGAGTATTTGACTGTGAAAAATGCTAATTGACCAGCAATAAATGACATGCTCCCTTTACCTATAGCAGTATTTTGAGTGTAAGAGTATTTACCACAGACAGTACAACTAATTTACATTATGCTAATTAGTATAACTAATCATTATTTTATTAAAAAAAATTACACCCATATTTCAGAAAGTGCACAAGTGGTTATTTTTCCCTTGAACAACAAATAGTTCAAGCAACCTTGTTCCTCAGTTAGTTTATGCACTTCAAGCATAATTTTCTGCCTGTCTTTTTTTCTTTGAAGTGCAGCAAGCCACGTTTCTCTTCAACATCACAAACACCTGACTTTCTCACTGACTCCAGGGCACTTATCCTTGCAAAATGCTTCAGAAACCAGAAAATTACTGCATAACTTAACACCTGAGGCACAGAAATGGTGATCTAACAGTGGTTCATAGAAGTCTGTGGCAGAGTGGGGGATTCAATCTTGATACTGTAAGACTCAAGGTTTAGGTCCCTACTGTCATTAACAACAAAGCTCATCCATGACTTTATGCATTCCTAACCATATTAGTGACCATAACACTATCCAGGAGTTATTGGGAGGAACAGAGACAGCTACAGATCTACAGGTAGTTCTATCTTTAGGACCTCAGATGGGAGATGGTTCATGTCCTAAGAATTGCCTGCCTCTGAGCAAGAGAGGGTGTGTGCACTGA
Organism: Nycticryphes semicollaris; assembly: GCA_013400055.1. Taxonomy (NCBI): domain Eukaryota; kingdom Metazoa; phylum Chordata; class Aves; order Charadriiformes; family Rostratulidae; genus Nycticryphes; species Nycticryphes semicollaris. Next base: position 418,071 of record VXBJ01006974.1, read on the forward strand.
ACAGGGGTAGTTTTTGTAGCTCTGTGAGGCTGAAAAAAAATGGCTAGTGTGCACATAAGGATTAAGTCACTGTTGATAACACAATAACCTCACTCTGACAGGATCTGTGGTGGTTGCACATGACTTCACAGCTGACATGGTCAAACTTCATAGCTTCAAACTTCATTCACCACATTGCTTTCCCAACAGCACAGAGGGAATCGGCTGTTTTCCATTTCTTCCCCCTCAGAGTGAGAGGTGCCCTGCTAGGGAAGCAAGCAGATTCCACAGGAACTGCTGACTCTTTGGCACCATGAAACAAGACTCTCGACAGACATCTGTAAGATAAAGGATATCACAGGTGATTTTTTTGGCAGGCTCTGGCTGCAGAAGTGGAGACAGTACACTAGTAGAAATTATTTGCTAATAGAATATCCCTTCTCTTTCAGTTTGAAAGCTTTTAAGTTTAACAGATGGCAGTAGTACCAACATAATGTGAGATAAGAGACATTGGCTCATACTGGAACACAACCATCCTGACTGATAATATTTATGCACTTGGAGATATATTTTTTTTTTTAATAACTTGATTCCCTTAATCGGGCAAGAGTTACTTCCAAAGAGGCAGCATTGTCGTCTGGAAGTCATCTGGAAACTATTCAAATGTCACAAAGGTCAAATTAAATGACTGGCCCTATTTTCAGTGTGATATATTTCAAACCATAAGATCCCTTCATAGCTGAAGCAACTCTGAACCTTTGCTTACAGAGGGAGTGGATGTTTCATGAAGAATTGCCAGGACAGTTTTCTAAAATAAGGTGAAAGCAAGCTGATGGAGCTAGAAGAATTCTATCAGTGCAAACACTTATTTAGTTATTTTATGTGTCTTGGTTTCAATATTTATCTCTCAACTAATTGCGAATAAGATCCAGTCACCCAAGTTTGGGAGGATTTCAGTGTTCACTGGATCTACAAGCCATCAGTTTTAAAAACCAGAACTATTATTGTGCATCTGAAACAGTAGAGCATATGGACTAGTACTGACCAGACATACATCCAAGACCACTGAAAACATTAAACTAAAGGCACAGTCCTACTTAAGCCCTAGTTAATACATATTGCCAAAATTTTGCCTGGATTGTAATGGTTGAGTTTGATTTTCGTTATTAACCTATCTTGTATATAATGATTGATGGAGCACTGTAAGATCTTTAAATTTTGACAAGCAAATCAAATATCTTTGCTACAGAATCCAATCTGGAACCTAAACCTATTAGCTTTTTAGGATATCTCGCCAGTAGGAAATTATTTAATCTATTTATTTTAATTCTCCTGCCTGTAGGACATCTCTCTATGTCTTGGAAATAACATTTGACAAGGACTTCAACATTATAATGTTAGGATTATAATAATAATTAGATCCATTTGCAGCATTTCCTAGTCACATTATAATATAATAGTACTGTAGTAAGAATTATTCAGTGTTTGGAAGAAAGAGCCTCATTGTCCTCTTATAGTTGATGCCAGATTCTCAGGTGGTGTAAATCAACATTGTTTCCAAGAGTTGAAGATCTTGGCTTCTATTTTTTATACAGACTTTGTTTAGAATGTTATTTCAAAAGCATTGTGATGCTAATTATTTCCCTGGCAATTATTATTTTTCCATTTGCTAGTGTTTTTTTTTCTCAATCCCATTTTCATTGAAATTGAAATGAAGAATGTTTTTTCACTTCAGTATCAGTTTAGTGACTTGATATGAGATGTTTAGTTAGCATCAATTTTACTGACAAGAGGTCTTAGAATTCTGTGTTGTTCTAGAATAAATTCTATAGATCCTTCATAAGTAGCAATGAATTTTAAATTCTTAGACAAGCTAATAGGTGTTTCTACTGCCATATATGTTGGTATGGGCACTGTGTTAAAGTGTCCTTCTGTCTGAGATCTGACCAGTAGGTTTTTCTAGATATATTTATGCATACAAAATGAAAGCTTCCACAAGAAGTAGTAATAGAAATCACTGATCTATGATTCCCTGTGTTTCAGCTAAACTCATTGACAAACTCCTCTTCTGCTTAAGCGTTTCCGTTTATAACTTTTGTGTTAACAGATTTGTTATTAGCTGTTAGTCTCCTGTGCAAAAATCAAAAGTTTCTTATCTCCCAGTTCATAGTCCTTGACAGCTTTTATGCTTACAGTTCCACTTCTGTATTTTCTGTTGCAGTTACACCTGTTCCCTTCCTTCCTGAAGATCATTTATGTCTTTTCTCATTCTTTCTAAAGAGCCACCTGTTTCCTGAGGTAACAGGGTGGCTGTTTAGTTCCAGTCCTCCATTCTGCTCTGTTGCACTGGTTTGTTCATTTGCTTCACACTGTCTGAAATTCACCGTCACATTCTAGCCTCTTACATCTATTCCCCGTTCCCTGTGATTCTGGTCTGCTCTTTGCTCAATCAGATAAGTATTTTCTCCTCTATGCAGGGAAAATCTTTAGTGATGAGCAAAATTTGACCTCACAAGTCCTAAAGACCCACTTTTTTTCCCGCAGTTGATATTGAATTAACCCTAATACCATGGTAGATCTTTTCATCATTGGGCTTCCAAAATTATGAACTGAGTCCACCTAACAAGCAAATAATTATATTGGCTGAAAAAAACAAGTGAGATGACAACCACATACTATATTAATACTGATAAGTTGTGAAGATTGCAGAAAATACAGTTTCTTAAATGTGGAAATTAAGGTTGCCTTCTGCAAACTTGCCTCAGATGGGATCATTTACAATTTTTTTGTTCTAGCCAAGGTCTGAGGCTGGGAAGATGTGCTGAAGCATCACAACAGGGCAGTATCTGCTCAGGAGCACAGACTGTGGGTAGAATCCTGTCTTCTGTGGTATGAACTCTGTTTGGGAAAGGGTGATTTTTACTCTGAAATGAGTTTCCACAAGAACAGCAGAACGTTACACGTTGTGTTCTTTTCACATACTGAAGCACTGCAGCAAAACATATAGGGCAATGTCACTGTCAAGAGCAGGTTGCAAGAATATATTATAAATGAAACTTAGCTGGATTTGGCATAGTAACCTCTATTCTCTCTAATGTAATAGTAGTTGCTTCATTTGGAACTATTCAAGATGAACAGTACTCGAAGACAGTGAGTAGATAATGGCTTCTATGAAAGTACCATTTCTGGAGCACTACCATACACAGGACCATCAGTCTCCCTGTGGATCAGACAAGAACTAAGATGTTAAGTTTGCTAAGGCATGCTCGCAAGCTACTGGAGCATTCTGGACAGCTTAATAAACCAAAGTAAGAAACATCTGAAACAGGAATGTAACTGGCCTCAAAGGACGGTTAAGTGCTTTTAATTGTTCAGCCAGTTTCTTGTAACTGTTGACTCTGAAGAACAGTTTGCTGCTCTCAAATAAGGAATGGCTCCATTAATGACAAACACTTTTTGTTAATGAAATTTTCTTGAGGTATTCAGCCTATTTCTTTGACCTTCCATCTGAAAGGCAATCTCTGACACCACAAACTTACTAGAATAGAATACAATGCAGCTGACTCCTAAAGAGTTTCTTAGAATTGCCTGAGCAGAGATCAATAAAGCTTCTTTAAAAATAGACACAGATTTCTATTGGCATTTCTAAGAAATTGTAGAGAAATGGAAAGCAAGCCTTTAGCCACCAAGGTGTCTAAAAAACAAACAAAAAGTATTGTGGACAGAGTAGTGACAGTATAGTTTAGTTTGCTGGTTTTTTAATTCCCTGTTAGTGAAAGGGAGGGTAGAACTGTGTGTTGGAAGACATCCGGAAGATTCACATTTCATGTATTCTGTAGGGCAGGTACGTGATGGAGCCAGACACTCTGGTTCCCAGAGCATGCATCCTGGGAAGCTTGTGTTTGCTTTTTCTGTGTCTATCCATCCAGCATACCTTTCTAATGGAAACCTGAGTAGCCAAATCTCTTTGCACCATAAAATTACATTGTAGCTATGCAAACACTTTTGCAGTCCTACAGATATAGGCAGTATTTGCAGAGTCACAGGCAGTGGCCCTGTTTCTCCACTGTTCTTCAACTCACAAGTTCAGAAGTTTTCACAAGTATTTGGGTCAAGAAAATGTTGTCTGAGAATTTTTTTGTCCCATGTGACATAAAAGATAAAGGCTTACTGCCTAGGAATATGAAATACTTTCACTGGATAAAATTCATATTTCCATATTCATAAAACCTTTGATGATAGCAGATATCTTAGATATTCCCCATGTTGTATATTAAATTTAAGCTTACAGTAAGGTTTTAGTTTTTTGTGATATCTGGCATACCTGTAGAATGGGAAGAGAGTACGGGAGTGCTGAGTGGCACTCTTGTGGCTCTTTCTGTACTTCACATCCCTTGTGTATCTTTTGCAGATCTAATGAGATCAATTTGAGGGTCCAAGACATTCTTTCCAGGCTGACAAACTGCAAACTGAATGAAAATGTTAACTAAAGTCTTAGAGATTTCTAGCTCAAAGAAAAGCGTTGAAGTTCTTCATGTAAAATGTCTCTCCCTCTGTCACAGGGTGTGGTTGGAACACACCAAAGCAAGAAACATAAAGACATAATGCGACAGCTTTTTTTGACTGTGATTAACTTAGGGAGAGCTTTTCCTCTGCACAGTTTGGGGGGAGGGGGGGGTGCGGGAAATGGTGTCTTGGTATCTAAAGCCTGGCTAACCTGGTAATGGTGATGTGTGTAGAGGGAAAACTGTTTTGGAGAGGAACAGGGAAGAGAAATAGAAGATTCAATCAGAGACCACATAAGGTTGTGACAAGAAATGGCTACATACTAATTTAAGATTATAGTCACTGGTTAATGCGCCGCTTACTGTACAGTATTTAGTAATCTTTCAGTGCTGATGTCACAGCATTGGCATGAAAGAAGGATACAGACGATTATATTTTCCATAAGTGGTAACTAGTAAGAAAGTACTCAGCATCAGTAAGCAACTGAGAAAACAAGGCATTTCTGTTTATAAAGTAGGGATATCATAACAGGCACACTCTAATGAAACACCTTGCTTGTCATTAGTCAGGCATTGCAGATGGGCTATTACGTAAGCACACTATGGGAAAGAACAGCACAAAAGAAAATACGATACTGTAAAAAATGATGGGAAAAAGAGTAATGGGATATTGAACTTTTCATTCACCGTATGACTAAATAGATTTTTACACAATGGGACACCTGGTATTCCAGCAGAGTGAATTAGCAAATCGGTATTGGTGGAATATGAGAAAGAGAGTTGGAAAATGCAATTTTTATTTGCATTCTACCAAAGCTGATTATAATAGCATGTTCTATGCAATGTTAATGATTTAAGCAGAATGAGAATATATTTTTTAAAAGAGGACAAATTCTTTACTCCCTAGCTGAATGAGTTATATGAGCTTTAGCATAAATATGGCAAATATCGGTAGGTTGGAATATTGCTTACTTTTGCACCATTTACTTATCTTTTCAGATGATCATAACGTGTTTCAATTATAAGATTTTCTGTATCCTGCTTTTCATAAATGTTACTGCTGTTTCCCACAAGTCCTAGTCTCACGGTCTTTCAACAGAGATGAGGATAACAATTTCATAGACTGAAGAAGGGGCTGGCAATTTGACAGAAATTAAAACAAAAGGACGTAGAAGCATTTCCATCTTGCATCAGAGCCAGAAGTAGTATAGTTGAACCAGTAGAGCACTGAACCACAGCAGCTAAATCAGTCCAAGACTATAGCAATGTGGCAGTATGTTTAGGGAAGCATGTATCTCTGGACAGCATCAGTCTGTGCTAGATAACCAGCCCTGTCCCATTTCATACCAATTGATGGGCTCTCTGAACTCTTCTTTGCTCAGTACAGATGTCCCTATAAATCTTCAGAAGCATAAAATCCTATGTTCTCTTTCTGAGGTCTTCAGCTTAGAAAAGCTGAATTTTAATTTCACATTTAAATCCATCTTTAGACAGAAACCTTGTAGTGGTCATAGTTTATAAGATCACTTAACCTTATGCTTGATAATAGATACCCAGGTTTGGAAAAAAAGAATTAGATTTTTAGTCTAACTATAGAATGATGGAGCCTTTTCCTTTTATATAAGGAAGCCACAGCTGAAAATAGTGTAACTATAAGGTGAATTAATTAAGCACTGGCTAAGTACTAACATTCTAGAGCAAGAATATGACCATTCCAAATGCTTCAAGTTACACATTGGTCAATGCTGCATTAAACATGGCAGATCCATTTAGATATTATGGAGTCTCATGCTCAACTTATTCAGAGCTATTTCTTGTTATTAATTTTCAGACTTTATCTATTTAGAGACATCGATTTTGTTTGTAGTTAAAGTAGATATCTTTAGCATTTAACCCACGAGTTAAGAAGAATACATCGTATAAGCATTTTAAGTTATTTTTTTTTTCAGATGTGTTTATTGCTCTGCTTCTATTTGAAAGCAGAATGCAAGGTGATCATCTATTTTACTTTAGTAATGAAAATTGAAGGAACCCTGCACATTTAGTTTCTCTCTGAGTGGCCCAACAGAAATCATATTTTCTTTATAAGTAATTTTACAGCACAAGAAAAAGAGTCTTTATCTGCAGTTTTTCATAAAAGTTCTCTGTGGACTGTACCAATTATTTGCTTTGCACAGCATCTATCTAAGGTAAAGAGGTATCTCTACTCATCTAGACTATTTGTCACTCACTTTGTACCATCTAAATCATGTGCAAATCTATTACCTCTTCTCCAGGCAAGATCCTGCCTTTCTTCTGTTTGTAAACACAACTTCCACACCCACAAGCCCATCACATCCAGACAACTGCATTGTGTAGCTCAAAGTGGCTTAAAACATAATTGGAGTAGAGTTATCAAATTCCCAGCAATCCTTATTGAATTATCCGTGACTTTTAAACTGTATCCCTGTACACTTAGGGAAGTGTGGCTGGAGAG
>VXBJ01006975.1:0-147469 GCA_013400055.1 Nycticryphes semicollaris
CTAACCCTAACCCTAACCCTAGACACCAGCCCTGAGTATAATGATTATATTGCTTGTACCATATGTCAGGGATCCAAGAGCAGAGACAGAGTTTTCTAATCTCACCTGGACAACTCAGGGCTGGTGTCTACCACTTCGGTACTAAATTTTTTAGTGACCTATGATACAGTACAAGAATGAAATTATTAGACAGTTGTTCAAAGCTTCAGTCTTAGAGAAAATAAATTATTCATGATAAAAATACTACACAACTATTATCTCCCATTTCTTTGCAACCATCTTTGTGCCCCTTGCAGAATGTTATCTGCTCTTAAGTAACAAGTTTTTGAGCCTTCATTCCTGGTTTTTCCTGAAGTCCCTGTACCAGGCATTACAAAAGTATCATTCATCACACCATGAATTCCTTCCTCTACCTCTAAGCAGATGAGAAAGCTCTCAGACTTTCCAGAAATTAAACCTTCCCTTCATAACCAGAAATCTCTCAGGATAATAAACAACAACAAAAAAAATCCTAATGCAGTCAAAAAAGTCCACACTTGTTATACAGATTAGCAGGCAGAGCTCAAGACAATTGGAAGCTATAAATCACATGAGAGCCAGCTAAAATATCTTTTTAAGTCTTTCCTGGTAAATACTCATCTTAAAAATGAATTATGAAAAGAATATCACAAAAACCTATTTATATGCTACAGCAGTGGCTTTAATTATTTTTTTTTAAATCAATAATTAAAAAAATATTTCTGAATCTTGAAGCTATTCCAGCTGATTCTCACTCCTACAACTTGCTTGTATTCATCTATTTCCATGTGAACAGGGCAGTGATTGCACTCCTACTAACCTGGTTTGGTTACCTGCTCTGGTTTACCAGAGCAAAATTTTCCTTGATTGGCCTAAAGCAGACTAAATTGATTGGCCTAAAGCAGACTAAATTAGTCCACAAAAGTAAATTAAACTGATAGGCTTTAATTAGGGAAAGCTCCCTTTACAACCCAATATGGGGCATAAGGTTATTTGTACTCAGTACAGTCTCAGAGAAGATGACAGCACTTTTCCTCTCTCTAATGCGAAACTCTTGAATCAAAATAATAATTTTGGGTCCAGGACCACATATTCTTTTAATCCCATTTGCCATAATCATAACAGAAATTCCACTTTGATTCCACATTATTTTTCTTTAGTGGGTAAGGTAAGTTTGAACATGTTGCTCCTTTCTGTACTTTCTGAAAGATTTCTGGGAATATTACAATTAGTCTAAACCCTGGTTCACTATCTTAATATTTCCTCTCTTTTAGGTGTACACCTGGAGACGTACATCAGACAAGCAGCACTGCCTAGAGGATAAGGCTAAATGGCCACAATTCTTTTAACATGGCAGCTCTTAATACTGGAACACCCTTTGAAGTGCTTTATTCTTCTGGCGCAGCTAAAATCAGTTTTAAACACAATTGTGCAGTGATGTAGCTGCTTCCAAGGTGTGTGATCCACTGGTTAGGCTGTAACATTTGGGCATCAAGAACAGGCTAGAATATACTACCAAGAACAAAGGAGCTGAAGATGCTTTAAGAAGGTGTTTGCCGTGGAATGCCTGGGACCATGTAAGGCACAGGAGTGTCACCGGAGGGCAAACCCCACTGCGAACATAACACGCGTGGGGTAATTTAACCCTGAGAATCGGCTATGGCAAAAACCTGCAATTATGAACTAAATGAACTCAATGAACTTTTGTGTATAAAGATAGATCGTAAATACGGACGTATTTGTATATATTTGAGGGATAGGATAAGAAATGAAAATAATCTGAGCATGTTGCAAATGGTATGGAATAAGGAGTGGAAAGTCCTGGTTTGAGGTAAACCAAACCTATTTGCTGTTTCACAATTTTACTGTTTTATCCAGGCCTCTTCTACCTAACTAAACTCCAAAATTAACAGCATATTGTTCAGAAAATTATTCACTCTCACAGGGATAAGACCTGATTATACCAAGGAATGGCGTGCAGAGAGGCCCTTCCTTATACTTATTGCTATAAAAACCAAGGGCAGGTAATTTCATTATTTGTCGCACCTGTTGGAGGGTGGGAAGCAGAAAAGTGTTGAGGGGTCACACCTGTGGGGAGGAGTAGACAGGACAGGTGACTCCAAACTGACCAACTGGGGTATTCCATCCTATCCGCATTGTGCTCAGTAGAAAAGCTGAGGAATCAAAGGGTCAACTCTCTTCCATGGCTAACATCTGAGGAGGACCCTGTCTGTTTGTCTGCTTTTCACCCCAGTCCATGCATTCCTGACTCCAGATCTGGAATCCAGCTCCTGTTGGTCACCGAGACCAGTTTGGGACTTTTCCTGATGCCTGATGGCGATGTGATTGCCATCCCGGGAGCTTGATACGGTTTTGTATATTTTGTATCTGTTTCATTATTTTCTTCTTACTTTAATTTTACTAATAATACTTCATTAAAGTAGTTTAGTTCATTCTAAACTCTTAAATCTCCTTATCTATTCCTCTCTTTTCTTTTTGGGGGGAGAAAGGGCCATGTGTCAGTCTGCTTTTGGTAAATTTGGCTGAAACCACAACAGGTAGAATGAAGGAGAATGTTTTCAGTCTAAAAAAATCATCTTTAACAACTGTTTCAAGTTCCACGCACAGAAAAGCATAGCTTTTTTTTTTAAAAAAAAAAATCTATATGCCCTTTCNCGATGTGATTGCCATCCCGGGAGCTTGATACGGTTTTGTATATTTTGTATCTGTTTCATTATTTTCTTCTTACTTTAATTTTACTAATAATACTTCATTAAAGTAGTTTAGTTCATTCTAAACTCTTAAATCTCCTTATCTATTCCTCTCTTTTCTTTTTGGGGGGAGAAAGGGCCATGTGTCAGTCTGCTTTTGGTAAATTTGGCTGAAACCACAACAGGTAGAATGAAGGAGAATGTTTTCAGTCTAAAAAAATCATCTTTAACAACTGTTTCAAGTTCCACGCACAGAAAAGCATAGCTTTTTTTTTTAAAAAAAAAAATCTATATGCCCTTTCTAATAAGGATTCAACATCTGGATTATAAAAATATAATCATGAAGAGGAAATCTATTAAAAAAAGCAAAACAAAACTCTTGAACACAGAGCCTATAAAACAGAGGCTTGGGTCAAAAGCCCTCACTGACACAGCTGGTTTTCAGAGACATGGTAGTAGCTTTTAGCAGGAAGGCAATTCCTGTACAGTGCTCTGCACATCCTGAGTCAAGACAATACAAATAGCTGCCTGTGAGAAAAATGGATAGGCCAATGGCCTCTCCTGCTCCGGTCAACAGAGCAGGGCTATTCAGAAATATATGCTGGCTAAAGGGTTTTTTTGTACGCTTTGCTTTTCAATTTGGGTTTGATATTTTTTTATTTTTTTTTCATTCTCTTTGATTATCTTGTTTTTACAAGTGAAAAACTGTAATATAGGAAACCATAATGGAATTCTGTTCTGTGTCATCTTTTCCCCTTTTTTTGACACGTCACCTACTTAACCAAGTGGCCTGCTAAGCTAATGGATGAATGACATTCACTACATCGCTCTCCTGGAGTAGATTAATCTGATGTGTTCTCCATTATGGCTAATAGTTCAAACACATACCTTGCTTCCAGGAAATAGCTGGAACAGATCAAGAGCTCAGTTCAACATTCAAGTGCTTAAGTTGCAAGTCACAAGTGCTGTTCACAAGCTGTTTAGTTTTTGTTTTGTTTTGTTGGGTTTTTTTTCCCCTGAAAAAAAGCTAAATTTATTGACTTGAAGGTTAAAAACCTGTGGACTCATTTTGAGATTAAATAAGCAGATGTCATGGGCTGCAAGTGCTTCTGCCAATAGTCAGATTGTCATCTAACCTGTACAAACTTTTTTTTTTTTTAAAACTAATAATGTTTGAGCAGCTTAAAAGTCTATCATTTGTTTCCTTACTAATCATGTGATCTTCTGTCAGGCAGGCAGTTTTATTGTTCTCATTTCAGGCTGCCTGAAAATGCTTGAAAGCTATTAATGTTATGTCTACATTTCTCTAGATCATTAGTATTGTATGTATTATTCACAATAAATATTAACTCAACATATTCACTTATTAGGGTGAAACCTCCAAATATCACATACTGTGTAAATTATGTATATATGCTATAGATAAATTCTACATGTAATCACCTTTAAACTGTGTTTTAAACTCATGATAAACGTGTACTCAGACTGATTTTTAAAGGCAAGACTCAACGCCCACCATGATACAATACTAATGTGTTTTAAAGCAAATAGGGGAGAAGAACAGTGAATACAGTTCTCTTTTTGTATAATATTATCCATCTATTTTTTAGGAAAGCTTTTGGATTACATTTTTCTTCCAGACTTTGCATGGTTAGAACAGAGATTACTACTCGTAACCTGCCAATTTAAAAACAACAGGGTAGCGTGTGCGATGGGCCATGCACTTTTGCTTGTCAATAAAAATACTGTTTGTTTTCACAGCTATTTCTTTTTCTAAATTCATCCGTGTGTCTTCCAGGTTCCTCAGAGACTGTTCAGATTCCAGCAATTTTTTCTTCAGGGATTTAATAGACTCTGTTAGTTCTTCAACTTCGCTGACCAACCTAAACAGAATTACATTAGATAATAATAAAAAAAAAAGAGCAGAAGCCAGCCTGTGCTCAGACATATGAACTGTAACAGCAATAAAGATCAACAGCTATAGAATCATAACACTCAACAACAAAGGACCTCAGAGATACTTGGTCAAAAGCAGAGTTCGCTTTCACAGCTTCTGTACACAAGTGATTTAGATAGTACCAAAAATGTCTTTTGCCACTAAGCACAGTAAAACTATCCACCCTCACCTTCTCCCACTCTGTAGGACACTTGTACCGAGAATTATAGGATGAAAATTGTTAAGTAAGTCACCCAGTTCGACTTTAAGCTTTTAAAGAAGCAATAATGCATCACTTTAAAAAAGCAACAAGCCATTTTTAAAGCAGCACATTATTCCAACTGAAAGTCAGTTAGGTGCTCTACTGCAATCTACCTGCAGAGGAGGCACATATTTATTTCCTGAGAAAACAAGATCCCTGTGTGCTATGCAAACTGAGTCACTACAAACAGTGTAAGTCTGGCAATTAAACTCATGCCCATTCAGCAAAAGACTTGCACGTGTCCCTCAATCCCACTAAAGGCAAGGGACATACTGAAAAGCTTTCTCAGGGATGCTTTGCTGAATCAGGCCCTGAAGTGAGTGTGCCTGAGATGGTATAAAGCATTTGGATCTCACTGTATAAAGAAGAGCACATTGGCTTTAGACGGTAGGGAGCTTTGCTACAAGGATAGTGAAAGACTGCAAAAGCTGATTCTCCACTTTTCCTAAGGGGAGGAAAATGTGAGGGAGGGAGAATCAATTACAAAGCTTATAAGAAGATCAAAACTGACAAAAGTGACATTCAGACCTTTAATTTGAAAGGATTTGTTGACCTCCAGTTTTAAAATGGATTATTACTGAAAAGCAAATGCCAACAATGGTTCGTAGTACTGAGGACTTGTCTCAGACTGAATATGTGCAGCTTATTTACATTCTCAGCACTTGAAGCGTGATTCATTCAGCGCATAGTCCACCTTGTGGTTAACTTCTACTAACAGCAAAAGGGTTGCAAGTGATGCACATACTGGCAGGTTTTTTTAGGATCATCTAAATCAAAAAGACACCACACAGTTCAGAGAAGACAGCACAGAGACAAAAGGTAGCACTGAGTCTATAGATTTTCTATTTGTCAATAGACGAGGTTAAACCGATATTTTCCTCACAGTGATTTCATTCAATTGAATTATTTCTGACTTATACCAGCATCAAGCCTAGTAATAAAAGCTGGAGGCCACATGTTGCCAATAAAAAGTGGAAAAGTTGTCTAATCACACCTCTGGATGGAATGGACACCTTGGATGACCTGTTTAATAGTGTTTACCTGAACTGTGCTTCATCTCTGCAGAGGTCTATGTTGGGCCTAAAAGACCTGTCATACAGCCTTGTTTGAGCAACTTTCATGGGGGCTTCTTTGTCTTTGATAGCTTGTTTGAGGGCAGCAATGTTAGCTTCTTGAAATCCAATCTCCTTAAGGATCTAAAGAGAATACCCAAGAAAAATAACTGCTTAAAAAAACCCCACACGTTTTCTCTGTGCAAGCTATACATCTGTTCATGCTCCTAGTGAGCCTGTTAATAGTTTTGACGTCCTATTTAGTCGTAATATAGAAGAAATAGAAGTATTAAAAAAATAAATATAACTACTCTTATCAGATACAAAATAGGGTTCTGACATGGATCAAGACATTTTCCCTAGAGGATAAATCTGCTTCTCAAAAGACGCTATCACAGCTATAGCCAGCATTTCAAGAACAACACTTACTTTTTTCAAATGATGCTCTAGTTTGTGTTTTTTATCATACAGCTCCTCACAGTGTTTGGCGAAGGCCTCGTTAACAGCAGCACATTGCTTCCTCATGTCCTCAGATGTATCATGAAGAATATTGTCAATCAAGTCACGAAGACTGATGGAAGCCAGTTTTTCTCGTTCTGCCCTATAGATGTTGTCATGACTGAACTTGGCCCATGTCTCTTGCGTTGAGGCACTGGAAGAAGAGGTGAATGGTATACAAATAGGAACCTTGATCTTTTGTTCAAGTTGTACTTAAGAAGACAATCTGAAGCTGGTTCTCTCCCTGCAAAAGTATGGCCAACCTCTGTTTTTGTTGTCGCATGCCATCTAGACTTATCATGAAGGAAGAAGATTAATCCTTTATTAAATAAATAAACTCTCATTCATCTTTTGACTTCTAAGGGAAGTAATACATGACACAAAATCCTCCAAAATTCTTCCATCTTTAGCTAATACTACTGAAGCAAACAAGGATACATATACTTTTTTTTGTGCAAGCACAAGCAGTTAAGTTATCAGCCAGCAAACACATGAATATGTTCAAGCTTTACAGTCTGTGTCTACTGTGAAACAAAAAGAAACAAGATCTCTGGTCATGCTTTGCCACGTGGAGCAGCAGAAGGAACTACACAGCACTTGGGACACCATATAAGCACTGTCTGAAAGGCAGTGAGCCTGAAAGAACGAGGCTCTTCTCAGTGACATCCAATGATAGGACAAGGGGCAATGGGTGCAAGCTGGAACATAGGAGGTTCCACTTAAAGATGAGAAAAAACTTCACAGTGAGGGTGATGGAACACTGGAAGGGGCTGCACAGAGAGGTTGTGGAGTCTCCTTCTCTGGAGATATTCAAAACCCGCCTGGACGCGTTCCTGTGTGACCTGCTCTAGGTGTTCCTGCTCTGGCAGGGGGATTGAACTATATGATCTTTCAAGGTAACTTCCAATCCCTGATAATCTGTGATTCTGTGAAAGGACAGGGAGAAACAGCAAGATTTATTGCAAGTAATAGTAATCCTCTCTGTCAGAGGAAGAAACACGTACCTTTCCTGAAAGAACGACACGTCTGACAGTGTCAAATGGTAAGTCTCAATAGGATTTAGGTCAGGCTTTAAAAGTATAAAGCAAATTATTTCTGAGAAAAGCTTCTACAAAGTCAGTCCATAAATAATGAACCAGCTTTGCCATCAGTGGTTTACCGTACTGAGATGGTAGCACTACTTTTACCATCCATGCAGCTATTTTAAAGCTAGGTCACTGTATGTCCAAAGAAGCAGCAATCACGCTTTTCATTCAGAGCAGCATTACAACTTGTACAGATGCAAAGGATGTATTTTATCTTACAAAGGCTATCTGCAGAAGATAACAGTAACTGCTCACCTCTCTTCAAACTTCACTGAGGTAGGATGGAACTGGATGTTGGTGCTCTGGTTACTGTATCTCCCACATTTATCATCAATGTTGTATGTTTCAACTTTGTCTGACCAGTCTATTTCACAAACTTCTTTGTGTTCTCGATTTATTCTGAAAAGTCATCATTATCACACATAGGATGTGAAAAACAATACAAATAGCAGAACTATTACAAACATTTGTGAAGGTAGGCTCTGAGCCTTTGTTTTTCAAAGAACAACGAGTTCATTTTTGTCCTGAAAATCCTAACTAAACTATCTGCTAGAATGACAGGAGTCATGTGTTAATCACTACCCTAGACCTTCAGTACTGCTCTGTGTCTTATGAAAGCTTAGAGCTCTTATGGCCTGAGACAATGGAGTTGTTGGACTTTGGATTTTACATAATAATCATAAAAGACAGACTCAAATTTAAGACCTCCATAAAGTGAGCCCTTTTAGCTAACCTTTCAAAGACTGCAGCATGCAGACAGTTTAATTTGTCGGTGGAAGATACACGTACATATTGGGGATATGCTGTTTTGTTGTCAATTAAATGAGTCATATGTTACCAAAACACCTCAGGTTACAAAAGACAGTAGGTCGTTATCAACTGTTAACACCAGATGTCACTGTCACCTAAGGAATTAAAAAGACTCTGCTGGTCGATGATGGTACTAAAACGCTTTTAAAACAATTATAAAAAGCGAAGCCTAAACTCAGTAGATGATTGTCATACGCTAATTGGCATAAGAGAACTACTTTAAGTTATTTTGAATTTATAGATATTCTTTCTAAAAACGATATTTCATTTTATCTGGTCAAATAGCACAAATTTGACCCGATTAAAAAATTAAAAACAAAAATATTAAGGTTTCCAGCAGTTAAGTCCTTCATATTGATGCGCCTTAGGATTCAGGTAAAATCTTTGCAAAGGGTTTGTTATAAGTTACAAGCAAATATTCTTTTTGAAATGCAATGAACTTTCATACTGATACAGAAAATAGAGTGAAGTTTCCTATTTGAAGTTCATACTGACATCTGGTGGCAAAAAACCTCATCTTGAAAGGATGCTTTGATCAGATAAATTATTTTAAAAGCTACTATACTACAAATATATCATCACGTGCAGCAAGGTAGTGTGATACCCGGATAATATTTTTATTGCACTCCGGTTTAGTGTTGGAAAATTGAACCGAATACACATACTGGAAATCAGGGCTGAAAATCTAAAGCATGGCTTTAGGGCGCAGCTCTTCTCTTACCTTACCCTACTCAAGAATTCTGAAGTTTCACCGCTGAGTACCTTTTTTTCAGGTTTAACTGAAAGTCATGAGGCTCATAAACCTGGCATGGGTACGAACTTCATCCACTTGGCATTGCACCCCTACATTTCAGGGATTGTTTGGCTATATAAATTAGCTGCTAAGGTATTGTGAAAAATATCTTACCGCATCTGGTTGCGAGCTTGTGTTAAAGTTCTTTTCAAAAGCTCCTGGATACTTCTGATGAGATCAGCTTCCTAGACAAAAACATTGAAACTTCTGTGATATCCAGTGCAGTATATGCTGCCCTGTGGAGCAATTTGATTTCAATGGTTGTGGATAAATACTTAAATCTTCCACTCATTACCCACTTTTACCCTATTATTGCAAGACAAGATCATCTGAGGAGTTAGCAGATATGGAGGTAACTCAACTGTAAGTCTAAGGCAGCAGCAATACTTTGAATTCTTCTAAAGCCTGGGGATTCATTATTTTCCTAGTGCATGTATATTCTATGAAAAATATCTATGTTCTATCAGATTAAACAGAATATCTGAATTACTTGCACAGCCTTGAAGTAGGGGGAAAAAAGGTGCCAGCACCACGCTCAGCAGGAGCCCAGAGTCGCTGCCTCGCACAAACACAAGGTGCCATTTTAATATGGAGCAAGACACTGTCTGTCCTGAAACCACAACCTCAGGGGCCAGAGGCTGTTGGCAAGCTGATCTTCAGCTTCTCTGGCAAGACACTGGCTTCCAGAACCTGCTGAGTCCTGGCAGGTACCTTCACAGCCCACTGCCTTGTTCTCTTGTACGCATTTTATTTGTATGTAAGGCAGAGGCTTCCCATCAGATTCCTGCAGATCTCTAGAAACACAGTTTGTCTGAAATACGGTGATAAGGTGTTATTTAGCATTAAAGGAGTGGCTGTACCATAATCTTCTGTTGGCCTGACTCCTTTGAGTGCTTTGTATTAACTAAAAATAGAAGTTACTACACTATGATTTAAACAGTCACTGTCTGCTTCAGCAGGTATAGGAAAGCTGTCATAATATTAAATCCAATGACACTCACAGCTTTAATTTTTCTCCTGGATCTATTTATTCTAGACCTCATTTTGCCTCTGATGATGGAGAGCATCAAGGACTGCAGAATTATCTCAAATATGCAATGTTGTTTGAGGGGTTCATTTCCTCTCGGTCGCAAGACGTGATGGCTCAAAGTCATAAAGCTCTGCTTCACCCTGATAACAGATCCCATGTGTGAAGTTTCAGCTCAGGCTGGTTTTAGCAGGAATGTTCATTTCAACACAACCATGGTCAAACCCCAAAAAGGCTACACTTTCTACTAATCTCCTGTTGAACAAAAAGTACTGGTGCTCATTTTTGACGGCAGTAATGCTGGTTTAGGGATTAACTATCAATGCTCTCTAAAGTGACTTCACTGTCCAGCAAGCATTTTCTTTTTTACTATTTAAAGGAATTTAATATTAGAGGCTCAGATATTAACAAGAGCTTTTGTATATGAAAAAACTCCTAATTAATTTTGCTGATTTACATCAATGACAGTCATCCAATGACAGCTAAGGGAGTATATACTTACTAATAAACTATATTCCCAGAACATTGCTGGCACTCGTTGACCCTTGTGCTGGTTTTGACAAATAAATGAATTCATGTTTCCCTGCAGCATCAGTTTCTCCATCATAAGAGACCAATAGGGACCATAATAAAGTTATTTTATTCTAAATGGAAAATGACAATCATGAATTGAATAAAATATAATTTTTAAGGCTTTAGAAGAGAACAATTAAAACAAGTACATAGCTGAAGGCATCCTTTTACAAACTGTGAGAACACCAAAAGTCATTTTCAGCGGGGAGGAAGTATTACAATGGTGCATTGTCAAAGTAAAAATTCAAAAGGATCTTAAAGGGTTAGAAAGATCCAGTGCTTTAAATTATATTTATAGTAATTGATACTATTTTGTGTTTGGCAGTCAGTTTCCATATAAATAGGCAAACAGTTTCCTGTGAGTAATGTGCACAATTTTAAATGAGAAATATCTTCCTTTAGCAGTTAAGGTCCCTCACAGTGAAATAATGCAAAAATAAAGAATTCCCTTGTTGAATGACCTCAAATAAAATTTTAAAATTGATTCCCTGTTAAGGAGGTATGTATTCAAATATGACATTTAAAACTGAAGATACAGTTCTCATAATTAGTGGCAGTCTAATGCTAGTTAAACTGAATAAGCAGGGATAAATTACGCTGAAATTTCAGTCCTTATCTACTTAATGAAATCTCTTAATTTTTAAATCAGTTAAAAACGCAGATTGTGTGGCTGGGAGGAGCTGTGGCACTGGGTTGAAGATGAAGTTCCTTCAACTTAGGTTCCTCAGACCTAGTTGTACTGCTAGGCATTGCAGGCTGATCCAGCCTGTTGCCTACCCATAGCTGTGGCTGGCTCATGGGGTTGACGTGGGAGAAGGTCCACACTGCATGAACATCTGCCAAGTAGTGCTACCTATCAAGGAGCAAGTGCTGAGAATCTCATACACCACCAGGACTTCTGAAATGCCGTATCTGCTCCTTCACATTTTCTTTGCAGAGTAAATTCCATCAACAACCATGGCAGAGAGAGCTGCAGCCGGAAGCACAGCTCCCCCAGGCTTTGTGATTTCAGCCATAAAAATGGGGGTGATTCCGCATTAAAATCCTGGGTGCAGATCTGGGTTTTACCAAGTGGCAGAATGGATGAACTTTATTCAGTCTGCACACAGAATTGTGCTGGCAATTCATTTGAAGGCCCAGACTGTATTAAGAGAGTAAAAAAGCATGTGAAAGTGTTAGTAGCTTGTATGATCTCTGGTTCAGATGACAACATTAACTTAGGTTTGCATTTCTTCAGTTCATGAGAGGACTTGGTGGATGAAATGTCTTTTTTTTTTTCCTCCTTATTTTTTCCATCTTCTTCCGTCTTCATGTGCTGTCTATTAAAATGAAATACTGTCAAATCTGAAGTGATCTTGGCTTCTTTTCAGCTGTATTTTCCATGGTTAATACTAATAATGAAACTCCATTATTATAAATGGTTGTCAATTAACAGGGAGAGAACATTTTATAGTTTAGCACGCCATTTATTTTTATCACAGTATTTAATGTTTATGATGCAAAAGTTGGATTTTCCTCAAATCTAGTGATAAAACCATCCCAGTTCATGACTTTGTAATTGCTTAATCGATGGTGCAAAGAAAATGTTTAAGAACAGATGTTTGTGCCTTCCACAAATTTACAAACCCTTTTTTTTTTTTTCAGCCTGTCTTTTTACATCAGTGACTTGCAGATGTCAGCAATGTCTAAATACAGCACCCAGGGCCAGAATAACGCAGTGAGAGAGCAGCTAAGAAAAGCCCGTGAGAGGGGCTGTGCAGTCGCCCTTGATTACAAATCCAGCTGCATCCATCCATCAGTAACAACATGACACCAGATGTCCCACACATCAGCATAGCAAATAAAAGCAAGTTAGCGTACACATCTCACTAGATTTAGACCCCCAAACAGCATGGAACAGGAAGACTGTTATTCATTACAGCTGGGAGTGAAAGCAGGTAACAGTCTTCAAAATCTCAGCTCTGTGACTGGCCTTTTTCCCTGCTGGTTCCCGAGAGTCTTTTGAAAACCAACCATTTTGCAGGTGTTGAAAATAAGCACCACACTCTTGACTGAGTTGTCCATGTACAGGATTGTCCTATTGTGCACCGCATCACTGGGCAAAGCTACAGATCACGGTGTTTGGAAATGGTATTCTGTTGTTTTCCTTCCCCCGGTATTACAATTCACAGCAGTACATACATATGTGTACTTTTCCACTTTTTTAAACTTTAATTTTACACACTTGCCAGGATCTTGGCTAATGCCTTTGTCTTCAGCATCACAGAATAGCTGAGGCTGACTTAATTGTTGAAGTGAACACACAACAAATCAACACTCTGAGTCAAATACAGTTCCAGGGTAAAAACACAGCATAAATATAAGTCCATCTGCTTATGCCACAGTCATATGTGGCACTCAGTTAATGAATCTGGACCCTGGGCATGCAGAAATAACTTTGAAATGTGGAATATGTGCAGTTGAAACATAATCTATTCAGGTATACCATGATGTGGCAAGTCCTTTGATAGAGTTTATATTTTTAATATTAAATACTAAACTGTCATTAAACTGATGCAAGGGGAATTCAGAGATGTCATGTAGGTTATGAAAGTCAACCTTCATACAAAACGGATGCACGTACTGCTTTTTCTCAACTCAGCTATATTCAATGCAACAGTGCAAATAAATAAAATTATTCTACTTGAGAGATTTTGTCTTCTTTTTAGTCATCAAAGGTCCTTCTTTACTGGAAAAAACAATTGTGTCCTTCAGCTTTTTTTTCGTAACCAGAAATGCATTAAGAAAAGATTAATATGCTGTTAAGTGGAGTCACTGAACTTCTGAGTAGCAGCTCATTTTACTATACATGTGAGGAGCCTTCACTTAAATATCCTCATCCCTCATTCCAGCAGTAGCTATTTAGTGGTGGGAGGTATCACAACAGATGATCTAAATACAACTCCATGCTGCAAAGCAAATAGGACAGATGAGCAGGAGCAAAAAGTCCTTAAAAGAAATAGATGGTGTACAGAAAACCCCTCAAATCTTATCTGGCTGCATAAGAACTTCATCTGAGATAGTTCTCTTTTCCCTGTGAGTCATCTCAAACTATTCCTACTGACCAGATAATGAAAGCATTTAAAACGTATCAAAACTGCTTGTATTTGATGTTGTCTCTTTAAATGTCATCTGCCAAGTGGCTGCTGAAAAGTGGTTATCTCAGCAGGATGCTCTGGGAACTAGAAAACGTTCTTTATTGCTTCAGAAAGCTGAAAGCAGGAGAAAAAGCTATGTCCTATTAAAAGTTTTGCCATGACCATGTGAAAGGCAGTCCCCCATCCAGACACCCTCTTTCCTCAGTTGCGGATTGGTCCATGGGAGCCAGCAGGAACGTGGCAAAGATACCAGAGAATGACACCAGCACAAGCCTGAGCTGCTAGTAGGAGAGGAATAATTTCAAAGGGAGGAAAATGCCCCAGAATATCAATTAACTGTGTAATTAAACCTGCAAGAAAAATAACGTCTCTTTCCTCACATAGCTGACTTGTGGGAACTATTTCTTCTTTTTCTCAGTTTTTGCATGGGAAGAGAATGAATTACTCTTGACGTCTCTTGCATTTCTTAATTGAGTTAAGATTAGAAAGTGACTGGACAAATAAGCAACATTTAGAAAAAGCATGTCAGTACTTCAGTGATAAAATTTGCATAACTCCTCCAAATAGGCAAATGTTGCAACACAGAGCTCCCAGTGAACTGGGCCATTAACTTGGAAATCTGCCCAGTGAACAGCTAGAGTTCATGGCAGAGCAGCTCTAAGTGTCAAGAATTATTAGTCAGGATTGCAGAGAGTAAGAAATACAAGGTACTGTCTGATTTCTTGCAGTAAAAGAGGTATAGAGCAACGCTGCACCTTAAAGAGACAGCAAAGCTATTTGCTGGCTATTTTCTATCTAAAAGCTATTTGCAAACATTTGTGCCATAAAATCTACTCCTCTGTGAAAATGGGAAGGATTTCCTCTGATATTATGTAATTCTCTTCCTTCTGTACTGCAAAAGTCATTGGCATGGCAACAAAATCTTCATTTCTCAAGAGTCCATCTGCTGCTGGTACACACGCCTCATCTGAACTCACATCATTCTTTTTTGATGACATCCCACTTGGCTGTTGACAGTCTGTCGTCACATGCAGAGAACCCCAATTTCAGGTGAAGAATTAGCAGCAGCAGCAGCAGATGGACTTCTGAGCAATGAACAAACTATTCTCTGAGATCAGGAGAGAAATCCTGACAGAAAATTATTTTTTTTTTTGTGTATGTGTGTAAATTGTACATTTCACAGACTTCTCTGAAACATCAACAGCCAATGAAAAAAATTATTTTCTGTAATCTAAATCTTATAACAAATCACATATTGAAATAACCTATACGCTAACTCTCACACGTTTATATTTTTGACTGGAACAACCTCTTAAATGTTGATGACAATTCCACAACTGTACACAATTCCTATTAAAAATATTGTAAATATCATCATGCCATCAACTATGTAATTTTCTCCAATATTTTTCTAACAACAAATATTAATCATCTGGTTTAATCGGTAACTCATCATGAATCAACTTTCACAGTATACTGGAGACTGCAGGCAAATAATCATTAATTTATTTGTGGGACACTATAATATATATCATTCCAGAATGAAAAATGACCCAGAACCTGTTCTCTCTAAGATGTGCAGCCACAATAATTACAGCAGGTTTTAAAGCAATCTACATGCAGTGCTGTATCTCAGTGACAGATAACAAAGTGTCAGCTGGAGTAAAGGGTCCTCTACGGGAGAAAAATGAAAAAGGAACAAGCAAATTTCAGGAGAGTTTCAGGCTTGTTGAAGTCACACTGTCAGAAATACCATCTGTCTGTGCCCCCCACTCCCTGGCTTGCTGGAGCTTTCATCTTATGCAGGTTTTGCACGAACACATTGTACAGAGAGCCGTGCTGCTGTCCTGCAGGACACTTAAAATGACGGTTTGTGTTGAGACACTGTAGTTCAGTGTTGGATCACCACCTGGTTGTGAACCTTGGCAAGACTACAGCAATTCCGTAGTAAAAGATAATGGCAAAGACTGCCAGATATGGAGCACTTCGGCATAGAAACAGGCAAGGAGAATTTCACTGGTTCTGAATAATCTGCTCATGGAGTACTGCAGTTTTAAAGTGTAACCTGCAGAGATGAGGGGACTTTAAGCCAACTGTGGGCTAGAAGAAATTTAATGCCAGAATAGGAAGCCCATCTGGGTTCAGGAAACCACTGTTTAGATTTTGTTTGGATCTAGTCTGAAAGAGGGGATCTGGTCTCTCCCAAGTCATACTCACATGATTTTAAATACTTTGTAAACAGAGGAATGATTTTAAACAATCCTTAAATCTAGGAGTAACAGACGCAGAGTCCAGGTTGCCAGAAGGGGCACTAGGCCTCTGTGTGTTGCCGGAAGATACTTTCATGAGCTGCAGTTACCGTCTACTGACCAATCTCTTCACCTTTTTAGAGACAAGGGCAGCACTAAGAGAGGGCTGCCAACATCCTTTAACATCTTAACATCCTGCTCACCTTCAATAACTCTCTCTCCACTTCATCACAGACCAGGTCTAGAGCTTGCCTCCTTTCTCGACACTGCAGATTATCAGTGGCAATGGCATAGGGCACCTCAGTGGCATCAAGTGCCCTTTCCAGCCGCAGCTTCTGGGCTGCCAACAGGCAGGTCTCAGCATCAAGATCCTCAATCTCCTTCTGGAGCTGGGACTTCCAGAAGTGTATGTCTTCCAGGCGCTGGCCAACAGCGGCTGTGGAGTCCTGCTGGGCACGTTGCGCAGCAGCAGCAGCATACTCAGCCAGCTCCTTGGCCTCTGCCCGGCCACGCTCAGCCTGCTCACAGCTGACGAAGGCCTTGTGACACAGCTCAGAGTGGTTCAGGTGCCACTCAGTGGGCAGGTACTTGGCGACGCGGAAGCCAGCAGTGGCCAGGCCGCTGGAGGAGTCAGCCCCCGTGTTCAACGCCACCTCGTACACCTTCATGGGTAGGTCGGAGGCGGGCACCGTCTGTGGTGCTGGTTCCTTGGTCAGCAGGACGCTGGGCTGGGCCATGGCGCCGGGGCTCCCCATAGCGCCAGCCATGGCTCCCAGCTAGTTCGCGCCGCGTCCTCCCGTCGCCAGGGCAACGGCAGCAACCAATAAGGAGGCGAGTCCCCCCCTTGCGAAGGGAAACCCGAGGTGGTACGCGGGGGAACAGCCCGCCCCTCGCTACCGCACAGCGACAGCCGCCAATCAGAGAGCGGATCCTCCCAGAGGGCGCGTTGGATAGGAGAACGCCGGCTGCCCGCGCCCGCCTCCAAGCTATTTGTTGCTATGGCGACGGGGACCCCCCAACGGAGAAGGCGGCCTGGCCGGGGTGTCATGATGGCGCTCGCGGGGCTACAGGGCACGAGAGTTTCCTGACACAGGCACGGTGCCTGTTGTAGTGCTTCTGTATCAGTGAGAAAAATGATTTGCCGAAGTCTCTACGTCACGTCCCGGCTCCCCTTTGTGCTGAGGAACGTCTCTTCCAACAGCCGCCAGTGCACAGTAGCACTTTTTCCTGGTTGTTTCAGGAAATATAAGGAGGATCCTGTTCAGGACTTCAGCTCAGTTGCTGTCCAGTAAGCGGGGGAGGCGAGGGGAGAAGCCCTGTGTGCCCTTCCACACTGACACCACAGCCCAGTGAGGCTCTCGGGCAGGGGGCAAGGCCCTGTGGAGGCCCCGGGGCCCTGCGCGGATCCTGCGGCATCAGCTGGTCTTCAGACATTCGATTTAATACATTTTTGCACCTCACTCCATTTTTATACCCCATGCTCATTCTTAAGACTATTTGTGTTACTCTGGCCTTGTCACAGGTCAGGTGTATGTAAAATCCAGCTGCAGTTGCACTCCGTGTTTAATTTTCACCTGGGGAGACGCAGTCTTGTATATGCTTGAATATGCTTGAATTATATTAAATTTTTTTGGGTTTCCACTACTGTGCAACAAGGAAAGAAAAGGAAAGGCTGCGAGGGAGAGGCTTCTCTTCTGAGCCCTTGGAGGAAGGAGGGGAAGATGCTGGAGAGCACGGTGACAATAGAGGGCACTCTGGTGCTTGCACTGTGACGGATCGTATGTCTTAAATGTCATTTTGATGAAGAAAATCAAAAGAAAGAGAAAGCCATGTGCACTGCGGCCTGCACTGTGTCGTTCAGGCGAATTGGCTCCTTGGGTGTTGAGGACAGGGATGCTTGAACTGCGTGGAGGTGAGCTCGGCAGGTAACACCCACACACACCCCCCACAGGCCTGGAGTAATGACTCCCCAGCTTCTGAGAGGTGCTGTTTACACCGCACAAACTTCTGCAGAAAACACTTTGCTGTATGAGAGTTTGCTCTAAACTCGCAGAAAGTAAATAGCAGTTTTTCCTGCGAGGTCTGGCAGCACATTCCCAGGAAAGGCTCCTTTCCACAGACACAGTGTTGAAAAAGGACATTCAGTCCCAGCAGAGATAAGAAATCCTTCGTCTTCCCTTTTGCAAATATTTTAATATAATTGGCCCTCCAGTTAAACAGCAGCAGTCAGTTATCACTTTGCACTGCTGGTCACTAGAATGACAGTCTTTGCTTTCACTTTGCGCTTTATTTCTGTTTTCTTTTTCATGCATCTTTCCTCTACCTGTAACTGTCCTATCTGTTCATTTCCTTATATTATCCCCAGCCTCTACCTTTCTTTCTCTTTCCTCTGCTTGTGGCTTTCTCTGAATGATGATCTATTCAAATTTTTGCATTTTTAAAGTACAATAAGTCTACAGGAAAAGCCCTGCTGAGCTATTCCAAGTGAAAGTCCTTGGTATGGAAAATATATTTTTTCAAAATAAGGACAGCAACTATTTGCTGTTAAGTAGGATATTTCTCTGAAGGTTTCACAAGAGCTTTTATTAGTGACATCACAACATTCAATGTCACCCAGGCAGTTTTGAGGGTGGGTCACTTAGGGCCACAGTGGGGTGTGGCTGAGGTTGCACACTTAACAGCTGAGTTCTAGGCCCTAAACATGACTAGTAGCACAACCTTTTCCAACAGGGAAACACTGCACAAAAAATAGGTAAAGTCTTCCTTATCCAGTGCAAGGATTACTTCAGTAAACAGTTGTAGGGTTGTTATCCCAACTGGGCAATGTTTCCAAGGACCAGACAGGTTTTGGAGAAAATTTACATGAGGCTGTGTTTTGTTTGGGTTGTTTTGTTAATCTAAGCCTGCTTTCCGTGCTCACAGAGGCATCATGTCCTAACAGGCTGCATATGACATTGTTTGAAGAAATAAAAGCAAAACCTATTGGCACCTGGAAGATTCAGGATTTCCCTTCATTATCTAAGGCAGATCCAAGGCCCCTGTGTTTCAAAGCCGTTCTGACAGCCAAGTGATTTAATATGCCACTGTAACATATAAATTATTAACAGCTCTTTGAGTTGTTCTCAGAGCACAAGATGACAAAACATACTGGAAGAAAAGAACAGAAGCGTTTTTCAGCTCAAATCTTTTGACATGGAATAGATTAAGATTTCTAGTGGCTGGAATCCTTTTTACAGGAAACCAATTCCCCTTCCCACAGCAAATGCTCCTGTTTATGTCAGGTGCCTGGTGAGCTTTTTGGCCTGCTGCTACTGCTTTTTCCCCTTCTTTTCTTTCTTTTTATTTATTTAATAAATAAACCTGGATCCAATCTTCACGTTGGCACCTAATTCCTTCTATGCTGCCGTCTGTAGGACAGACTGTAAACTGCTCAGTGGAGCAGTATAGGTCTTGTTCATGGAGAAAGGAAAGGTTTCTTTTCACACCCCAGCAGCTGTGAGAAGGTTCACAGAAGTACTGGAAACACTGTCCAAAGAAGGTCTGGGTCCTTTAACACATTCTTCCTCCTTGTAAAGGAAATCCAAAGCTTGAAAATGTGACCCACTGCCATCCTAACATCTCTGAAATCTGAGGCAAATGCAGGATACAGTATTCTGAAAATTTGCTTTTCAAGCTATGTTGATGCTTTGGAGGCTGCATGTGGGGACCTGCTGAAGAGCAGAACCCTACTTACTTTGTTGTTTTAAGCTTAAAAAAATCTCAGCAGAGAGCAGCTATATCATGGCTGCTTTCTTGGAATTAATAAGCTTATTTACTGATTAAATGTTGTTCCATCAGCAGAGAAATCGGGAACAAGACCAACAAGACAACCTGCCATACATTTTCTTGGAAGAAGGAGCTTTGTTCTCATGTTTAATGTAAGGATACTTTGCTAAGAATGGAAACTTCATCATAAACCTTCTTTAGTTGGCCAGGTATAAAGAGCTCTACTGCAAATAGGCTACCTAGGGTAAATACAATTTACTCCCCTTCTCCCCCAGGTCTGTCTTAATTTCCACGGAGAAAATATCTGGATGTGCTGACTGGAAGGGAGATGTGGTGTCTCTGCATCAAAAGCAGCAGTCACTTTTCATATTTCTGTTGTGAAGTGCCAAAAGATGTTTCCTCTCTCTCAGCTAACGTAGTGGGATGGGCAAAGAGAGCTGAACCACTTTCCTGGGCAGCTGGACTTGCTGTTAGTCTTTGAAGTGCTCACTGCTAACAAATAACCAGCCAAGCACAAAGGTAAGCAATCAGTCACACAGTCAGGAAATATAATCTTGCATTTAACTGTTACTTAGTTATTTAGCATTTTGTAATGAGGAGAAGGAACCTAGTTGAAATGGAGTGGTAGTACATTAAAATTTATATGGTACATTAGAGGGGCATTGGCCTGAGCTGCCCACTCTCAGGACAGACTTGCTTAAAAAAATTGATCTCCCTTTTTTTCTTCACAATGGACATTCTCATGATGAACTGGCTGTGAAGCAGCCAGGGGTTGCTTTCACTGCATTTTACATCCCAGACCCCAGTCCTGCAGTTTGGACTACTCCCACCATATAAAAATTCACACCAAGGACCCTAACTAGTGCACCGTTTTACATCCCAGAAACACTGCATCCAAGGATCCTGATTTGCTTTTCTCACCTCTGTCTCGGGCAGATATTCACAAAACCTATTCAATTTACATACTTTTGTTGTATTTGCAGCTGTTTGAATGCTCCAGTTTCTTGAGACATTTAATAGCTCTTTAAACTGTGGGTCTGTCTCTGAAAAACAGCTTCTCACCCAGACTCTGACCAAGGAGAACTTGCTGGCAAATGCTGGCCAGGTCTGAGCCATTAAAGGCACAGAAGCTAGATGCCAGGCTCTTAAATCTCATGGCTTTTTTGTCATCTGTTAACTCACTTGAGTGCAGCAGCTGCTTCTGTGTGTCCACACTGACCAGGACAAGAAATCTTGGGCTCAAACTGGGCATGGGCAGGGAGGGTTGTGTGAGCTCCAACAAGGAGGACTGGGACAAGAGATGAAACACTGGCTTTCTCAGACCATTATGGCCTTGCAAGGAAAGGCTTATGATACAATGGGCTGGGAAAACCTGCTTAACAAGAGCCTTCTGCTTGAAACAAAGGCCAAATTCTTTTCATGGTGACCCACTTGGTAGAATTTGGCATGGTTTTACTGAGAGTTGAATATCAATTCTCTTTATTTAATATAGCATCACTATACTTTTTATCTGCTGGTTACACACTCCAGTGATGAGTACCTTAGCAGGGTGATAGATAGAAAACACAGTGTATTTATCTAGATGATAGATAGGGAGAAAATACGGTGAATTAGTTCAGAGAAGAGAAAATACAGTCAATTATTTTACATACGGCAGTGTCTGGTACTCACAATCCCTGCCTAAGAGCGACAGAACACATGAATAAAAAGATTAAAGAGTTCAGAAGTGAAACTTTTGTTTTAATATCAACATATGGGCAAAATGTTACATTTCAGCTTAAGAAATAAGCATACGCTTGCTGCGGGAGCACTGATGTTCAGCAAAAGACTGAGACCAAAGGTTATCTAAGAACACAGACATTGTTTTTATATTGTCTCATATCAAGGAGATTAGAAATGCCTCTACTGTTTTGAATCTAATCACCCCTCCTAGAATTTGATAGATTCAGATAACATTAATTATTTGTAGCAGTATTAGCATTTCTTTTTAGAAAGCAGTTATTTCACAAACAAAACAAAGCATAAATTGAGCCATTTCAGCATGGATGAAAACACCATTTAAAGCTCAATTTCCCAGCCTTATATCTTGGAGGCTGTGTTTGATTAGATCCTTCCAGCGGGTGAGATCATTTTGAGTGACAGCTATCTACACCAGATCGATGCTGTGTTTATTTGCATTTTCCACCAGCTCTGGGAGTTTGCACTTTCTCCTTCCTGAAATCCATCTTGATGGGGCAGCATTAGACAAATCATTTTAATCACAGTGCATGGACTGGAGGCTTTTCAGAAGGTCAGGGTCTCTGTGCTGACAGGTTTGATTAAAGCCAGGCATGGGTAAAGAGACCAGAGTTAGATGGAGAACAGCAAGTCTAGGCCAAAAGGGAGGGGGACAGCAAGTAGAGGTTGTCTCACCTCCATGACCCCCTGATGTGTCCATCTTCTTGGAGGTGGCAAGCCAGGACCATGTGGCAATGAGAAAAGTGAGGATGTTTGTGCTTACATCGCAGCACGGATGTCAAACTGACAACATGCATTGTAGTAAGACTTGGAGGTTGAGGATTAATAGTTAAATTCCCTGCCTTCTCTTCTCCCGCCCCATTAGTCAGAGCTGCCATATCTTCTACAGCAGCAGGGAGCTGATTTGCAAGGTGGGATGTGCTGCCCTCCCATTATGCCAGGTGGGTCAATGAGGAAATTCAGTGGCAGTGTTGGTCCAAATCTGTGCCGTGGTGTGATCTGTTTTGTCAAGGAGCTGCCTGACGTGTACTGCCAGGCCTGAGGACTGGAAGTGAGAGCTGGCGAGTGCCTGGTCAGGGTCTGGCTTGGCAACATGGCTACTGGGCTGCTGAAACAAAACCGATACCATCCTTACCCAGTACTGCCAGGCCTCTTCCACTGATGGCAACTCCGTGTACAGGCATGGGCAGGGATAACTCTTGCACTATTTAAAAAGAAAAAGCAGTGAGGTTGTTCAGACCTTCACTGGAATAAACTGATTTAGTTTCAGTACGTAAATGAAATTATACTGATATTTACCAGCCAAAAATCTGATCTCATGCTTAGAGCAAGATGAGATCCTCTCTCTTTAAAAATTTCTCAGCTTTTGACTTTCAAATTCTACTTAGCTATTTTCTTTTGCTATACTTCTGTTTTATTAGATTCCCTTCTGCTCATCCAAACATCATCTTGATGGCTATTTTTGGATCCTGTCTTCCTTCCAAATCAAACACCTGGCACGTGAGCATGGGGCCCGTTGGTAAGTGTGTGGGTGTGGGAGCACAGCACTGAATCATGATTAAGTCTTTTGAGTTTGTTGAGTCTCCTTCACCAAATTGCCTTCCCATGTGAAGGATATGGTGCTCTGTCCCTTAGACGTGTGTGAATGATGAGTCACACACATTTATTTTTGCTTTCCAACAACTGCCATCAGTCAGGGAAGTGGGTTCTGTGATTCTTCAAAACTGAAATCCACATGTGGTTGCACCAAGCTCTTCTGCAGAAAACAAGTCTTGGGCTGTCTTTTTGTGTTTGTTTTTTCTCTTTTTCTAATTTATTCTGCTTAAAAGAGCCACGTGGTGATAATCAGACAGTGCATTGCTGACCTTACAGAGTTCAGCAGCCATCTGTTTAAAACAGAGAAGTAAAGAATTTCCTGAGAAGCCTTTTATTATTCTCTTGGTTCAAGAGAATAACAGGAGGAGTCCTCAGCATGGACAGTAGTTTTACAGCACTAACAAATTCCACAGCTAACAGGAAAACAATCAAGTTATCACCCAAGGCCGTTGCTTTCTCTGCATGGAGCCTGGAGGTTTGCTGTGGTTTGGAACGATAGGCCATCAGTTTTAGTTAGCTTCATTTTCCCAGCTTTTTCCAACTTTGTAGTTGAAAACAAAGTCTCCCGTTCAGCTTCATTCTCTTTCTGCAGCCAAAATGCACATCTGCAGGCAGAGCAGAAAGCGGGGATTTTGTTTGAACAAGCTCAGGCCTGTTTAGGATTTTGTCTGGTACAAACCAAGGCCTTGATCCTGCACTGAGACGTCCTGGGAAGATCCTTGTTCTGGCACGGAGCCCCATCAGAACCATCCGCCCTCCTTATGGGCTCCATGCAGCCAGCCAGAGCCTGAGATTTGTGATGAATGGCTAGAGTCTGTCAACATCATGGGATACATTAGCATGAATTGTGCATCAATACTTGCATAAATTAGCTAAGGGCTTTGTATTTTAGCTAAATAATTTACCTCTCAAGCCTTTCT
This sequence comes from Nycticryphes semicollaris, assembly GCA_013400055.1. Taxonomy (NCBI): domain Eukaryota; kingdom Metazoa; phylum Chordata; class Aves; order Charadriiformes; family Rostratulidae; genus Nycticryphes; species Nycticryphes semicollaris. The sequence continues at coordinate 24,170 of VXBJ01006975.1, forward strand.
GTATTTCCTCCAGAGCCCCTTCAATGGTGAGTGTGGTCGTCTCCTTGGCTGCTCCATGGTCTGGTCCTGGCAGGCCCCAGTAGTAAAACTATGCCCGTTAAAACAGCCAGGGAGCTGATGCTAAAAGTTTAATTGCTTTCCTCAGCATGTCTAAACTTGGTGTTAATCATTTGTTAGTAAATAAGGAATGTTCCTTATCTGCTGCATCAGTACTTAAGAGAAATTCACCAAAGCTCCAGTGATGGTGTTAAGTTTTGCCTCATGAAGGAAGGGTATTTAAGAAGTGAAGCTGCTACTTTTTTTTGGCAAGATATAAAATGTGCAGATATGTAAAAAGTATAAAAGCCCAAGCCTGAAGGTCTTTGCAAATGGAAGTAGGAAAGCGTTTTATTTCCTTTTTAAATTTGAGCTGAGGTTGCTCTACATGCTGTTCACATTGTCTGCAAACTGGGGAGAAAACCAAAATCTTCAAAAGCAGTGACTTGGGTAGGTGGGAATTTCAGTACATGATAGTCTTGAAAAGTCTTTTCCATTGCAGAGCTGAAGCATTTCTCATTAAAAGCATTCCTAAAGCAGGCCCTGCTCCCACAGGGGCAAACCAGTCCGTGTCCTGGGCAGAACCACTCTTGCTGCAGGTCATTTCTATGAGTTTGTGTCGTTGCAGTCTGCTGCCAGAGCCTGGGCCTGTTGCTGCTTTCCCTATCTCTATCAGCGCTAATCAAAAGCACAATATGGTCTGAGAATTTCACTTCCTACCAAGGAATTAGTCAACAGAGGGGAGAAAGCTGATAATCTGCACCGTGCGAGTTCTCACCTCCTGCAGCACCTTGCAGTGAGTCACTTGGAAATGGCTTTTGCTGAGCTGCCACACTTTGCTGAGCCATTATTTCTCATCAGAAATGTTCAGTGCTTGAAGTGTGCATGGAGAGGCAGCTTTGAGCAGAGGGGAGCTGAGCTATGCAACAGCAAGCAAATGCATGGGGTCACACGGGTGTGGCCCAGAGGCCATGGTGGCAGGGAAGTGGTAAAGACAACGGCACTTAATATTTGCACAAATAATCTCGGTTTCAGGTTATGGTCAGTGCTTTTTTGCAGAATTCAGGACTCAGACAGTGTAACCAAAACAGCGACCCTGCACAGTTAACCCTTCTAGCTTTCCTTTTATTCTCCTTTTCTGAAAAAAATAAAAAATGAAGCCCTGTAAAACTTCCAAGTATAGAGGATAAAGCCCACAGATGTTCTCAGGAAAACCAGGCCCAGACAGAGAGATGAGTGATGGGGAATTAGAAATTAAAAGCCTGAGTGTGAATATGAAGGGGGGTCTGAAAGTAATAGAAAAATCTAGAAACCAGGTTTCCTTTTAGAATTACTGATCTATTACTTCAGTGTGCATTCCACTTGCTAGAAGGTATTTAGTATGAAAATTCACAGGGATGTTGCAGGACTTTCATAGTCACTGGGTGAAAGAGCTTTAATGAAAACGACATTTATATCAGGTTGTTGACTGATCAGCACTAAAAGCTTTTTTTTTCATGTCTTCTGTGGGTGGCTGATTATATCTGGGTGGCCAGGCTCCAGCTTCATCAGACCACTGTCTGGGAGGTGAGAAGTGGTGGGGTTCAATATGCAGTTAAAATAAATGTGTGCTTTGGGTTTAATCACAGCAACTTAAAATGTCTGAAGTGTGTTTCTCTTCTAAGATTCTTCTGCTCTCAGCCATTGAGTTTATCTCCATAAACTGCAAGGAAAATGGAAAAGTGATGTCCTTGTCTTAGGAAGGAACTTACTAAATTTTTAAATTTGAGTAATATATATTATGAATATTACTTCTTATTATTAGCAATTCTAACATTAACAGATCTTATGCAAAGCTATTCGTAGTTGGTAAATATTTACTTAGCAGCATCAGAACATTTCAGCTTATTTCTTTTCTCACGTTCATAATATCTTCCTATTACTATTCTTGATGCCTGATCGGTCTCCTGAATTGCCAACACTGTCTCTGCTCCCTGTTTCCTGGCTGACACCAGCACCTGACTTTCTAGCACATTGTTTTGGGTGGTAAAACTGGGTGGTTCTAGAAGCCCTGAATGCAAGAGATGATTATCATTCTTTGTAACTTCCAGATACTTATGACAAAACAATAATAATATAATGTTCCCTTAGGAAAAAGCAAACAAAAAGTGATGTGTTTCCACATCAGCTTATTCTCTCAGATGCTCTAAAGCAGGGGCAATGAGAAGCAAAGTTATTCAACAAATGCCTGGACCAAACTAACTGTAATTCTTTGGAGAAATGTGGGTGTATCTCTGCTGGGACAGTGAAAATTACAGATGAGTACATTGGGTTCAGCAAAGCTCAAGGTTTCTTTTCAAACAAGAAGTCATGCGTGTATGAGCTAACTCAGAATGATGCTATTTGCCTCTCTCCGTCCGCTAATGACACCCAGGCAGCTCTGTCTTGAATTTGCTCAGCAGCTTGGAAAGCTGTTGCAGACAGCAAAAGGAAAAGAACTTGGATGCTCTGGGGAGGCCAGTGTGCTCCTTCAGGATTTACAAAGCCATGTGGAACGACACTGGGCTGTGTTCCCAGTGGGAATGGTGAGAGGCAAGACAGCTCTGATACCAAGCTTGCATCTGTAATTCTCTGGCCCTACATATTCCCCAGAATATATCTTACTTATCATACCTGGCTCGTTTCCTAGGACTGAGTCCAAAACCGCTTCTGATCTTGACTGCTGGAGTATCAGTGTAAATACAGCATGCTGTACGCCCTCCAAGAGCAGTCCCCAGCGAGCTGACTGTGGTTATCCCAGACAACAGCCTGATATTAAGATCCCCCATTATCAATGGTTTGACTTTTAGGAAGCCGTCTACATAAACAAAGCCTATTTAGCTTGTGATTGTGCCCTGGAGAGTGTCCTACAATCACTTTCATTTCCCCTTTTGCCTTCAAGTGAAGAGTCTGTCCTAGCGATGAGAGCAGAAACCAGGAGCCATGGCTTGGACCCACTCCCAGCTGAGTTACTGCGCCGCTGTGTGGCCCTGGCCACGGCGGGGCGTTTTTTGTTTTTTTCAGTCCATTCAACTAAATAATGAATATTCTGTCTGGAAATGATTGAGAGAGACTCTTGTCCCTACAGAAAACTGCACAAGAATGGCTCAATAAATGGCAAGACAAGGGAAGTGAAGATTTAATGGAAATTAATTGAAAACAAAACAAAAATAAACTTAAATTCTCAAGAAAACATTGTAAATTATTTTGAGATCTTTGCTTATTGATAACAGACATCAATGTTTGTTGCTAACCATCCGTAAGACACATGCTGCTTTTTTCCTCTGTGTTCTCCTATAAAAATTACATTTGGCCAGGACTCCCCATGCAAATTTTTGCTTCTGCAACAGGAAAGCTTTACAGGAAAAAGCCTTCTGATAGCAAAGTTTTCTCTGGTTTTTTATTGCAACATTCTCTTCCATCTTTAACAAAGGACTGGTATCTTTGTATCCTTTACTGAAGGCCCTAAAGGCTCTATCTCTGCATGACCTGTGCTGGTGAAGAGTATTGTCAGCCCTGCCGGGTCCACATCCCAGAGTCTGCTTACCCACTGTTCTGACCGGCAGTGGGTCTCCACAGTGCTTTCCCTCTTTCAGAAGAGCTGCACTTCTTGAAGTGATACCCATGACTGCCAGCCAGAATTTCATTATAAGATTTTCTCAAACAAGTGGACATGTGCCAAATTAACACTTTTTCCTGGGGCCGTGACTACACATGGGGACCCATTTTGTAGCAAGAGGCTTGGGCAGGTTTTTCCCCTCATTAGAACTGATAGTTAATTTGCTGTTCCCTTTTAGTCACTGCTGCTGTCAGATTTGTTTCATCTTCCTGTTACTGCTCCTGTGATGAGCCGAGCCCCACGAGGAACACACTGTCTCACATGTGCCCCCTCCATTTCCCCACCTGGGACGCGATGCTGCCCACCTCCCCAGTGCTCTGCAGTGCCCTTGTGCTCACACCTGCGTCCTTTTAGGAAACCCTACTTATTTGTACAGTCCATTTATTTATCTCCTAAGGCAAGAGAAAGGTTTCAGAGCTGTAAGTTTGTAGTGCTCCCACAGGGGAAGGGGATTTCGTGCTTCATGCCTGGTACATGTCTCCTTCGGATCACACAGTTGTCATCTCCAGGCAGTGCCACTTTCCCACCTGTGCTCTACTGCTTGTATTTTCCAGCACCCGAAGTGGCAGGAAGGTTTCTGCCTGACAGACTTGCGCACCTTGCTACTGCTCTTGGCTTTGAGCTGCTCTGAAGTGGGTAAAGAAGAAGTGAGTGTCTGGCCATACCACTGAGAGAGCACGCAGCATCTTTAGAGAGTCCCCACTCCTCGGGCATAGCTCATTCTGGAAAAGACAATGGGGGGGCCGCCCTCCAGGTCAGCTGACTTCAAAGCTGAGAATATCACTGTCGTAACTGAGCTGGGGTTTGTGTCTTCTTCTTCTTCTTTTTTTTTAATTCTTTAATTTAGGGCTTGTTTACATTGGAAAATTAACCTGGACTAACTGAAAGCTGGAACTTAAAGTGGATTAATTCAGCTGCATTCGCTTCTATTTGGACAGAATTACAGAGCCCTTTATTTGGTTTGTTGTGATTTGTCTCCAAAATGCATTAAGATAAACTAAATTAAGCCCATTTTTGTTCCAGAGAAATATTTTATATATGCTCATTCATTTTAAAAGTTCTTAGATTAATTTTGCAGCAAATGTCCCTGTGTAGACACATCAACATTCCTAATAATATTTGGTTGAAATGCAAGATAATAGCAAAGTCCGGGCTCAAATGAAAGGGATGAATCATCTCTAAATCACAGGTTTCAATATAATAGGATAAAAGACAATTGTTTTTCTGGAGAGAAGCTGCCATGCACAGACCAGCTGGAGGGTCATTTCAGCCTCTGAGACAAGAACAGGGCGAGTTTGAGGATTGTCTCACCACCACCTTGGATGCTCACCTGCAAATGCAACAGTGGCAGCTTTTGAGTCATCAGGATTTGTCTCTTGGGACCCCGCAGTCGAGCACAGGATTGAATCAGACCTCATCCAGGACACGTGAGGGCGAAGGTTTCCTGTTCCTCACTGGACTGTAAAGTACCCGAGGACTACTGTTAGGCCGCAGTCTATGTCCAGCATCCTTTGGGCCATCTTAAGAGCCATGGAGTCACACAGTTATCCCATGCACACAGCTTCAAAACTGCAGGCACTCCATGGAAACAAAAAAAAGCTGTATTTGCATTAGTATATCCCAGAATAGGAGGTAACTCCCTCTGCCAGCAAAAAAAAAATTAAAGACTGAAATGCCTACCCATTACTTAAGCACACATGGACCTATTTTCACAGCCTTCATCTCCTGTGCCCCTGGAAAAAACATTCCTTGGAAATTACAGTAATTGTTTTATTCTCTTTGATCTCCACTAATAAAGCTATGGACTATCACTCAGCAGGAGCTGTTTCTCTTAGAATCTTTCCAACGGTACTTATATTAGGAAGGCTCTGGGGAAATTTCAGTAAATGCACTTGAAAACAGCTCTGCAAAACTGCTCAGACTTTGTGTAAAAACTATTTCCCCCACATTTGCTCAGCACACTTCTCAGCTTGTTTGTTTTTCTCTTTATTGCAGTTGTTGTTGGACTGAGGTGAAACCTAGAGGAAAGAGTTGTGACTCCTTGTCAGGAGATCTTATGGCAGCTGGAGAATAGAGCAAAAGATTTCTGCATCCCAGAAAAGTCACTGTAGAAATCACACTTGAGAATAACAGCGTCTTGCTGTTAATATCTTACTTTCTAACCTTAGTAAGGAAGATGGAGGGGTGAGGGATATCCATGTCCAAAGCATGATGTAAGAGCTCCCAGCTTCACTGATGATACCCCATTATAGGAAATATAATTTAATTCCCAGGAAGGGCAGCAAAGATTAGACTTAAAAGTAGGTACGTACCCCACTCCCATGGAGACCAGTGTAAATTGGGCCTGCTATGTTTAAAAAATCCTATTCCCCAGTTTCATCTATGAAGATGACAGGAACTGTGGCCCTCTGGCATGGCAGCCATGTTATTGCCATGCACTGAGTGACCTGGTGGGTTGATCCCTTCAGAACTGGGGCTACAGAAGGACAGCAGCATCTCAGTTCTCCAGCTCCTTGGACATCCAGCTGCTTGTTTAGGAATGTGGGAAGTTGTCAGATGTAATTTTTAGTCCTCAGGCTTTAAACACTACAGCCAGAGCTGAAGATCAGCTTGGCAGGTCAGGAAGCCAAATATCAGGCTACCTCCGGCATGCAGGAGGGACACTCATGTTGTGCATGGGTGAGTTCTCACACATGGCTCTTGGTGAGCTACAACTCACTGCAGTCACTCTGCAGAGCTGACAAGTGTAGGGGAGGGTTGTCAGAAGATGCAAAGATAAAGCCAAATGTCAGAGCCGCTGGGCACTGATGGAAGAAATCTGACCCTTTAAAAGCAGTCCTCCATTTCAAATGAAGCGACCAGTGAGTTCCCCAACCTGTGACATCTTTTGGCCACTTCTTGCTGTTTTAAGATGAAGGTGGCAGTGGCCTTCACACCAAACAGGAAGGGTTTAAAGCATATCCATGTACCTGCCTGTTGCAAAACTGGTGACTGAAACCAAGACTAATTGCACCAGCTGGTCTTTTTTNGCTTCAGCTAGAAACTGTAAAAGCTCAAAAGACCAACTGCACAACCTTAAAGTCATATTTACTGTGTCTGGCATCCTGCCACAGGCGATGGGAATGTGATTCTGTAGATGTTGCTGGCTGACTATACTTAATGATCTCATGGATGTGCAAAGTGAAGAAACATAATCCCCAGTGAAGGCAGGGGGCAGGGTTGGTAAGGAATAAAAAGCCTCTTCCTCTGAACTGGTTTTGATCTTTCTATGGGCTGGAAATGAAGAACAGTAATTAAAGCTTAACTGGAAGAGATCAGAAAGCTTTCAAAATTAATAAAACTTGTAACAGGCATCAAGGATGATCATATTTAAAGACTATGCAGGCTGCTGTGTCAGTCGACTCCCAAGTAAGCGTAAGCTCTCTCTACAGGTGTGCCAGCCCTGGGACTGCTGGTGTGCACATGGGAGCAGGAGCTGTGTTCCCAGCCACGCTGGAAGTAGTGCCTTTCGCATCCCCTACTGGGTTTTCCCTGATGGAATTCCTTGGAGCACACAAGGATTATTCCAGATTTACTCTGGTTTGTCAGGCTTTACCTACAGCGATGCCAGCAGGTAATGCACGGGAGCCTTATTCTGAAGTCAGGCCCTCACCTGGAGCTTGTGTTGCTCTTTTCACCACTTAATTATTTTTTAATGATGAGACCAGCACCACATGACCTGCCTCCAGCATCTGATCCTTTACGTGAAGAACCTCAAGCTGCGGGAATTGGCAACTTTGAAAAAAATAAAATACATATCATTCTCTCCTGGTCTTTTAAAAGTAAGGACATCCTCTGTATTCTTTGTAAAGATAATAGCTTAATTGTTCAGCCTGGCATTTTAATTTAGCCATTGTCCTTTTAAACACAAATGTGCTTTATGTCAGGAGAAAGGCAGACAGACTGCCCACTGCCTCAGAGACTTTGAGAGCAGTCATTTTACAACCGTCTTGCTCCATGCTGGTAATATTTTCCCACAGGAGACAGATGTTCTTGTTCTGGTCCTGTAATGCTCACAGCAGAAGAGCCAGGCTCCCTCACTGCAGGAGCAAAAGCTCTGAAGAGGGGACCGAGACCTTCATGGCCACAAGTATCTCAAAGGTCTGTGTAAAATGTCGGTGTTTTACATTTTCTTTGTCCCACTATTTGTAGGACTGTGAAACACATAAATGGCCGATGTGTGTGGGCATCACAAGTGGGTCTCCTGAAAGGGGTGACCAAAAGATTCACCATGGACATCGGAGAAGTTGCCCAGGAAGAAAACACCTTTCTGCAATGCTCTGACATCTGCTTAGGGCACTGCCGTGTGTGAAGCAAGGCTCTAGGCTGACATTTTTTTTTTTCAATTGGACATAATTAATGCAGTTTTCTCAGTTCTGGAGCTGACCTTTGGGAGAGTGAAGAGAGGGAGATGTTCCACCTCTTCCCTTTTACCACCTGGATGCCAGCGAGAGCTTAAAATTCTTCTGGCTGAAAGTACTGTGCAAGGAAAGGACGGATAGCAGCTGCTATCTTTGGCTACGCTACATCGAGAGAGGAGGATGGGGAAGGAGAGGATGTTTCAGCCCTTGACTGCCAGTTATTCCGGCACTAAAAGAAAAAGCATTTTCAAATCCTAATGCTGAAATACCTGTTAAAAAGAGCACTAAGCTATAGAGAAGAGTGTCTGGGAGTTAGGGCTTTCTGGATTAACACAGCTGATTTTTTTTTTTTATTTATTTTTTACTGCAAATGAACTCTCACTAGCTTTCTTTAAAGGTCATCCGTTTTTAAAAAAAAAAAACCTACTGTGCTGAGAAAATGCTTTTAAGTTTCATCTGCTTTGTGTGTGTGTATTTTCTAAGCCCTGGGTTTATTTCTTATTAGAAAATGGTCTTGGATCATCTGAGTTAGAAGTTTTATTAATCAGGTGCATGAGAGAAACAGGTTTTTTAACTCTTTAAACTCCTTTTTATTTTTATCTTTTTTTGGTTGTTCAGCACCATGTCTTTGGATCTCAAACTGTGAACCAAATCCTATCTGCTGCATTTTTTCTTCTCCCTACCACCCATCCTCTGCCAGCATCCCATCAGGTGCCCTGAAGCTCCCCATCTCATCTCCTTGTGTCTCTGCCTTGATGCACAGAAGGGATTAACTGAGCTCCCTCTGTTTTGCTTGATTGCTAAGGAGCCTCCTCCTGGCACTGTCAACACCAACAGTTGCAGAAGGAGAGTGTGTTTTTCCTGCAACACCCTCCATAGTTGGTGGAGAGGTCTGGAAGTGTCCAAAAGATGCAGACATTTCCATGTCTTATGCTCCTGACTATAATCAGTCTGTAGGCTATGGATCTTCATGGGCAAAGCAAAGCTTTCAATAATTTGACTGCAAATACAAAAATGTTATTACATCCTTCTACGCCTTGGTATCTCTCTCAAGAAAAAAACTCTGTGCTGACAAATAGCGCCTAGAAAAGAAGAACATTCCTGTAGGGATGTAACAACTCGGTTTCCAACCTTAAATCCTTATAAGGGATTAGCTCTCTGGCCAAAACCAGTTGCCTGAGGATTACTAATAGACAAATAGATTTTCAAAGGGTGCCCAAATCAGCCCATATTATCCAGTCCTTGTCCATACTTGGCCAAACCTTAAAGCTCTAATTCTTATGAGATGTCTCAGCTTTAGGTGGCTCAGGAAAAAAGCACACCAGGATGAATGCCCACATGAAATACATGAGTTACTTCTTCTCCCAGGAGGTCACTGCTTGTCCCAAACCCATTTCCTTGATGCCCCCAAACCCATTTGCTTTGCCAGAGCCCTAGGCTAGACCAAGCAGTGCTCCCCTCCGCAGGATGTTTCTGATGCTCTTGTGCAGAATTCCCTTAAAGAAAGCTGTATCAAGTGGCTTCCCTGAACATATTACACAGATTATGTTGTTATTGATCACAAAGCAACATCAGCTCAAAAGGACACTCCCAGGATGCTCTGTTTGCAACTATCTCACATAATTCTTTTATATTTATCAACTTCCATCTTCAAACTAGTTAGATTTTTGCTTCATTAATCACATTAAAAGGCTGTTCCTGAACCTCATGCCTCTGATGGTTAGAATTACACTTCTAATTTCCATCTTTATTTATTTATAGCCAGTTGATTCACATTGCCACATAAGTAATAGTAGAAATAGAAAAATAAAAAAATGGTATTTAACAATCTGTCTAGACTGAAGACAGAGAACAAGTAAAAAAAAATAACCCTATTTTTATTGTTAACTAAGCATATGATGGTATATTTTATGAACAGGATTTTGAGCAGCCAATATAGATGTTAGTTTACTGTAACCAAACCACTTCTCAATCAGTGAGGTCATGTACAATTTGTAGCCCAATGGAAACAGAAAATATTGCAGTTAAACCCTGCTCTTGCAAAAGACCTGGCTCTGCTTTGAAGGCTTGGGTGCCTGTGCTGTCTGGTCAGCACTCAGGCTCTGGGTCTGCCTGTCCGAGCTGAGCTGACCCTCCTGCCATCTCTGCCTCTTTGGACACTCGTATCTCCAAGGCATCACATCTCCATCGTACCAGTATTCTTCAGAGCATGAGCAGAAATCAGAAAGCCATTGATTTCACCAAAGATATCTGGACCTTCATCTGCTGAGTGTTTTGCCTTCAACGGGCCAGAAGTTGCAGCCTTCTTTTTATTCATATGCTTATAAGAACAGATTGGTTCTTATGTTCTGGATTGTGCAGCAATAAAATCCATCTTCCTTGCAGAATAAAGTTCATGTTAAAGCTAAATCCCAGATGCACAGAAACTCCTATTGTTTCCAGGGAATATCATCCATCCCAGCACCTTGAAAGCCAATATGCTACATTTGAAACTATTTCATCTTCAAAAAAGTCTGCCTTACACAAGATTATGCCTATTTGCAGCTACAAGAAGGTGGTTATTTGTTATTGTTTCCTAGCAATGGCATAAGTTAGAAATGTTGAAGAATTTTATTCCACAAAGACACATTTGAGAGAGTATATTATCCCTCTCCTCTAGAGGAGGAAACACAGTATAAAACTGTGTAGTTTTCTTGCTTTGCAGCACTGATAAGTTGTAATCAAGCTATCATCATCCATGTGAGTCAAAGGGTTTCTTGTTGTTTGAACTTCACCAGGAAACGGTTTACTTCTTGTACTATTTGGCCATCTCACAGTCCCACCTGCAGTGGGAGGAGGTGTCACGAACAGGAGGTGTGAGCAGCAAACCAGTGCAGCTCCAGAGGCCTTCTTAAACCAGGGTTGGACCTTGCACAGCTGGAGCAGGTTAAAAGCTGGTGAAGTCCATCAAGGGCTGGTGATGGCCAGGCACCGGTTCATCTAGATGTGGAAGAAATCATCAACACATTCATGTTCCCTTTGTTGAGAAGATGTACCAGCAAAGACTTGCTCTGTGCATGATTTCTGAGGTGTATGATCTTCTCAGAGCAACACTGACCCTTTGTGTTGCTGGGAATATCTCTTAGCTGCTTGGCCATATCTCCTTGAAGAGCTTGGTCAGGGGGCTCAGCCGCAGCTTGGGACACACACGTGGGCTGTTTCAGAGTCCTAGGGAGCACAAAAGGGCTGAAAGTTGCTGCTGTGCTGCATGGCCCTGCTGCAGGTCACAGGGGCTTAGCAAACCCATTTTTTTTTTCCAAGCCAGCACATACAGATTTGTCCTTCTGCTTGGATTGCCTCAACATCACCACTGTAGCTTGAAATCTTTAATGCCTTGCCCCCTGTGCTGATCCAGTTGGCTTCCCACCTACCCAATGTGCCATTGTCGCGTTTGTCACAGTCACGGGCTCTGCATCTCCCTTTTGTCTTGTCACTGATGCACAGGAGGACCTAGGGACCAGCTGCCAGGGCAAACTGTGCAGCCAGCACCCAGGCAGGCATTGGGACTGCTATTGGCCTCCCTGCAGACCCCTGGGTGGGAGCGCTGCCTCGCAGGGTGTCACATGTGGCTAGGGGCTTATCTCTGTCACTGGCAATACCAGGGTCACCTGACCTACAAGGCCTGAGTCTCAAAGCTGGCACCCTGCTGCTGGAAAGGCTGGAGCATCTCACATACACTGAATTTTGTTTCCCTTGGTGCATATCTATAATATGGCATATGTTTCTTTTTCATTTGATAATAAGAGACATCAAAAGATGTATATTGATTTATTGCCTACAGAAATGCGCACTGTAGTATGGCTGCAAGATCCCAATGAATCTGCTAAGTCAATAGTTCCAGCTCCGTCGCAATGAGCAAATGGAGAAGACTGTGAATTAATAACTTCCCTGACCTCCAGCCTCTGCGAGGCTGAACAGCCAATGGAGGAGTTAATCCAGTAATCCATTTTAGCATCTGGAAGGCAGCACACTCCCTGCCTGAGCCTGGACCTACAAAACAAAACAAAACAAAACAAAACCTGACGAGAAGGAAAAGCAAACAAATCTTAGGTTTGGGGAGGGGAGGACTGAAATAGGGGAGGAGAGGAAAGGGTTGCAACCAGGCGAGGGAAGCAGCAGACTCATTTGCAGTCCCTGGCTGCTCGATGCTTTCATCTTGCAAAAGAGGTTTGAGGCTTTATTTGTTCCACCAGGATCAGCTGGGCTTTGTGAGCACTCACCGCTGTTTTTTCACACTGCTCAGTGCTCAGGGGAAAGTAAAGCTTCTTGCAGTGACCTCAACCCCGAATTGCTTCCCGCCTCCGGAGCAAAGTCCCTGACCTTTTCCTGCCAGCTCAGCCAAGGGCACAGCGAAGCTCCCGCCCGTCCTGGGATCTCAGAGCTCTTCAGCAGCCACACAACTGCTGCTGATTTGGGAATTCTGCTTTCATACACTATTCTCAGGCACTTTATTACTTTACCAGACTCTAACTAATCAGCTTGAAATTTCCTCTGTAACATTTAAATGTAAAAAATTTAAAAAAAAGATGAAAGAAACTGCCTAATGTATTCCAGCCGCTCAAAAAAAAAAATTGTTATATTCCTCATTTTAAAAAGCAAGGAAATGGTTTGCTTGCTGTGAACACCAGTGGTCCAGCTTTCAAATCCCAGTGTGAGGCTTAGAGGGGGTCAATGATTTGCTCTTCTAACCCCTGTAAAATTTGCCTGTGTGGGGACAGAGCATGAGCTGCTGGCAGACAGCTCTGCGCCGGGCTGGAGCACTCCCCGCAGGCAGCATTCCATTTTGCTCTTTTAAGTCGTACCCTTCAGACCAGTCATTGCTGGGATGCGAATAGACACCCCTCCCACTACACAGCACATTAAAGCACTTAGAGGAGGGGGGTGGGGGACGGGGAGAATCACCTTTTTGGGGTGACTTCCAACGGGATGGTTGGACCTTGTGGAACAGCTGCTACCACATCTTCATAAAGCCATTTGCTGAGCATACACAAATGTGAGCTGGTGAATTCAATATCATAGATTTTATTAAAAATCCAGTCAGTATGTGGAGTTGGACAGGAGCTGTTAACAGCATGAATAGACTTTTGGTAGCAGACGGAGCCCAGCTGCTTTAAGGAAAACCCACTCCGTGTGCTGGGCATCAACTTGTATTATTTTGATTTTGGATTATGGTACTCTTTAATTAAAGGTCCTGACTTTATAATCCAATCAATCTAGATAAATAACAACTCTCTCGTGCAGATAAAGTTGTAGGCTTATCACTGCCCAGCAGCCATATTTTAAAGACGATCCATAAAATTACACAGCAAATCAGCTTACATAGCATCTGGTCGCCGCAGCTGCGTGCAGGCAGAGCTCGGCACTTGTGCTGACAACTGTGTTTCAGCGACACCGTCCCATCCCGGGCACACATCCTCCCCAGTCCTTCTCCTACTACCACCATAACAGAGTTACTGCTTCCTCAGCAGTATTATACTTTCTACTCCTTGTCCCATTCATCCCACGAAACCTCTGTCTCGGAGTTACTGTAATTACAAGGGGAACGTTCCAGTGCTGGAGGATGAAATGTAATGTAATTAGTAGACTCTTTTACCCATTCTTCACCTTTTCCTGCCAAATAGCTTTGTTCTAATGAAGGGTATCAAACAACCACTTCATTGTGATTTAATTGAGCCGTTACTTGTTCCACACAGACATCAAGGAACAGTTACGGGATTGCTTTTCAGGGTTGAGTGGAAAATGCAGTGTACAGGATTAGCAAACATATTTGTAAGGGATGAATCATGCCAGCCCTACCTTTAATGCCTGTTTGGTTGCATGAGCCTCGCTAGACTCAGCCCTTCTCCAGTCCATGTAAAAGTTTAGAGCCTGCTACAAAAGCAGCACAGAGGGGATGCGAGACCTTTTCCTTGGGCTGTTTGGGCTTGAGGGGTGCAGAGGAGTGGTCAGGACGGGAGCCACTGTGCTGAGGGAGACTTGGAAGCAATTTGCCCAATATAATGCAAGGATGCCAGACCTTGTTTCCATTCCTGCATGCGAGCAACGCTTTTCCCACGCCTTGCGAAACTGCATTTTCTCCCTACAGCTTCGCAAGAAATTTGGCAGAGATGAGAGCAAGGGCAAGTCAGGCAGCCACTGCAGGCCTGAGTATGAAACTCCAGAGGGTATCCATAGAGCTGAGACAAAAAGCCCGGGCAGACCTATCTAAGCTAAACTTGCCCCCAGATAGCACTGCTGTCTCGTTGCCTGGAATATATTACCTAGACGTAGCTGGCAAAAATAAACAGAGCAAAAAAGACCATTCTGTAAGGCAATCAAACCTCAATTGCCCATTTGTTTTTGTCCTTTAAAAGAGCTAATAACTTGGTAATTGGTGGAGGTATCTCCAGGGCTCCATAACTGAAAGCAAGAGAGAGACTTTCCCACCATGAAATAGAGAGGCATATTTTTCTAAAGAAGAGAGGGAGGTATTACCCCAATTAAAGGAATCCGTATAGATTTCTGTCTAATGCCCAAACCAGTGAAACCTTGTTCCTTTCAGTGTTTTGGCATTTAATGGCTCAGGGATTTCTGGTGTGATCATGGTATAGAAAAGCATCCCCAGAATTCACTTCTTGGCAAGGAAGGATCCAAGCCCACTGAAGTGTATCAAGGGTCAAAAACACATGGAAACAATTTGTCCACCATGGCTATTCTTGCTTACGTGATACTCCAAAGTGGCAAGCACTGCTTTTATGCCCCAAACCCTGTAAAGTGAAGAGCCAACCAAGTGGAGAATATTCAGCTAAAGCACGTTTTTTCTTTTAAAATAATGTCTCTGAGCTCCCTTGTCTCCCTAATCCTGTCACCAAATTTGCATTCAAATTCACCTGATTTAATAACCAGCCATTAGCACCCAAAAGGCACACAAAATTTTGGGACACAAACAGCGAAATTTCTTTCATCTTTCCCAAAATGTCCACAGCAGACTCTGATTTTTTGAAATGTCTATTCATTTACTGAACCTCATTTTATTCTTTAATTGTCACACCTGTAGCCGGGGACCTGGAGTCCGAGAAATCTAGAAACACACGGGAAAAAAGGTCCTAAAATTTGTTCTTGCACTGTGTGGAGTCTGACTTAAGAGTTTCCTTTGTCTCTCCCAGGCTGAAGGACTCCAGGGGAGAGACAACGCGCTGTAGATGCAAGGGGCAGAAATCCTGAGAGCTGAAGGTAGGTGCCCAAATTCCAGCGTCTCTGAATCTTAATCTTAAAAGCATTTCACAAAACCCCAGTTTATTTATGGAGGGCTTGAATAATCACCACCAAATGTGTTTGTGAAGCGCTTCTGCAGTGCCAGTGCCAGGAAGACCCCACGGTACATGAGAAGCATAAACTTTTACTTCTCCATTATCTTGCACATTAATTATTATTATTTAGAGCCTGATCTATGCTGCTTTTATCCTTTGCAGAGAACTTATGGTTTCATCAGGATCCAGGAGCTATAGAACAGTAAATTATCATTTTATTGAAGTGATTCGCTTTATCCTAAAGCAGGTTCTTGAAGAACAGGCTTTAAAGGTTAAACTCTGTGCCAGGGTAATATGTATATCACATTCCCGGGTGCCTTTTGTGTTTAAAAATTGACAATTTCCATCTGTGAAAAGAGGAATTTAGACATGCTGATACTCTGACATTTAAATGTGAGCAGTGGAAGATAAACACAGTCTGACATAAAGTAAATGGGGTGATATTAGGGAAAGTTAAATTTTAAATATTCATGCTCCTGCTTCTACCTGCTGGGGTAGTGTGTACCAGGAGGAGCATTACTGTGCATTAACACTGTCATGTCTCTGGGGTTTGTTACAGCAGGTCGGCACAACACATCGGTGAGAGTGATCTTTTCAAAGCAAAGGCCATAAGCTTGTGCAAAACCTTCTCTGGTTAGTGATGAGTCTTACATCCCTACTTTGCAGCTAGCAAAGGTGGGCTCAGAAGTGATTTAGGATGCAGGTCTCCACAATGATCTCAGCTGCAAGTAATTATACAGCAGGTCTAGGTTTTTGCAAGGAGCGACAAGCACACCTTTAAGCACTAAGCTTCCCTCCTTCAGCCTCTGCCTGTACCTGCAGCCCGGGCAGGTCGCTGTCTAGACACAGACACCCACTGTGCCATTCTCCAGCCAAGGGAAAGTGCAAGTCTGAGTGGTGGTGAATACCTTAGTGGGCTCGCTGTCATGGGCTGTGGACGTAAGCGAGGTCTGCAGGGAGACGTAGAAACTCTTTTCCTTAAAACAGAGGGGTTTCTGTCACTTGCTATAGCAGTTTATGTAGTAAATACTATTTTAAAAGTAAAATGCAATCACGGAAAGATGCTACAAAAGGTAGTGAAACAGTAAAGTGGTAAGGGGATAGCTGGATATAACATCCCTTTGAAGCAGTCCCAGTCTGGACTGATTTTGATGTTGGCACTGTCTTGTACCCAGATGATCTTAAACTAACCCAGGAAAATGTGCATTTGTGAATATTTTTTAAATCTCTAGCCCCTTCAGTAACCTGATCCCCCGCACAACTGTGTGTGACAAAACAGCTCTTTGGGATCTTGTCTGCCTTTCTCTCTTCAGAGCCCCAAGGGTGTGTAGGCAGGTTAAATAATGCAAAAGCAGCTGTAATTACGCTGTGCAGTTTCTCTGGAAACATTTGAAAAATATTAGCACATTGATCTTTTCTTTGTTCTTTTTTTTTTTTTTTTTCCTGACCTCTTTTTAAAGGGTCTAGAACAAATCTAATGGTTTAATGAGATATATGACAACATATGACATGAAAGAGATTTTTAGTGACTTTCATTACCCAAACTCAATTAGAGGAGAGTAATCAGCAAGTCCCCTCCTGTGAGAAGTGCAGAATGAAACCTTGGCAAGACGGGACAGATGCAAGAAGAGAAACTCATTGCAAAACATGCACAGAGATACTTGCTGCACCTCCCCAGAACAAACATATAGATTGCAGCATTAGCAACTTGTCTCTGCTGTTTCTTCCTCTGAACTGGATAATTAAACATATATAGTCCCTCATTCTATTCTTTTAAAAGCTATTAAGTTAATGCCAGAGAAAGTTCCTTGTTTGCTTCTTTCTTGGGAAGAGGAGGGAGGGAAATAAAGGCTTTTTCGACTTTTCTTTCAGTCCCGCTGTAAGATATTTTAGGGTTTTGCTGTGTGATGTTATACCCGTGCCTGGGACTAATGTAGTGCTCTTTGACGCCTGACACAGGAATCTAATGAAATCTCTGAAGCCCAGGTCTGCTGTGGCTGGTTCACACACATAGCGCTGGTCCCAGGCTTAGTGCTTGGAGGAGAGGCAGCACGTCAGGTGTTACATACTCCTTCATTTCTGATCTTGCTGCTAAGACTGGAATGCATGTTCATTTATCCAACCGAGGCCCAGAACTCACATGATGCAGTAACAGAGGACACAGAAAAACTCTGCAGATTTGCAGGAAGTGGTGTCACAAGCGTTTCTGTGGCAGGCCTAGGAACTCAACAGCCCAAGAGAGGGAGCAAAGATAGCTTTAAACCATGTCGACTCCTCTTCCTCCCCTCTTGCTGTGTCTTTTGTGCCTATTCCTGTATCTATCTTAATAATAACACGTGGGCAAAATATGTATCTAAAGCTCCGACGATCTAAAAGACAATAATTTCCAGCAATTTTGTGGCTCTGTCTGGCTGCCCAGTCATGTGCAACCATGCTGATCCCCTCTGGTGTCTCAAAGAGCTTCTCACACCAAATTCCTTACAAGGGGCTCTTGGCAGCTGGTTTTCCTCCTTCCTCTCCTCTTTCTCGTGGCTGCAGGAGGATGCTCTCCTGCCCTATTGTTCAGATGCATGGCTTCTTTTGACTCTTCTCCATTAAGCAAGGCAGAGATGGAGGCTCTGTGCTTCCCTCTTTCCAGTCCCACCCCCATTGGTGTGGGTGAGCTGCCTGACAGCTCCCGTGCTCCAGTTTCATCTCTGCTCTCAGAGATACACTGCAGCCTCTTAGACAGTGTACGTTTTGCCATTGCTTTGTTTGGCTATTTGGTGGCTGGAGCTGTGCCTGCTCAGCTCCTGGCCTGGCCTGTTTTAACTATCGTTAACTTGTGTTCTCTCCATCTTTCCTTTACTGGATTTTAGCAGAGAGCCCTCTCTGAAGAAGCAGCCAGTACCCAGCTGTCCTGCACATCAGTCCTTCTACCAGGCTCCTGTCTTGTGCTATGAAGGAGGCATTGTAATGATCCTGCCATACAAGAAGGATTCCCCGTCAGTCACCTGTCTTTATATCTGATTCAGCCGTGTGACCACTGGGGAAAGGCGTCAAACCCCCACCTCCTCCAGACCCATTTCAACACTGCTGCAGCCCATTGCTATGGAATACACTTCCAAAAGCGGGGCTGCCCGAGTCTCCTAAGGTTCCAGGAATGCCAGCGTTGGGCTGTATGACAGAGGAAGTCCTGAGTGTCATTAAAGGGACACCTCCTTGGTGTATATCTCCTTGCCTGGCAGGCAAAAGCCCACGTGGGCAGCCATGTCTGTGCTTTCTCACAGCAGTCCTCCTAGGAAGCCCCTCATCTTGCATCCTCATCCACCGGGCACTGAGAGCTGTGCAAGAGCAAGGGAGAGGCACCATGACAGGGTGCTGGGGGACATCCCCTCCTCTGCCTGTGAAACTGGAGAGCTGAGTTTTGGTAGGATGTTTTCATTCACTAGATACTCCGAACTATTTTGCTGTCTGATGATGGCTGGAGGCTGATGCCTGGCCAGACAGTACAGTCTCCAATTTGTCTCTGGCACACCTCTCTCATAAATCTAATTCTCTTTGCGAATGAAAAGCAATACACTGCTGCTAACAGGTAACCAGGTAAAGTACTTTGAAGAGGTGGATGATGAGTGAATTCCTCTGAACAGCTCAGTCAGTGATGGCTATACACGCTGGCCCACACTCAGATATACTACAATTTTACTCATGTTCAAGGATAATCTCCATTAGCAAAATGCATTCATGTCTACAGCATAAATTCTTTTAGTGGGAACATGTGAGTCCGTAGTCAGACGGTTTTGCCAGCTTCTGCAGGATTGGCTCAAGCACTTTCCCATATGGGAGTGAACAGAGATCAATTTAGACATGTCCTTGCATTATTGCAGGAGGGCAATAACACACCATCATGTTGTTCACCACCACTTCCAAGGAGCAGAATGTAATCCTTACTACAAATCATTGCCTCTCACTGAGGTTGAGGGAGAAAGAGCTGTCAGCTGCTGGGAAATAAATGGCTATTATTTTCTGATCCATTTACGTCTGGAGATTTCTTAAATGCTGGAGACTTAATTCTGCCCAAATGAAGAAAGCACATGCAGGTTACAAGAGAAACAGATAACGATAAATTTAAAATGCCAGGCTAGACTTTTGCTTTTATTACCCTCATTATATTTTAAAGACATAACCAACAGCATATGCAAATTAGCACCTTGGATTATTATCAGGGAAAACCTTACTGCATATATAAATGCATGAATGTGACTTAGCAGCAAGCACACTAAGGATATTGTACGTGGTCACTGACATCCATTTAAAGGCTTCCAGATCACTGAATTAGTTTCATGGGGCTGACTGCAACTGGAGTTTGGCCAAATTCTACAAAGTGATCTCAGAGCTCACTGTTGCTGAAGGGGGCAATTCTGGTGCTCCCTCTGTCCCCATTCTCCCCCTGCCCAGGCTCCTGCCTCTGCTACAGATCTGGAAAAGCCAGTGAAGATTTCTGCTAGTTCTGTGAGCTAAACCCACCCAATGGAAGGTCTCAGGAGCACCGGGATAGACATAGGAGGAAGATGCTAGAGCTTTCCTTGGCAGCAATGAGATATTAGATCAGCTCAATCATGATATCAAAGTCTTCCTGTCTGAGTTCTGAGGCTGAGACACCTGTGCAAACATACAGCCCTCCATGTCTCTGTCCTGCACTTTGCAATCCCCCTGTCCACGGGGGGGATTTGCAGGAAAGTGCAAACTGAAAACACAAAGATGCGCACGCAAGGAGTTTTAGCCCTGCAGAATTGCATTACAAAGCATTCTGCTTTCCCTAAGAAATTACTTCAACTTTTCCTGTAAAGTTCCTTGACAAGATAATTTAGACATCTTAGCAAGCAGTGACATCCATCCCAGCACTCACCCAGCATCCTGAGTTCATCTGACACAGCAGTCTTCCTTCAGGATGTCTAATTCAATGAGTAGCAACACAAAAGAGTGGATGCTACGGAAGAAGATGGTATACTCAGCAATGCTGACAGGTACAGCAAGACAAAGGAGAGTCTTTTGATGGAAAAGCTGAACATTAGCTGTGCCATGCAGATTATTCAGTAAAGAAAAATTATTATCATTCAAAATTTTTACTATATAACAACCTATTTCCATTCAATTCAGTAATAGTCTTACTGGCTTTTGGACTTGTGGAAATTGTTCTAGTGGAATTATATTAATGAGTGCATAAAGAGCAATGTACAGAAATAATAGGCAGGATATTCCTCAGTAAGTATCATATCTTTAAAGCATTGTGATAGAAAGGTCCGCACAACATTGTGGCTGAGGCACCAAAGGTTAAAAGGTGCAAATGCTGGTCCCAAGCGCAGGATGATGGATAAACTATCTTGGGGCAGAAAAGAGATGGATCGGGTATTTCGGTCTCTTGCTAGCACATGAGGTGTTTTTTGGATAATAGACTGTATTCCTATGACACGTAGCGTCCATCTGTGGACAGAAAATACTGGGATAAAAGTGAGGAAATAAAAATCTCTTTGCAAGATATCGTTACAACACAGTGAAGACCCTGTCCCTGCAGACCTAATGTGGGCCATGCCGGTTGACTACAAGGCAGGCTGCTCCCACCAAGAGCCTAAGCCAGTGGTATCCTCTGTGCAGCAGAATATTAGCAGGTGAAATATTCGGTGAATGTCCTTCAGCTCAGCTCCGATCAAGCGCTGCTCACAAAGGCACTGTTCACGAAGCTGGTGGTTTAACAGCACACCCGGCATCTGCTCGCTGCTACTGATTGCTGCACAACGACATCTATCTTGAGAGGCGACAGGAAATTTATCTCCCAGCACCTCATCAAATCAAGTATAATTCCTGACCATTTGCCAAATGGGAGTGATAACTGTGCTAAGTGCCTTGCAGGGGAGTCTTCTCCGAATCACGTGTGTGGATCATGAGCTCCTGTCAGCTGCAGTTATATATGACTTGATTAAGCCCTTGCATAGAGGAGCTCTGCTGACCTGCTGAGAAAGGTCAGAGCTGTCTCTATTACACTATGGACATTTTTCTGCATGTGGCACATTAACTTCCTGGATATTAAGGAGCTGTATCATGCATTCAGTTTGCCAAACACATGCCACTTGGTTCCTGTTAGCTAATTTCCCTTGGGATTTGTGATCTAGAAGAATTCGGTACTTTTCAGCCACCCTCTCTCTCCTATTGTACAGGGCTTTCCCCAGAAGTCTAAAGGTGGGAGAAGCTCAATAATAACCTCTTTCAAATACTCCTAGGGCCAACCTTTAAGTTCCCTACTCCTCACCCTTTATCCCTGAAAGCGCTCAAAGACAGTCAGCCCATTTAGCCCAGGCTTTGCTTTCAGAGACTGCAAAGGACTTTGCAAGGCCACTCTGGATAGTGGGGGAGGGAAAAAACTTCATCTGCTGAGACAGTTGTGCTTTAGCTGCAATGAAACACCTACTTTAAAAATGCTCATCTGGCCACACAGTTTACCCACTGCTTTGTGATTAATTTCAGGAATTCGAGCCAAAGCGATAATTTACCATACAGTGCAATATGTCTGACTCTTTGCAAAGCCAGCATACAATGTTTGGAGATTTTCCAAAAGAGGTGAATCCTTTTAAAATGAACACTGTGCATCTAAAGAGGGGCATGTAAAATACTCATAAATATATACACTTACAAGCACTAGTTAGTGCATTACCATGAGCTCAGCTTTCCATCGGTGCCTTTCAGCTCTTGCCAGAGACTTGCTAAATAGCACAGAATTCATTGTTGACATTCCTGTGCTATTCCCTTTAGCAACTGAAGGGATGTAAAGACAGTATTGCATGGTAATCCCAACTAGTTGGTTAATGAACACCTGGCAAGCTCTCAAAGATAGTCAAGATACAATGAGCAAGTGGAAAACATTGCCCCACTATTGTATATTTCCTTCTTCTGCAGGAGTACAATGGCAGCATTATCCTTGTGAGCTCTGGTACGATTCCCTTCCACGTGCCTGGGAATCCTTTCCATAATTGCAATAGAAGCTGGAATGGGGCCTTTGTAGCAAACCCCAAGGAATAAATATGAGCCCTTGTCTTGGTCTTTGTAGGACGGTGGAGCGTATGGGGTCCCATTAAGAACATCATATTCTAGCTTCAGTGTTGCCAAGAAATGCAAGTGATATTTGTCTGCACTTTTTTGGCTTTTGGCTTTTGGATGGGAAGAACAAATCCAGTCTTTTGAAAACAGTTGGCATTTTTATCTGTCACCTCTACAAGCAGATCTAGTATTTGGCAAAAATATGTAACAAAATACTTATTACAAATGTCAGGTAAAATAAGCTTTTCTTTGTTGATGTAGATGGAGAGGGAATGGAAGAATTGTGTTTTTAAGGGACAAGTGTATTTTGATTGTGGTTTTGTTTCTGGTTCTGCTAATTCACTGTGTCTTTGGGACATGTTTTCTATGTTTCTGTCTTTTCCTGTCTTTTCTAATTTAGACCATTAAATGCTCAGGGAAAGGATTGCATGTACTTTACGCAGTGCTGACCTGAACCTCTTCATGATTACTGTGGATCAAATATGTAGCTTTAATATTGTGTCTGCAACAAACTGCCAGGGGTTGTACAGCGCTGAGCACAAGGGTCCTGCTTCTTGATGAGAAACCCACAAACCATAATCATGCAAGAAACAAGACTATTATAAATCTAGATTTTAAGAGGTCTGGATTTGACAGCGCTTTGCTTTATATCCACAGTAACGAAACAACAAAACTAGTGAAATATTTCAGAATCCTCATTTGCACAAAATTAGATGCTTCCTCTTCCCTCCCTGTCAAAATTCAGTGATAAGGGAAATCTCTGTGCCCTAGGAAACTTAGCTGTGGATGCTTTGAGCTATTCCAGCACTTGTGTTATGGCTTGATGCCTGCAGTCACAATTAATTAATACGTGTATGCATTATCTCCTACCAGTCTGTCTGGGAAAACACTTTCTAGCTTGCTATGTATTTCTGCTTCATTTGCAGTGGATTCCAGCCTCATGTTCCTTCTCTAAATATTATATCTACTGATTTAATTTATTTACAGTTAGTTCAGATGCCAAACGAAGGAAGATGACATTGTGGCCTGGTAAAACCAGTGGAGAAGCTAGTCCTCCTAGCAATGACTTATCCGTGCCAGAAAAACAGTGAAACATGGGTATCAAGTTTATACAGATGTGACATTTAGACCTTAAAATAATAGTTGCCTTTATAAAGTCAGTGAATTAAGTTAGACGATTGGCTGGATCAGGCTGATAAATGATAGATGATGGTAGACAGATTTGGCAGAGCATCCCTGATTTCTCTTTCACAGCTCTAAGTGTCACTGAAAATTGTTTTTAACATAATTTTGAACTTCCAAATCCTGGCAATGGGTAATAAATCAACTTGAATCCATCAGCAGCTGTCCTTATGTGTGCATTGTGGCACTCTTTTTGTGCCACTCTGGTTTGGATATAGCTACCATTCTGTGAAATCCAGAAGGAAATTTAGATGTGATAGAGCAGGGGAAGCATTTAAGGGACTCAAATACAAATATGAGAAAAAAAGTAACAAGAAATAGGGATTAAAATCTGCCAGGAAGATACAATCAAAACAATATATCAGAATACTGTTGATTTATAAAGAGCACAGTTTGGAAACTGTTTTGATTCCAAGTTTTTGGCTCCTCCTCTTGCCCACATTTTTTTTCCCTTATCCCTGTGCCTCCAGGCTACAGCTCCTTCAAAGCAAAAGCAGGCGACGTACAGAGTGAACCTGCAAATCCCTTACTCCCAGCCCCACACTTCAGCCACATGTCATGTCAGAAGCGTGGCAGAGACCTCTTGAATATCAGCCATGTCCTACTGCAAACCACCTTCCCTGGCTTCCTGTTATGGAAAAGCATCCTCCAGTGCAGGTGGAAAGTCGTGTCCCAAGAGGTAACACTTATGTTCACTAGAACTCGTCTAGTACAGCCGTGATACCCTGGATGGATTCATCTCACCAGCGGTAGGTGCCTCATTACAGTCTATCCACAAGGCTCCTTCCAGAGTGTTTGCAGAGAGAAGCTGGTTGGTGGAGTAATTAATTTGGCCCTAGAAGCTATCCAAGACTGTGGATTGGGCCTCCTTCAGGAGATGTTGATCTTTATGAGCTTCTTTGGAAGCCTCTAGCTAGCTGTCTTAGATGAGGTGCTGAGTTACAGATGGCAGAAATTGGGCCAGAAACTGGCAGGTGACATTAAGGCAGGTATGTGGGCAGGATTTCTGAACTACAGAGGCACTGACAGATTCAGATACTCAGTGTGAATTTTAAAAGTAGCGCCCCATTCAGCACCCATTCCTGTAATTTTGTCTTGCCTGGCTTTGGAGGATTACTCTTACTTTTGAAAAACCGTAGATCGTACAAAAAAAAAAAAAAAAAAAAAAGATCCTTTGGTCTGCAGAGATAATTATTGCTCAGACTCATACTTGCTATCTGTCCCAGCTTGTTCCAGGGCCTCTGAGTTTTAGGGTAACACTGCAGAAAGGATTACAGATATCACTTCTTCATTACAACAGTGCTAGTAGAATTTCAGTCATCAATCATGCTTGCTCCAGAGTCTCTTTATGCTCTGAAGCTGATTAGCTGTTGAAATAATCCAGCTTTGATGGCAAGCAATGCTTTATTAATACTGCGACTGACTGCTTTTCTTCCATCATTTGCTTTTAATAGATCCCATGCTTCTTTGCTCTTTCTTCTGCCTGTGGAGCTCTCTGAAAGGTTTGGTGACTAACTATACGCTGGATGCACTTTTGTTGCATGAAAACAAAGCCTAAGATGCAAGTGTTGTTGGTTGTGGTCTCGTTTTAGGATCTCTTCAAAGTGTGAGCGCGATCTGACAGTCTTTCTTCTGCAACTAGGCGCTACACAGGGATTTGCTGTATTCACCTGTGTAGGGATGTGCTGGGCAGACTGTAATTCCTTGCATGGTCTCCATCTGTTCCATCTTGCATGAAGAAGGACTGTCCAGAGCTGGTACCTCTCTCTCATGGACTCGGGAACGTTCTGTGCCCACAGGTCACGATCTCAAGAAGAGATAAGAGGATCAGCAATAACCCTAATTCAACTAGAGGGGATTGATTTCAGCAATGGTAATGAGCACACCAGAGAGCCAGAAGAGACACAGCTAGTAATGACATACCAACAATTAGCAGCACTAACACATAGTCCCTCACCAAGCCTTTTCCCCGCCCACACCCCTAGCAACAAGCCACAGGTAAATGAGAAGGACAATATGCAAGGATTAGATCTGTAGCCATTAAAAAAAAAATCTTTTGTCCTACATAAGTTTTTTCATCTTACACCAGTTGCCTCAAAGATTTCCTTTAGATGTAGCAAAATTAGTTTGTTTTTTTTTCCTGTGTTAGTTAAGTAGCACCTAAATGGCAAAATTTGTTGCTGAACACTAAGCAATAGATATTTAATGACCTTAAATTAGCCTAAAACATTGCTGCAGCTGACAAACTTGCCTTCTCCTGGACCTGCCAGTTGCTAGACAGGATTTGTTGCAGATCCTGGATTTCTTCTGATGTGGACAGAACGGGGCCCAGGGATGGGTTCCCCTTGAAACTTCACTGAACCCTGCAACGGTTTTGCCTTCCATTTGTGAGGAGCAAAAGCACTTCTGTAGAGATCACAGGGCAAGCTCTGCTGTCACCATCTGTATTTGGGAAAACTGTGGAAAAAGGTGACTGCTTCTTTGGCAGGCAGACCAGTAGCAGCAGTGGGAATCTCTTGGGCTTTAGCTCTGCTGTGGTGCCTGCCCTCAAAGCACTCACCGTATCTTTAAATCAGTTCCCTCTTAAACTGAATGACAAATTATGTGTTTAGTGAAAATGTTTAATTTAAGAGCCTCAAAACTTTGTCAACATACTTGACAGTGTTTTGGAGAAATAAAACTACCCAGTGATACAATGTCTCGTTTATATGTAAATTGTGAAGAAATTAGGGAAAGCCAAAGACTGCCATTACAAACATTACATAGATAACAAATATTTTGCGTATTTGCTTCCCTAAAATAATATTATTGTGTTTCAGTTGGGTTTATAAAAATAATAAGTGTTTTGGGCATGTATCTTGCTGGCCTGATTCTCAGAGCTCAGCGTGGCTTCAAAATCAGGTTCCTCAAAGCTGGGCAGCAAGAATCATCAGTCTTTTTTTTTTATAAGCCTTTGATATGAAATATGTATTCAAACCTCCCACTGATACCAAGACGAGCTACGTGCATATATTCCAAGGTAAAAGAAAGCTCTCATCTACAGCATGCCCAGTTGTTCTGGTTCTGAGATGAGACATTTTTGCAATGTTAAAAAAAAAGGGGACGGAGAGATCAAACCAGATCAACACTTCATCTGTGGTGGAAATGGCAGGTGCATTTGCAGAGGTGAGGGGGTGGTGTGTTCTACTCCAGAAAGACAACCTGTACAACTCATGAGTCATGAGCTGTGAGGCTCAGAATAGCTCCTCATGAAGACCAGTGAAATCTGCAGGACACAGATAATGTGTGAAAGCACTACCTGAGGGCAATAGTACCAGAGAAAAAATGCCCATAGAAAACATGTTGGGTTTGTCAACTGTCACCATGAGTAGCTTTCCAGGGTTGTGTGTCTGAGCAAAACAAACATTTCCAGATTGCAGGAGTGGAAAATAATAGATTGATGTTACGACGTTATTGTGCAGGGTGATGCCAGGCTGGGCTATTTTCATTTTCATCTTCAGATGAAATAGAGTAGAGAATAAGTCTCTGCCAATTTAACTTCATCATAATCCCATTCAGTTACTCCTAGTACATCTGGGAGGTTGAAGATCACAGCCATCAGTGGGGTGATCTGTTGCCAAGAGTAATTGTCTCTTCGTATCTGGTTCCAAAGAAGGCCAGGAAGGTTAGAAGTCCGTTAAACTATCACGGCATGATAGCTCTGAAGTTAATTTCAGAGATTATAATCACACTAGGCAAATACTCAAAAACTAGGCATGCCTGTAACCTCACTATGCTATCATGGCATTGCCTCAAAATGTGGCCTGTTATGGTACGAGTTCAGTACAGAGCGCACAGCTGAGCTGTCCTGCCCTGGGTATACAAAAGAACCCATTGTCTCTTAAAAAAAAAAAAAAAAGGCAAACAGCTTGAATTGATTGGCTGAGTGACTACTGTCTCCCCAATTAACTGTGTGCTGGTACCAATCAATGTCTGGCAGGAAGCTGACAGCTCATTTCAAGTGTGGCAAACACAGAGAGCCATTTTAGAAAGGTGGTGGCACAAATGCACAATCAGAAGTCACTGACTTTTGTTGCAACTGGAGCATGAAACAAGAAGAGCGATGTACAGCCTAAGTTCTGTTCTGAAGAGAGCAGGAGCAAGACAAAACACATCTCTACCAGGTTTTTTTAATAAAACTTAAACACAAACAGATGTTGTAGAAGGTTAAGATTGGATATTAGGAAAAATTTCTTCACCGAAAGGGTTGTCAAGCATTGGAACAGGCTGCCCAGGGAAGTGGTTGAGTCACTGTCCCAGGAGGCATTTAAAAGATGTGTAGATGTGGTGTTGAGAGTCATGGTTTAGTGGTGTACTTGGCAGTCCTGGGTTGATGGTTGGACTTGATGATGAATATTGCCTTGGACTTTTTATTCTTTTTCTTAAAAAAATATCAGGTATGTATTGTGTGTTCTGAAAATTGAGAGTCTGTTAATATCTACTTTTGCCTTATACTCAAGGATTGCATAGACTATTAATGACCTCGACTATCTTTGGAAAGGCAACAACTTGTTTAACAATCCTACATAAGTTTTGTGGATAGCATTTTTCTATGGAAGGGTGGTGATTTTAGTAAGAGGACTTACCTTAAAAAAAACATGGAAGAGTGTTTTATTGTGGTGTTCTGTCATTGTCTGTAACACAGCGGATTTATTAATTATGTAACCTGACCTGGAAAAGTATTAACATACTAAATTATCAATCAGGCGAAGACAATCCCCACTGAGATGCTGAGATAATATCTACGCATATTAACACTGGATATCTTACTTTTTCCCCCAATATCTTGAGAGGATCCTATTTCACATTTTCTTTACATGGAGATGTAAAGAGTCGAGGAAGCAACAAAGAACTGCAGCAGTATCAGCAGGATTTAATTGATCCGACTGGCATGAAGAAGAGGCTCTTGTCAAGTCAATGCAGGATAAATCTTTTTGAGCTATTAGAGAATAAAATCCAAATCAGTTGGTGACCTATAGTTTCAGGTCTCTGAAAATAGGTAGGTGTTCAAGACAAGTCTGATTCTGGGAGTGTATGAAACCAAGCAGTTCTCAAGAGGCCAGAGATTTGTCTTGGTCTTCTTTTTATGTCTTTGAAACCACTGAAGTATTTAAGCATGAGATGGGCCCTGACCATGTGAATGCACAAGTCACTGTGGTCATTGGCCAATGCTCTGTCCTTGGCCTGCTTTGGGGCAGAAGTCACTCACATTTCGGTCACAACAAGTTATCGCTGTCCAGGTGACAAGCAGTGACCCAGGTGCTGTCTTCCATAAGCATCATTTAAATCCCTCTGAAGACAAGGCAGTTATTCGTGTTTCTCAATGTAATGAGAATCTCACTTAGGTATCGTTTTATCTCAAGTGTTTAAGGGCTTTAGTGAGTCTTTAATAACAGGCAGTCTTTAAATGGGTCTCATAGGGAAGACTCAATTGCATTACCAAGTACAGACAGCAAGTCCAAAGATCACTGTATTGTTTAAAGCATTTGTAAAACCCTAACACAAAGGTTTAAATGGTGCTCTGGTGATGGAGAGGGCTTTGGACTTGAGTTTCATCTCCAGGTAACCATAGCATTGACTGTCTCACGGTGAGGTCTGCCCCAGAGGAGAGCAGGAGACCCACTGTACAAGGGTGCAGTAACAATCCTACCTCCTTGCCTGCCTGATTTCTGCTTTCATGGGATGCTTTTTTCTCTTCACACTTTTCCCTCCTTCTTCTAATTAGATGTATTTTAAGAAAAACAAAACACTAGAGTTAATCTAATTACAAGGAGTTTATTGACTTGAACCTCATTCACAGCAGACTCCTAACCCCCGACATCTTTCTGACAAGCCAGATGAGGCTGAGAACTGTTTCTCCCCGTTCTGAGACACTCTGACCCCGATTTTATTTAATTGGTCTCTTGCAATAATCAAGTACTTTCCAAGAGCCAATTTAAAGGTGCTACCCTCTGATTTTTTCCCCAATAGAAGGATTAACCCCATTAGCAATGAACTCTGGGCTGTGTGTCCGTAACCTTACAAAGGAACATAATCCTGTCTCACTCTGCCAGCTCATTTTTTCTTCTGCAGTAAATACAAATCATTAAGAATCTCCACATCCCTCATCACGGTTTGGGTCTGTTTTTCCCTTGGGTGGCCAGAAGCAGGTGGTGATCCCAAACAGGGGTGGGCCAGGATTTTGAACCCTTTTAAAATGGCACAGATATTATTTCATTGCTCCTGGCTTCAGGTTGTGGGTTGATGCTCAGCTCTGAGGAGGTCTGAGAGGCAGCGGAGCAGCCATTTTGCAGGAATGCTGCAAGATGTGGCTTTCAGTCACTGTTTGGGTTATTTCCTTTCCCCCAACATTACTGCCTCTTCCTCCCTAGCCTGTCTATGGGATGGCAAAACAAAAACACATTTTCCTTTCAAAATGTCTCAGAAATTTGCTTTACATGTTCCAAGAGAGTGAGTGTGGAGCAGCTCTTTGCTCTATTCCCCTCAGGCCAGCCTGAGAAACATCCCCAGCTCTGCACCTCGGCCTTGCATCCGTCCCCATCAGCATCCATCCTCCTCGGTCATGGCTTTAGAGAGTGCCCAGGGGAGACCAAGATTTGCTTAGGTGGCTCTTTTCCTGCAGCTTAAAAATAAATATCGAGATTTCAGTTGACAGGTTGTTGTCTGGCTGGGCTGCAGACGGTCTTACTGCTTGGCGCTACCATGCCAGCGGAGCCAGAGGGCCATGGCAGAGGGAGGGAGCAGTAGGGGAGACCTGTCTGTGGGGTTTATTGAGCAAGTTTTTCAACGTCTAAGTTGTTTTTTAAAAGCTATGAGAAATAAAGAATAATTAGGAGAGATGGAGGTATTCCAATTTACTAATGAAATTATATGCTTTGTAGATAAGAGCAGAGACACATAAGGATGTCATACTGTATAAGGAACAGAAGGTAGATGTCTCCAGCAGGCTAATTTTACACACTATAATGCCTTCCTTATAATTAATAACACCATCCTACATTTAAAAAGTGCTTCTCTTCCCAAAGGACCCCAGATTGCATTGTAACTGTCAGCCTAGTCCTGAGGGCAGATGCATTGATACCAATTTTAATAAGAAG
Source organism: Nycticryphes semicollaris (assembly GCA_013400055.1). Taxonomy (NCBI): domain Eukaryota; kingdom Metazoa; phylum Chordata; class Aves; order Charadriiformes; family Rostratulidae; genus Nycticryphes; species Nycticryphes semicollaris. The sequence goes on from VXBJ01006975.1 coordinate 54,960, forward strand.
TTTTTCAGATTCAACCCAGAGGAGGGTGATTCCTTCTCCCAAGGATGAAACAGCCTCTACTGGGACTGGGGCCAGGAGGGGAAGTAGGAGCTCAGTCCCAACATCTCACAGCCAGTTAGAGGAAACTGGCTTGGAAAAGTGCTGATGGAAAGGAAAAGCCTTGTGTGGAAGGAGCATGCTGGACTTGCTGCTGGGCTTCTGGGATGGAGGCAGGGCCCTGCACTTCACCGTCTCTCTGGTCATAGGATCAATTAGCAGTTTGGTTTTTCTCAGCTTGCCGGTGCTGTGGAAAGGCAGGTGGTGTTGATAAGTATTATCTAACAGGAACCTAGTGCTGATGAGGATCACACTTGTAACCTGACAGAGGGATGTGAGTGGAGAGGTAGCACATGGGAGTTGACACATGGATGCCCACCCACTTTCTGTGGTGCGAAATGCTGGAATCCCTGTCCAGCCTGCCAGGAGCTAGAAGTGTGAAGATTTTGTTCTTGAATCCCAAGAATGTCTGCTAGGTAAACTTATTCTAAAACTACAGTAACCTGTTGTTTCTTGCTCGCCAGGGGAGGGTGTGGGGTTGTGGAGTGTGGTTGTGATGTGACCAGGATCTTATATGGGATTCTGCTGCTTTTAGTACACTGAAGCTGAGCAGCCACACTGAGTGTGAAAGTCTGCCAGGGTTGGACTGAAATCCTGTCTCTGTTAAACTTGAGGATTTTTGCCATTGATTTGAGTAAGGCCACAGTTTTCACTCTTGGCCTTTTTAGTTATTGGAGCAAAACACAGTAGAAGACCCTAACGACTGCTGGGTGGAAAGAAAAAAGAATCATGTATTGGTTTTGGCTTAAAAGTTCCAACATTTGCTTGTGAATTTAAAATAGAAAATCTATTTGCCATATGTTCAAGTCCAGAAGAACTACATCTCTGGAGAACCTGCTTCCTTGGGTTACTTTGGATGGGGAGGGACTGCTTACAAATTTCTTTGCTTTTCCCTCTTCTGTTTTACTTGTCACATTTACCATTAAACTAGCATTGACGTTTCTGTGCCATCTGGCTTTTTTTGTTGGGTTTTGGTTTTATTTTTTGTGAGGGACTGGGGGAAGAAAGATTCAGAGTAAAACTGGAGTTTGTGTTGCTGGACTGGCAGTCAAGGAAGTGAGCAGGGGGAACCTACACTGAAATACTTTTGCCAAGGGAGTCCAGGTTTCAAGGAAAGGTTTTAAGTCTGGCAAAAAGGAAAGAGGAAATCTCCACTCGTCTGAAAGGTGAGTTGGTTCTGGCATGGCTAAACATAGTCTCCACAATGGCTGCTTCAGCAAAGAGGCGCAGTGGTAGACAGCCCAGGAACTGCTGACATGCAGGTTACTGCTTTATTCATCTCTAGAGGCCAAGAAATATTCAAACAAATGAGGTTGTCCATTTTAAGCACTAGAAGGAAGCTTGAAGTCCCTCTGGACCCGCAACCCTATGTGTTTTAAGGTAGAGGTTGGTATGTTTGAATGAGGCTACTGTGAAGGGAGAGAATTGGACTTGCTGGCTGGGAAATTTCCTCCTGCTCCAGTTGGATTCATCTCGTTAGGGTTTGGACAAGCCTGGGAGAGGCTATTTCCAATTAGGATAAGTTCTCAGCCTGGAAAACAATGAAATAAGGTTTCTTGCGAACACTGCATGCAAATAGTTTGTGGCATTTGTAATCTTATCACACTGTTTCTTGCAATGTCTCACATCTCCCAGACAACTGGGTTTTTTTCTAACTTATACCAAACAGCTTAAAAATTCTGTCTGCCCTTGCTGACCTTGTGCAGGTGAGAAAAGAGGTCATGGCTGACAGTGTCAGCTGCAGTGTTTGCAGGCACACTGTCAGAGTGTTGTGTAAGCAGAAATTTATACTTTTTAATTTGGTTAGAAGAGCATGTTAAATGTCCAGAGAAAAAGCCTAGGTTGGAGCCTGGCCAACTGGTACACATTTCAAGGTGTCTTCGGCAGGGGCAGAGCTGGGGGCTGACTTCAGCCTGGCCAGACAAGACCATGCATGTATTGACGCACAGATCACCCCCTGCTTCACTTCTGGGGTGACAGGAGAAGAAAACATATGAGCTATGAACAAGATCATATATTGATCCTTCACAGCATGTAATTTATGTAAATTGCACTTAATGTATGTAGATAGAACTGACATTTTCTCCTGGACTGTCTATCTCCAAAGTCTTTCGCAGAATGATCTGATTATGACTCTGCAGAGCAAGAACGTCTCTTCTCAGCCCTACAGACCAGATATTTGTTTGTTGTTGGCACAAGCAATTTAGTTACTAATTCCCAGGGTTAATATAAAATACCAGGCCATTATGCTGTGTTGTATCACACCTGAATAACATTACATGTGGTTTATATTTAATTTCAACTCCATTTCTAATTTTGCTGTGGTGGAGTTACATGACCGAACAAGGCTGTGGATGTTATCTGCCGTGTTTGTATTTCACCAAGAGGCTTCTAGTTCATCCTTTGCCTGTCTTTTTCACCCCAACTCCACTCTTCCTCTTGTGTCCACACAACTATCTCTAAGTAAATATTTGGTAATCAATGTTCTTTGTCTGTTGCAGGCCAAAATGAGACTTCTTATTCAACTGTTTCAACAACTAATTAAACCACATAACAATGAGGAGATTTAATCTTTTTCTACATGTTACTGCTTGGTTGCCATATAATGCTTCCCAAAGAGATATTGTGGCCTGAGGTGTAACCTGGTAGAGCTGTAGACCTACATGGGGCAAGCTCTTTAGAATCTAAAGGACTACACAAAGATTTAGAGGACCTGAATGATTACCTAGCTGTACTCTAGGCTTTTCTTTGTGGCCTTGGTCAAGTCACTCAAAATTTAAAGTCCTGCAGCAATTTGGGAGTGCTTTCAAAGGTGATGTCCAGCCTTAAGAGTTCACTGAAGTCTCACTGTAAGTCAGTCAGATGCATTACTCTAATCCTTCATAGGCTGAGACATCTGAATTTCATCCAGGTTTCTGCGTTGATCTGTGAACCTGTGGATCTCACTATGCAAGTTACATGAGGGCTCGTAGAGCAAGACAAACAGCAGTTTTGCTGCTGGCAGGAAAGGGTGGCTGCGAGATGCACATCCAGGGTCTTCTGCCCACCATTGGCCAAAATGAAAGAAGACAAGATTTCCCTGGCAGCATTGAAAAGCCAAACCCTCCCCTGCAGGTCTGGTGCATGAAATCCAGCAAGTAAAATGAAACTAATTTGTTTCTCCTATGAAAATCAAACCTAAAATATGTAACAAAGCACAATAAATAGGGAAAAAGCAGGGCAAGGGTAAAGTTCTGCAAGCTCAGCACTGCAAGGCGGGGACTGGAGGGGGTGTCTGCACTCCAATTAGGAACTTCTGCGTCTTCAGCCTTTTAAAAGTTCTTCTAGACTTCACAGTCCTTATGAAACCAGTTATTTCCCTCTTATCTGGCTCCCTCTTAATTCATGTTGTTTCCATTCCTCCATGTTAGGGAGACTGTTTGTGCTGAACTGGGCAGGAGCAGAGCAATTGCTGAAAGGGCTCCTGTAAGTATTAACAATAATAATGTGCACTTTATAACCATGGTTAGTATTAAAAGACATTTGACAAACACTGGACTTGGAATGAAAGGCTTTTAAAGCCCCAGCCAAGCTATTTGCAATTAGAACACAGTAATGTACGTTCATTTTGTATGTAAGTTGAGCTCACAAAAATCTCCTTTTTTGTTCATTAACAAAACCGCAGTATCCCCATGAACAAGTCCCCTTAATCTCACAGTGCATAGTCTGTGATCTTATCCTTAGAAAAGCTGTGCAATGTCATGCAGCTCCAAGAGAAACAAAAGCAAAGTCCAAAGTAAAATGGACTCTCTCCCAGAATAAATAGCATTGATTTGAGGGCACACCAATATTTGAGGGTTGTTGCAGCTTGAATGAAGTCTATGTTGTATTTAGATTCCAGAAAAGTGCAGAGAGCTCAAATTCCTTCTGCTCCTGGTTGAAAATGAACAGAAGTCAGAAATACGGGAGTTGAGCATGAACGGAGCAGTGACTCCATCACCTCTCCCTGTCTCGAGTTTCTGTTCATGTAGGCTCAAAAACAGAGAGCAAGAGGCAGAGTGCAGTGAAAGTGTATCTGGCAAGGCTTAGTGCCTGCTCTGCCTTTCTTTCACTCTCCTTATTACAGGATTTAGAATTTTTTCTGATCTCAGAAGTGTGTATGAAAGATGCAGGAGTCAATCTCTGCTCCCCAATCAGATCACCCTGGAGGGACCGGTGACTGTGTTTAGACAGTCTCCTGGGGCTCCCTTGCACCAGCACAGGGCATGTGAGGCGTAAGACGTAAGGAACCCTCCTGGGTTATGGTGACCAACCCCAGCTGAGTTACATAGACCTGTCTGTAAATGCATCTGAGAGCGTGCCCTCATTATTGCTGTGCAAAAATCTGCAAAAAATCCACTCCTCTGATGACTAAAAACTTTCTAACTTCCAGGCTAAGTCTGTCCTCGTTGAATCTTACGTCCTTTAACTCTTCTTATGCAAGGTCCACCGTGCATCCATCATGGTACATGGAACAGTTATACTCTGCCTAGCCTTTTCCTTATGACATTTCCAGTGCTTTTCTTCTGCTCTTGAAAAACAGGCTGTCCATACTCCCTGGTCAGGCAGCAGAAGCTTTGCAGGACTGGAATCAAATGTTCCAATCTGAATTACTTTCCTGAATGGAGCCTTATTTCATTTTGTGGTAGCTAGGCCACTGTGAAGGCTTAGAGCCAGCCAAAATGAAGCACTGGGCAACAGAAATCAGGCAAGATTTCAGCCTCATTTGTCCTGCTCTTTTGGGTAAACCATGGTGACCTCTTTTCATAAACTAATATACCTGGATCTGTCCAAGTGAAGAGTTGCCCTGATAGCCTTTGGTCACAGTCATTGTATCCTTAACCCCAGGTTGACCTCCAAGTATGTTTGCAGAGACTGTTACTTTTGTAATAAGTAGGCAAGGACAGATTGCAGAGAAGAACCTGACTCATTCCCATCCTTAAGCAAAACATCTGTCTTCCTGTTGTCAGATGAAATCAAGTGTTTATTTTTTCACATTAAGAAATTTACAGAAAAAATTCCTTGTGGGGAGGGCTGTCAGCTCCCTGAGGAAGTTATTAGGTTGGACTTAAAATATTTAGGGGAAAAAATGCTTTAGCTGTCCCCAGAGCACTGTACTAGCCCTAGTGTTGTTCCAGCTATTTTATCTGACTGTCCTTACAGGTATTTCAGGTAATTTACCTGCACAGCCAGCCTCAGAACTGCTCTTTTGAACGCAACTGCTGTTATTTGTGAAAGCATTGCTCTCAAAAGCAGTATTTCATCATTACCGTAAAACATCATCCCTGCAATTATCGGCAAGAGCGTCTGTAGGAATCTTACGGGAAACACGGTGACGCCTGAAGCAAGCCCCAAACCCTGAACTTGGTCTCATTAGTGCCTGGTGTGACACGACACCGCCTTACCCCAGCACGAAAGGAATGAGAATTTGGCCTTTACCCTGTTGTATGGGCAGGCACTGAGCGCTGACTCGGATGAGTCTGGCTTCTTAAAAGCACATGGCTTTTGGACAAACACTGCTTTATTTCCAGCTTAACTCCAACCAAAGAGTATAACCCATTGAGGAATTTTGCCTGCCTCGGAGCTGGCTCTTACACTGCCTTCCCTCCAGCCTTTTTCCCCACCAGTACCAGCATGCTGCAGAAGGTTTTCCAGACTCACTGGGAATCTAGGTGTGTGTCTCATACAGCCCACTTGGTAAAGGGCAGCAGCTTTAGAAGACATCATAAGGGTAAAACCAGGCAAAGGTGATTTTTGGTTGTTGCTGTGTAATCACATTGAACGTTACATTTGTTCAGCAGATCTCCCTGTCACAGTAACGTTGTCAAAGCTGGTAACAGATTACATGTAAAGGAAGTTGGGGGGGATCTTAATTACAAAGATATGTCCTCCTTTTGTAAATTGTGAGTTAAAGTAAAAAATTTTTCAATTGGTTTTAGTCACCTGTCCCCCTTGTCCTCTGGAACCAGTGAAGAGAGAAAAAACAGGGATGGGCAGAGACAATATCATAAAAAGAAATCAGAAGATGAGAAAACATCCATCAGAATGGAAATACCTGACTTCTGACGGGGGAAAAAAAAATTATATTTAAAATTGGAAAATCACCTTGACAAATTTCAACCTTCTACAGCCACTGCCTGAGGAAGGAGTTTGCAGGAAATCCTTTGCTCACTGTTAGGTACATGCACAGAGATGTAAAATCAGTTAAAGGCTGTTACCCTTATCTGTTTACTACCCAGAAGCGTTAGCTGCAAAAGGGCTCCATCTGCTTAGACTCAGAGCTGACCTTCCCTAAAGAAAAGGCTTTCAGATACGGAGATTTTCTTTCCAGATTTCTTCTCATTTAATTTTACAGAATGACTTTACTAAATGGGAAGTGCATATGATGGTTTGTCCAAATGAGAAATCCAGGTAGTAATGGCTGTTCTGGCATCTGGGATTACATAGTGGAGGCACACATAAAGTGAGGGAAGGAAGGTTATCGGTGTTATCAAGACATCGCTGACTAGTACAGCAATCACAACAAAGCCTGACTGACATTTTCAGCAGCTCCTGTGCTTAAATGAGCACAGATGTAGATACAGTAAAAGTACATAAGCAAAGGTAGCTCCAGCTCAAATCTTGGCAGTGGTGCAGACAGTTTGATTGACTGTGCCCAGTCGTCTTCAGGCAGGTGGGTTACTTGCTAATTGTATGCAAAACAGTCAACATTAAAGGCAGCCAAAGTTACTTAGGGCAGGATGAAATGTAAAGCTTCCTGTGACATTTATTCAGAGGAGGATATTGTTTTCCGGGGCTGCTTGGTTCACCTATCTCATTTTTGAACAAACTGCACTTCACTGTGTCTCCCACTGAGTTAACAATTTATGACAATTACAGTAATTATTCTGCTACAGTAGCAATGCCGTTACCCAAATATGTTCAAGGAATAGCTTTACTTAAATGAACAAGAATACCACGAACCTGCAAAACCACTTGTGGATTGAATCATTTAATTCTCTGATTCTGTTAATTCATGGTGTTGAAATACTGATAATGCTGTTCATTAACGGAGCAATAGAAAAGCTGGAGACAATTGATGCTGTGCTAATGAAACAAAAGCGTTGCAGTCACTCGGGGAGAACTCCGTAGCATGATGCGTGAATGGAAGTCTTCTCTCCAGCCTGGAAATTCCCCAAGGTCAAAAACCAAATGCAAAGGGAGCTCTAAGGCTGAGGCAGGGATAGAGCCAGGGGTAAGGCACTGTCATTCTTGGATCAGCAGAGAGAGCCTGCACAGTCACACCTTGCTCTGGGCAGGCTTCCATCCCAGCGCCTGGCTTTGTGTCCCACTGGAGAAGAGCCTGAGTGGATGGAGGTTGCCCATGACTGCACTGCGTACACATCTCTGGGTCTGACTCCTTCTGTTTTTCCTATGTCTGTGAAATGCTGAATAAGCCGATCCTTCAAAGGCAGCAGTGGGAAAGTGCTTCTCTTAATAATCAAATTATTAGGTGTGCCTCTTTTTGGTTTGTAGCACTCTTCCATCCTTATCACAGCACTTTTCCATCTCTGAGCAGCCTGTATGACTCTTTGATTGACGGATGTTTATTCTTAAGGTTATGATCTTTCAGCCAGGATTTTACACAGAGCCTTTTTCTTCCATTCCACCTTTGTATTTTAACAAGAAGTTGTGGCATGAAAAGCAGAGAATGATACTGAATGCTCCACTTAATAAATGGAAACTCAGCAAAGGCACTAGAGGATGTGACTACTTCATAACTTCTAAATTATGCTGAATGTGAAGCAGGGAGATTATTCTGGATGGATCCACATGATTTCTTGCCAAGGTCAGGACTGTGGCATTCTGATGAAAAAGTGGCTCCTTGAGTTGCTTTGTCAACTATTTACTTCAGGTTTAATGACATCTCAGTGTTATTTTTCTCTTATTCTTGAGTCATTTGCTGTTTGTCACACTATTTGTAGCTGCAGAGGTCACCCATGTAATTCTGTGAAAGGCAGCATATATCCAGAGTTGCTGTGAAGGCTGCACCGTGTTTTGCCTCTTCATCTTAGTTAACATTACTTTGCAATTTTAAAGTAATTATTTCTCACCCTCAGTGGTGACTGCCCTATGATTCCTTATAGAGTCAGTCCCTTCTGGTCCTGAGCTACAAAGAAAAAATATATGTCAAGAATAGGCTCTGTGATGAGTCTGTCCTTTGCAAGATCCTAATTTCTTTTTACGTTTCGATTTCTCCTATCCTCTGCAAAATATTAACCAGTTATACCGTGGGTCCCACTTCCATTCTTACACTAGATTTTAGGTCCTATCTGGCACTGACTGTTTTAATGATAGTGATTTTTGTGAGTAGTCATGTTGGCATTTGATTTTTTTTTTCCTTAAAAATCCAACCCATTTTCAATACGGAGTCAACAAAATATGGATTCCAGGATCTCTACTGTCTGCTGTTTTTTCCCCAGACCATCAGTGACATTTCTGGAAGACATACAAGATAGGCACTGCAGCACCTGGGTGCTGTGGATGTGGAAGAGGCTGTGGAAGAGTTAAAGCAGCACAGTGACAAAGCATTGAAAGGAAAAGTGCGTATCTTACCACCCGCGAGTTCTCCCTGCCCTTAATCACCAGGCTGCCTGATATTGGCTGAAAGTGTCTCGTGCTCCCTCCTGGGGTCCTTCTGCAGACTGAATAACCAAACGAGAAACATTACAGAGACCTTTTATAGACCTAGAGACAAGAAGCTGAGAAGGGACCCTGAGACACCTCCAGATTACTCTACCCCCACCCCAGGGCAGAACCAGCCATCCCTAAGGATGGGAGCAGCCTGATAAAAGAACCCTGGAGACAGATCCCAGAGTGCTCCGGGCAGATCCTTTCACACCTCACCTTCCTCCCTGACAGCCGCCATTCCTACATTTTTGCCTAAGTTTTCTACGCACAAGATTCGTTATTTCTTGACCTGTGCCCAAGTGACAAGCAGAGCAAATCAGTCCCTTCCTCTCCTCAATGAGAGGCACTACTAGTTTTTCCTGAGGGGTCCCTCAAGGACCAGCCCTAGATAGGCTGCTATTGACTTCACCTACGTGCCCTGAAAACAAAACAATGACATCTTGACTTAGCTTGCAGCTTTCCTCTGTGACAGAAAACAAGTTTGTTTTTCCTAAGTAAAGAATTTTTTTTTTTTTTCATTTCTTTGTCAGGGATGGAATCACTTCCACAGAGTATTTACAATGCCCAGCCTGGAGTTGTGCAGGCAGAGTGCTCTAAAAGATGTTTTCCTCCAGGGTCCCTGGGAGAGCATTGAACAGTGAGCTTGAGCAGTGCCCTTCCCTGACCCAGAGCTATCTCCTGTGATGCTCTGTGCACCACAGGGCAACTACGGCAGTAGAAATCACAGGCTTGGAATACTTGTTTGTTCTCCACAAAACTAACAAAATATAAATGGGGCAAGAAGTTGGGCTGCATGCAGAACCATGCTTTTGTTGCTGAAGAATTCAGGACTTTCAAACTGATTTTGTTTTACTTGGAGTGAAAATGAGAGCACAGGAGTTTCTAGAGAAAAAGAAACCATTCAAGACCCTCTCTGCCTCTGACCTTAGCTGCTAACCCAGCTGACAGATGTCTGAATCTGTCACATGCAGATCTCATCCAGCAGCATGCCCTTGCTAGGCAGCTTCCTACCTCCTCTGTCCTGTTTCTCACCCCCACCACCACTGTACCCAGCTCTGCTAAGTGTTATTGGCCTCACTGACAGATGGGGAGACTGAGGCACATTGAATTGGTCAAGAGAGTCTTCATCCAGATCTCTAGGCGTCTGCATGCATTTTCCTAGTCTTTTCACTCCTTGTGAAAACCGTGACCAGGTCACTCAAACCTCCATTCAAGTGCCCCAAGGTAATTCAAGTTCCCCAGATCAAGGACTGGTTACTGGTCAGGATATTTTTTTTATAATTTTTTATTAAATGTTAGTTGTTGTGGTTTCTTTCCCTTTAGGAAAGTATAATTTATTAAAGCCAAAATTGTTGATGGGAGCTGATTTGACAAATTTCTCAGTTGAAGATCATTTCCTTTGGGGGGAAACGTTGAAACAAGTACACCTGTATTTTTTAAACAAAAAATGTTTTGATTTAGGGTTCAAAATAAGTTGAAAATATGTAGGATAAAGGAAAGAGTCAATTTTAGCTTTAAAAAGGAATGACAAAAACATCTAAATTAAAATGAACCCTATTTTCATATCACTTACATATAATGGTTTTAGAGCCCAAAACATTTAACATTTATTTTCATTCTCAGACCATGAAAAATCTCTAATTTTGGTACTTGTCTTAACTGGAAGGGGATATTTTTTTAGAGGGTGCAGTTTGGAAATCTGCACAGGTCACTAAAACCATTTCTTCCACTGCAGCATTCTGAGCTTCTCTGTTTGCCGACTCGTCTCTTCCCATCTGAAATGGGAGAAATCTCTTGTGGGTGTGGAGACAAAAGCCTCAGTGCTTCCAGAAGAGGACATGGGACAAGCACCCAGTGATAGCTCTCAGGAGTACCTGAACTGCAGTCTCAGCCCATGAGACTTTGAGACATGCAAAAGAACCACATTTTTGCAGCATTTTGGACCATGCTACAGTCACATCTCCAGAGCACCAACCCAACACGTGAGACCCATGGCTCCTCCATGTCCACGAAGAGGAGGGAGGATGGGTTGGCTTGACGATGGTTATGGAATCCCAAAGTGTCTGCGTTTGACCCTGGGAAGGGCAGTGAAAACCCACTCTTGATCCCTCTTTTTAGGGAACAAAAGACAAGTGGGCGCTAGTCCTGAATATGGGGAGTAACAAAATAAAGCTGTGGAGAGTTCAGTGCCTGCCATCCCGCCAGACAGGAAAAGACTGGGAGATGACCTTACTCCATCCAGGAAAGGGTTTTTAGGAAGTGGGCTAGGGATGAGGCAGGGTCAGTGCTCTTACTCCAGAAATGTTGTTCTGGGCCTCATGTCTGTGCTGCAGAAGAGAATGGAATTTGTTCTTGATCCTCGGAGGAGCGGAACAGCTTTTACATTTGCCTTCTGTGTCCCACTGACCTCTCCTCAAAGACATCCCTGATTTCCTCTGACTTGCCTTTTTCTTTCAGCATAACTCGGTATCCACTCCAGGTGTTATCCAGGATTGATTAAAGTGAACCAGATGAGAAGATTTTTCTCATACTGAAGTGACTTGGAACAGGGACAATCAACTTATGCTTTAATAATACTAATCTGTATTGAGTGTGCAATCCAAGACTTTACAGGAACAGTCCCACTTATTCGGAGACTCCAGTGAGGATTGAAAAAGGCTTGTAAGGCTGGATGAAAAATTTTCCTTTCCACCAAAATGTGGTGTACTTTGTGTTGTACCATGACAATAAATCTGCCTCCAAATTGCGTGCATTACTCAGGCTTTCTTAGATGAAAGATGGGCCTATCTACGTCTTCACTCGTCTTACCTCATTTCCACATTCCTGACAGCCCCTGAGAAGGGGAGCAGAGGATGGTGATGCTGGGCAGGTGACAAGGGAAGCAAAAAGGCTAATTTGGTGTCAAAGGTTAGGAACCAATAGCGTACCAAGAAACTGTGAATAAATTGTGCTTCTAAATATTACTTTAAATGTTGCTTTACTTGAATTCAATAAGGACAATGGATTGACCTTCTCAAGGTTAACGGCTTAATGATTTACTAAGAAAAAGCATATGAAAGGCCAAATTGATTCTTATGTTTGTTATTTTTCTGGACAATAGCAAATGTATTTTGATATATTTTCCATGATACCTGGCAAGATATTTCTGCACGTCAGGTTATAGATGTTCCAGGCAATGACAAGGATGCTGGGAGTGTGCTGATTGCTTAAAATACATTCCTTATACATGAGCATTTCTTCCACTGCAAAAACCCACTGAATGAAGCAAATTTCCCATGAAATTAGATAAGGTCTTTTTGCTCCTGCCCCGCCTTACTTCCAGAGCAAAATCTTGGCAGTTGAGCAAAAACTCAACGCAATCCAATTTATGGAATCAATTGTGACAACTCGCATGGGTCTGAGTCTTACCTCCCCTGAAACCTTTGGCAAAACATCTGCAGCTCCTTGTTAGCATATGCAAACAGATCTCTGGATATAATTGCTGACAGAGAGGCAGCACTAAGTGAGGGTGTGCCTAGTGCTGGCCTTTGGGGATGGCTCCTCATTCCAGTGCCATGTCAATACTTGTATCAATGATCTGGAGGAAAATCTGGAATCCTTACTACTAAGGCATGCAGATGACTCAGATGGGGAGAGTGGTAAATAATGACGACAACAAGCCATAGATGCGAGTGAGCTCGATCACTCACCAAATCAGATGCAATCAAAGTGTGTCTCTTTTAATACAGCTAAAGATATAGGCATGGGTACCTAGATGAACATATGCATATACTCATGAGAAATCAGTGTGACTTGTAAATGCTCCATATGGGTAAATCATGCATTTTGCAAGCGTAAATACTTTATTGCTGCCAGGCTGGTAGGTTAGTACAGCTTGAAGGAGAATTATCCTGATGTGTTACCAACATAATAAAGACACTGAACTGCCTACCCGGTGCTCTTTTACACCGTCTCCTGCTGCAGCCCTCTCCCAGGCTGGAAAGTTCTGACAGTGAAACTGCTTTTTAGCACCGGTTACATGAAGTTGTTACCAGACCTTGAGACAGTGGGCACTAACATTCCAGGTTTCCATGCTTTCCCCCTAGGAAGTTGGCACTTAAGATAGTAGGACAGGTGGCAACTGGGGATTAAATCTTCATGCATGTGCAGGGCACCTTATCAGCTCCATCCAGTCCTGTCCTTTTCTAATAATCTCTTTGCTCATTACAATATGAAGCCAGCCCCTAACTTTCACCACCACCAGGGAGATGCTGCGTTTGCAGAGTCCCTCACAGATGCCTTTCCTATCTGTGGCTCTTTCTTCCCCAGGGCTGTTATTCCCCTGTGTAAGAGAAGTGGGTCTCTGGAGTAGTTGCTCTCAGCGCTGACAGCTCTCTGATTAATGGCAGTGACAGCTCAGCCTCCCTCTGTGCACTGAGGAAGGCTGCACAGGGCTTTCCTCTCCCTCCTCTTGGCTCAGCCTTTACCTCCGTGGAAATCTATCCATCACAGCAACCACCTGGCATATAAATTCAAACCACGCAAACTCCTGCCATCCAAGGTAAAAAAAAAAAAAAAANCACAGCAGAAACAGAATTGTTGGAGGTATGAGGATAAAATGTGGCAAGTTTTGTACAGAGTGGCAGCATCATTTATTAGACTGTGCACACACTTGCAGGGGGTAAAGTGGAACAAGCTTTTGGACACACAAAGAATTCTTTAGTCTGAAATCAAATTAACCACCTCCCAAGCTGAACAAAGGTTGAGACTAACTGCTCTGAGGTTACATTATGTTCATCTGTTAGACAGTGTGGGAGAAAAGGGGGATGGTACCTGGAGATCATCTGAGAAGGGCAGGAATAAAGTCACAAAACTTCTTTGAACAGAGGCAACCAGGTACTTTTCACTGCCCTGCTGATGGATTAACCAGGGATGGAAAAATTCACAATATATCATAACACTAGCAACTCTGTTAGTCCTTGATTTTTAGCAGCCAGCAGAGTTATGAATTTTAATTGGAAGGTTTAAATGCAGAAAATATCGACCAAGGGCTTGTTGTGCTCTTTGACTTTGGGAGAAAGCATGGAAATGAAAGCTCTGAGAGCTCTGACACCGTGACAGAGGATGGGGGCTGCAGTGCAGTGCACAGAGGGCAGGCAGCTACCAGCCCTGCTCCTGCCGCTACCTTGGCTGCTGATCTGAAAGGACAAACAGACAGAGACTTGGAGTTCATATTCCCTCCTAACACAATAAAAAAGTTAAAATTTGCAAGCAGAATTCCACTTTTACCAACCAAGAACACCAGTGGCAGACAGCCAGGCAGACGAGACTATGATCCCAAGCATCCACAGCTGTCTTGACAGGCATCTAAAGCTAAAACATGGGGCTGTTCAGAGCTTCATGTATTTAGAAGGTGACATTCAGTGCTTTTGTGTCAAGCCACGGTAAACCTAAGGACTGGGTTTGCACCAGAGCTCCAGGAGCATAGTTGGAAATAAACTCTTTGGCCATACTGGTTCAACAACAGAAGCCACTGCTACCACAAAATAACATGCAGCAGAGATAAATCTTGCAGTGATTTACTCTTTATTGCAAACACCAGGACCCAGGAAGGAGAGAGCAGGGCAGCAGGGGGGCTGTGAAGTTTGAGGCAGACTGTCCTAATCCCCTCTTAAGCAGAAAGCATTAGCACCGCCTAACAAACTGGAGAATTTGTTGAGCTCGATGGGGTGTGTTGGGTGAGCAAAGTGCTTGGCAGAGCCCCTGCTCTGCACAGCCCAGTAGCGCCCTGATCCTTTGCCACTTGTAAACAGAGGGAAGGGAAATCGCTTTAATCCAAGCTCAGTGTGTATTGGAATATAACCTAAATAAAACAGCCTGAAAGCCCAAGAATAAATTAGCAAGGAAAGAAGTCTCCTCATGCTGTGTGCCGTCTGCTGAAACTTCCCACTTTGGAGCTGGAAAAACCCTTTTTGTTTCTCGCTTTGGATCTGTTTCTTCATTTTCTTTTACACACACAACCGAACTGTGCTGTCTGCTGCCCTCGCATCCCAGCCGCCTTCCCCCATGAACATCAAAGCTGGGGCCCACACAAAAGGGAGCATGTGGTAGAATGGGAAAATCCCTTCTTTGAAAGATTTTTTGAGAGCTGGTGAAAAAATTAATTGCAGCCGTGTGATCTGTGTCTGCAGATGCTTCTTCAAGCCGCTGAGGCAGTGTAAAGAGGGTAGCAAAGAGGGATTCCTCAGGAAGGCTCTAATTTTCAAACTGTTGAGGCCTAAGGCAATTTTGGTATTTATCAAAGGACTCAGACTTCCAGCGGAGTTAGGGATTGAAAACCTGGGTTTTCAGTCCACATTTTGAGAGGCAGATCCTGGCTGGTGCACAGCATCAGTTCTCCCCCCTCCATGTCTCCCAGCCAAGCTCTCTCACTAGCTCTGCCCCTCTTAGGTGTTTTTTATGCACATGGTCCCTGTATAAATACTTCACCCTCTTTATTTCCTATTACGCAATGCTGACAGGGCAACCAGTCTCCCTTGTACAAGCAGGATGTTTTGTGTGTGTTCTCCGGTGTCTACAGTGGGGTTAAGCTCACCCTGGTTCAGGCTCTTTCTCAGCAGCGACACAAATGCCATAGTTTTCCTCTCCATGCAGCCTGTTTGCATGAATATAACATCTGTAGAAGGTGTTATCTCTAACTTTGCTGCCTAATTTGGGTGCAGCTGCCCAACAGGTTTAAAAGTTATTAAAAAGACACCAATTCTCTTTCCCTTTCACGCACAAACACAAGATACTCATGTAAGCCTCGTTTCCTTGGGAAACCAACTGAAAAAATAGCACTCGCACAGAAACATGCTGTAAGATGTGAAAACAGACCAACAGCCCTTCCAGTTGGGGAACGTCAGAAAAGCTACCGGTGAAGTCCCCTGAGCTAGCAAGGTCAGCACAAGTAGGCTGCAGCTTTGAAAGGGGAGCAGGCGAGCACCTTTCCACAGGCTGCAAAAGCAGCATATGAATGTGTGAATGCTTCACTAGCTGCTCTCTTTGAGCTCAAATGAAGGCAAAATTGCTGTTAATTAACGCTTCGTATAGCAGTATAAATCAGAGTCTGCCATGGGAAAGAGAGGTTCACAAACGGCCAATTATGTGTGAAAGCAAACTGTGGGTAACAGCGAGTCCCCTTCTTAGCGAGGGGCCAAGAAGCATCTGCCTGAGCAGACAAACCCCGGTGAGCCCCCCGTGTTTGCGTAGCTGCCACCGGTGCTGTGTACATGTCACCTGGGGAACTCCCATGGGACACCCCAGTGTAAATACGGCCCCGTGCATTTGGACTGCTGGGAAAATAGCACTGGGAAGGATGGCAGGATGGGCAGAGCCAGTCCATTCGCTCTCCTGCAATTGTTTCATAATTACGACAGTGCAATCAAAGAGTAGAAAACCTCCATCTGCAACTCCACTGCAGTCGCAGTAACTGTGTTGTCTAGATAAAACAAACGAGACAGTGAGCACCATCCCTCTGCTGGGATGCAGCACTGGGTGATGCTCGAGGGACACGCCCGAGATGTGAGATGACTCCTTGAGGGGAGTGTGCCCATTACTGTCACGTTGGTCATGCTGTAACGCACCAAACATGCTGTATAACACAAATGCTGATTTTCAGCTGGGCTGTGTTGACCTGGGCAAGTCATGCTAAAGCTAAAACTTTTGACATCGCACTCCTTGAATTCCACCTGCTGTGTAATTAAGCCCACTGAGAAAAAAAAAATAATAAAATGAATAGCTGCCTGCCAGCTGGTGAGGTGAAGCTGCCTCAAAGGGAATCCTTCAAACACCGTGCTCTGGCCTATTTATTTTCCTTTTATCATTTATTTGGCTACCTCAGTGCCCCGCACACACACACACCACATCCTGTTTAAATGCGCACTCCATCTTCCTCAGGAATGGATGACAGGAATCACTACCCGAGAGCAAAGCAAAAGACAGCTTAAAAACAAGCTGAGATTTAAAAAAAAAAAGGCAAAAAGCCTTCTTCAAATGTTTCACCTGCCATGTTGCTTCATTGTGCAAGGGTGAGGAAGGACCTCCACTGGAGATAGTGTGCGGTCCTGGGATCTGGCTCTCAAGGGTAATTCCAGGCTGAAGCAACACACAGAAGGTCAGCCAGGGCCATGCCTGCCTGGCTGCCAGGAGCTGTTAAAGAGACACCTTTCCTACCAAAAATGAGCTCTGAGGAGGCACCATGGCTCATAATAGAAGACACTGGGAGTAGGTGCCAAGAAGGGTGAAGAAATTCGTAAGGAGCAATGACGTGGTGGAAGCTGGTCTTGTAATTTAGGCTGGACATTAAATGAGTATTTCTAACCATGAGAAGAGCAAGACTTTAGGATAACCTTCACATGGAAACAAGGAGACCAAGATGCCCATCTAGTTTTATAATGGAGTTTGGTACATTTGTGAACAAGGGTCTGTGAAAGATTTTTGTGCAAGACAAGTGATCCAAAGTAGTTATGTCCAAGAGTTGGGAACATTTTGCTCATTGTGTTTCAGCAATAAAAAGCTTTCCCCTTTGGCCATGTGAGAGATAGGTGGAAGTTATCAAGGCTTCAAAAGTAGTGTGTGTGTGTAAATGAGAAGAACTCTGCAAAATAACTCTTGCAAGGAAGAGGAGAAGACCTGGAAAGATCTGTACAATGGTAAATAAAACAGTGTGGACTCTGCACACCCTAAGCTATTGATTTAATTGGCTCACAAACATCCTCTCTGGATGGCACTCATTTCTGAGCTGAGGGCTGGATGCAGCCATGATGGTGGTGAGAAGAAAGGGAAACCTGCATCAAACCAGATGTTACCAAAGAGAAAGGGGAGAGAGGCTACCTCCTCCTGAAGTCCTCAGATGCTACAACCTCAGAAAGAGGCGAGCAAAACGAAAAATGGCAGGACAGTAAAGAAAACCAAAAGCAGAAGTGGTGTCCTTAAAAGGTCAACAGGACTTCTTGGTGATGAATAATTCCTTGAACTGGAATATTCCTTTTTATTCCTGGAACAAAAACTAGATGGCAAGTGTCTGAGGCAGACCAGGATAAAGGCCAGGAGGAACTGCAGGTGCACCTCTCTGATCGTCTAAAGACCCCCAGTGCTTCTAAGGGAGCATGAGGGCACCAGGTGCATGAAGTATCATGTTGTGGCCAAAATCACCTTTTATCCAAGGAGATGAAATCTATAAAAGAAAGTGGTGTTGGAACCAAATCCTTGACACCTCCTTCCCACCAGCTGCCTGAGGACAGACACACACTGTCTCTGTCCCTCAACAAGCTGTGCAGAGCCGTGCACAATGAGCAAGGAGACACTCCGACACTCAAACCATGATGCCTTAAATACATGCACATAGGGTTACAAGATTAGATCCCAGGAGGATAGAGCAAATAAATCTCACCAAGAGAACTTGATTGCTTTTATGTGATGTAATTACAGAGTGAACCAAAGGATGGGAAGAGAGCAGCTGTTCTTGGGTATATGCTGGAACTTGATACCATGCCTCATTAAAAATGGCACATTCAAATTTTCCAGCTAAGTGACAGCTAATTTTTATGAAAGTGATTTTGTTCCTATGACTGTCCCAAGGAAAGGGACCGTCTCTGTAGGAGAAATCCCTCACCTCCAAGAGAAGCACCACCCAATGTCTTGCCTCCACCAAGCTCTTGGTGGTGGGTAGAACCCTTAACACCACATACTGGAGTTAAAAGCTGCCTGCTATTTTCATGCTGACTGAAATTAGAGGCTTCTTAAGGGAAAATGTGGGTCAGCTGCTACAAATCAACAGGGCTCCATAGAAGTCCATGGACTCCTGCTGATTTACCCCAGATGGATAATCCAGCTGGTTCTGATTTGCACCAGCTTTGCCACTTACGTTTTCGTTCATAGTCCTTCCAGGATAGTTTATGTAATCTATTTGGATCTACCCACTGATCTCCAAATAGTTTTCAAAAGCCAAAGGTAGTGTTTGTGTTTTAAGATTGATATCTTGCTGGCAGCATGATTCAGGTTTCCGGCAGCAGGTATGAGGTTTAACTGCAGGAAATTAGCTTATTTTTAGCTGAAGCATTCACTGGAGGTTTGTGTAAATGGGATTTTGCTGGGTGTCCTGTTTCTTAGGTAATTGAGTAAAGGATTTTTAACTCTTGCTTTTAATATAGAACCTATAGTCTGAGGAAATAGTTCTGAGTGTATCCAGAAAAGTTCCTACCCAGGTGAATACCAAAGGCTGGGAGGGATGCATGAACTGACAGTCCTGGGGACTGGCAAATTAAGATGTCCATGAGATTTCCAAGCAGCATATGAGTATTGGGCTAAAGAGAAAAATGCTGGTTTTGATTCAGTGATTTTGATCCAACTTGACCCTGTGGAAATTGTCTTATTTTGATTTTTTTTTTTTGATGGGACCTTGAAAAAGAGGTGGAAAAGTCTAAATTAATTTGTTGTTCTGCAGAGGCTGAATTTCCAGCTTGAAAATCAAAATAAAATCATGATGACAGAAAAACACCAATCAGCCCTAAGCAACTATCCACTCGTCTCCAGAAATCTGTGCCCCTGATTGATTTAAGTATGTGTAGAAATGAACAGCCCGGGGGGGTTCAGCCTTTCTTTCTCTTCTGTGGGACCAGGCATCTATTTTGTGAGTGCGTTAAAGCCATCTGTCATCTCCTGTTCTTGATATGATAAATTCAGTGTTATTAGAGTGCCAACACCTCCTCTCTGAGGTCCTCAGTGGGTGCTGTGTGCCTGTGATGGGAAGATCTGAGACCTGCCCAGCTCACTTCACGTGGCACAGGGCTCATCTCTCCAGCCTGCCCAGCGGAAGAAGAACAGATTAGCACTAAGAAGCAGCTTTTATGGGGGAGCAAAGCAGCAAGAAACAATGTGTCACTTATATCAGATTTCTGTGAGTCCATAACTTGCTCGCAGCCTGGTATTGCCAGCACTCAAGCATCTAAAAAAGCTTTTCACTGCTGCTCCTTTTAGGGTGCTTTTGTGGAGGGGGAGGACAGAGGACTAGCAGCGTGTTGGTAGAGATCTGGGAGGGGAGAAGGAAGGTTAAAGCTCAAATTCTATCGAGTTCATTCCTCTGACAGCTCAAGGAAGGGGAAGAGACAGCCCACTCCCCATCTGCACAGCTATTCCAGCGTGCAGAAGCCTAATAAAGAGGATAATGGAATGATTTAACCGTTAAGGGAGGAGAGTGTGGCAGTGCCTTGGCTGCTGTGTGTGCATGGTCCCCAGCTCAGCGTGAGTCCATCCGCACACACACATGCACGCACACACACACCCCCCCACCCCGCGGTGCACCCATCACATGCGTCGGTCCATGTGAGGTTAGACCTGACACAGTGCAGGAGACATTCACCCACGCAGATCTCATTAGTTGTCTAGAGCAGGGAAGGAGAGGAACATGACTGGAGAAGTCCTAGCCCTCCTTTCTGTCTCTATGCACCCAGGCAGAGGGAGGGGAGAGAGGGGGCAGAGATGAGAAGAGCTTTGGGGGATTTAATGAGCGTGGCTGTGCTAGAGCAATGAATTTTTCATCAGTGTAATTGTAGCAGGGATTAGTGCGCTGAGGAGTTGTTTGGCTGTTGCTATTGGGTGTTTTTTAGCTATTGATGCACGGGGGGAAGGTGGAAAGTGGATTGTGCTGCACTTTGGGGGGTGGTGTGGTTGCAGGGGTGGGGGGGGGAGACGGGGACACAGGCAAAGCAAAGGTGTGTGGAGTGGGCTTTGGGGCAGGAACAGGAAGATTTTGAACGTCCCAGGGGTATGATTTGCTGCTGCTGACTTTGATCCTGGGGCCAAGCTGCCTATGATGCTTTCAGTGGGGCTGCATCAGGACATTGCTGCACCCCATGGCTCTGGGGGTGCCAGGGCTCCAAGAGGGGAGAAAGGCCATGCTGGCCTCCTCCCTGCCCTGCCTTTGTCTTTTGTCACAGCAGGGGCTGGATGAGAATAGGGAGGTCCCAGGGAGCGTGGAACACTAGGATGGTCCCATGGTGTGTTTCTGTGCACTTCTCAAGTAGACAGGCTCTGAGAGTACTGCAGGGCTGGCTTCACCCAGGGCATTGAGGTGGCTCCCACCCCAAAACCCAGCCCTGCCATGCAGTTCTGGCCCATCATGTTGACTGGGCTTAGAGAAGAGGCCACATCTGCTGTGACAGCTCTTGAAGCTGTAAGTCTGCTTGTAGGGTGTTGCTGAAGCAGAAGGGGGATACATCCAACAGGAAGTCCTGGCCAAGGTGTCCAGCAGCTGGAGATGGAAACCCTGGGGAAACCCAGTGGGGATGAGGATGGAAGGAAAAATTCACCCCCTACGAGTACAGCAAAGAAGAGGTGCTACGAGCATGAAGAGGGTTGTGAAGGTGCCGTCTCTTCGTAATCTGTGCATATGTGTGTTGGTGGAAAGTGTTTTGCAGTCAGGTGTAATGCCTTTTCCCCCACTGGCAGCTCTTCAGTCTCGCTCAGAAAGCTGTGCCATAAACTTACAGGAGTTTACAGGGCTTCAGTGTGCATTTGCAGATCAAACCATTTCTCTGCTTTGCAACCTCACAGCTTCCAAATGTCCTTCCTAGCATAAAAGCACACTTTACTGAGCAAGTCCCTGTAGCTGAAAGGGAAAAGCTGGGTGTTCTTTTCTTTTTATTATTTTTTTTTATTTAATCCACATTATAGCCAAGCCATGGGAAATCCTGTTAAAAGATCAGTGCAGATTTTCTGAGTCGAGGGAAATGTTACATCTCAGTCAGAGAGTCCTTTGGATTGTCTGGGCTCCAGGAAGACAGGACCGCTGCAAAAATCCCTGAACAAAAGGCAGAGGACCCACACACTGATCGATTGGTTGGCCCAGTTCCTTGTCTCCTTAGTATTTTTCAAACCAAAAAAAACAAAAAAACAAAAAAAAAGGAAAAAGAATCCTTTTCAATGCACTGAAAAAGTCATGTTCTTGCAATCGCTGATTTTATGTTGTTGGTTTCCTTGGTGCCTTGTTGCTAAGGGGGGAAGCACCTGCCCTGGCAAGCAGACAAAAATCAGGTGAGGCAGAACTGCTGACAGCTCAGTGGGATCCCCAGGGCTGGAATTTCATATGCTGAAATATTGAGAGATAGCAAATGAAGGTAAAATGTCTGAGGAGCCTAAAAGGTGATGGATATAGCAGAGCACAGACAATAAGGTAAGCTCTGGTCTGTTGAACTGAAATGTACCCTCAGCCATGCAGGCAGGGATGAAGCAGGTTTTCCTACCAGGGTTTTCCCCTCTTCTAGGGCTGACAGAGTATCTTACCCCACTGCTTCAGGCAGTTGCTTGGTGCATAGTATCCTCCCTCCTTTGGGAGACAGAACTAAATATAGGTAGGATCATGCCCAAAATGGTCAATGTTGGTCTGAAGGTATCAGCCTGGATAAAAAACAGGTAGGTCAGGAGAGAGGAAGGAGGTGGTAATGCCCCTGAGATCTTTGCCTTTCTAGTATCGGAGAAAACACAAGAGTGAGCAGGACTGTGCCAGCCTGGGGGCTTACTCCAGCCATGCCCTCAAAGGAGCTGGCAACAGAGCAGGGATATGGAATAGGAGGTCGCAAGGTGCACAGTATGGGATGCTGGATCATGTACCAGAGACCCACCACTACTGGGCTCTACTTTACCCCTTAATACTCCCACTGCTAAGCAAGGTTTGACTGGACCCTTGACTGGACTCCATGCATCCCTGTGAGAAGATGGAGAAGCTTATCTGAGTTTCCAGTGGGACACAGCCTTGTGGTTTGGATGCAGTCGGGGCTCTGTGGGGACCCCTGGTTCACTCCCTTCCCTGGAGCCTGTCGGCAGATACTGATGGAGAAGAGGCTTCTTCCAGCCATATGCAGGAGCCCACATGTGCTCCCACAGCCAAGCCTTGGCTTTGAAGCTGCTGCTGAATGCTGAGGCATCAATGTACATGCCAGAATTCCAATTTATATGCAGTTTTTTGTGCTGGATGCTTATAAGCCCTTTCTTTTTCTTTCATTAGCAGTGGGCAGGTCAGAGAAAGAGCTGCCCGAGCTCTTACCTATCCAGCTGTGCTCAGCACCTCACCTTCCCCTGTACAGCACTGCCCTTGCAGCCTGCCTGGCTCAGGTGTTTTCTATTAGAGCTGCAAATGCCTTCTGTGGGGTTTTTTTTTTTTTTGCTTTTTTTTTTAAACCTTGCTTTTGAGAAAAGAGCAGAAGGATTTCTAAGCAACTTTAATTTGGGAGGCTGGAATATTTCTTCCTCTATTTTTTTTTGGTCTGCCTTCAAAACAATTTTAATTCCTTAGCAGCTCCTTCCCCTGTCTCTTCTTTTCCCAGCCTGTGTGCATGGGACGGGGTAGCACAGGAGTGGGCTCATGGGATATTGGGTGACCCAGCAGATGAGCAGTGGGAACTGGAGGACACAAAAGGAGGGCACTGTGTTGTCCCCACCCGCTTGGGGCAGCTCCTGTCCTTGGCCACGTGATGTGGAGCAACCCTACAGACCCCGTTTCCAGTGGCAGCCAGTCTCTGCCATCAGATGACAACCAAAATGCTTTTCCCAGTCATCCAGGGAAGATCCCTTGTTTTCCACGCAGGGTCCCATAAGGCTAAAATTAGCAGTGTTTCCCTCTACAAAGCAAGTAATTAGTTCAGGAGAGGGCACAAGGAGAAGCGTGAAGAGAAAGGGAGCTCCCTTTATAAAATATTTACCTCCTCAGTCTCAGCAAGCGCCTCCTGAGAAATTTTGGAGAATGGTCTAATTAGGCTCAGAGCTCTGCTTCTGTTTCTTGTGTCTTCTGCCCTCCTCTTCGCTCATCATAATGGGGCCTTTGCATGACATAACAGGATGTTTGTTTCCTAAGGGGCTTTTTATCCCTTTGTTCTTGCACAAGAAGGGAAAATACCGTCACATCTGAGAGAAGGGAGATGTCTTAAAAGACGTACAAAGAAGTATTTGTACATTTTTTATATATATGTGTGCATGTATATGTACATACACACACATCCCTGAAATAAAAGTGAGTCTTTTTTCTGTTGACCTACAGTTTCCCGTAAGTCCTTTTCTTGATTCTTACCCTAGATGCACCTTAATCTCATTGAGTTAAGGAATTCACTTCTAGTGACACCATAGCTCCGTGACAGAGGATTGGTTTCCAAATGAAACACGTGGTGTCTGGAAAGGTATCCAGCGACATTTTATTTGACTTAGACTCTTTCTGATGTCAGAATCCAGTAATTGTTTTATAAAACTTGAATTTGCTAGAAGGGCTTAATGCATTTTTTAGTAGGACTGAGTAATAAAGTAATTGTAGATTTATTGCTCTTCTTCACACTAGGGAAAAGATACACCTTCCACTTGGGACCACTTAAGCATATAGTCTTTTAAAGGGTACAATTGGGCAGCACAGATTTATTAATATTTAGAGAAGTGTTCATTTTTTTTTCTTTTTTCTTTTTTCATTTGTACTCTGGGGAAGAAGTGGAAGCGTGGCTCTGCAATGCTTTCCCCACAGCCTTTAGGGACAGACGTCTGGGTTGGCTCTCACTGATTACCTAGAGCCTTCGTGGCCACCCCAAGCACATGACCTGCTCCCATCGCAGCCTCTTGGCACTCGGGCACATGTTTTTATTTCCACTGTAAAGTGTGGGAAAAGAGTGCTTTGAATTTCTTCATATAGTGAGCAAGCTGCTGAAATAATATTGCCTGGCAAGCCATTATGTATTTTTTATTATGAAGATAGTAAAATATTGAAATGACTTCCGATAGAAAGAGAGGAGCAAAGGAAAACACCCAGGAGAAATTATTTTATCTCAGAGGCTTTAATTGAATGGTATAAAACATTTTTATGGCACAAGAAAGATGATTTATTTTGCTCTTATGTTCATCTATACTGTAAAAGAATGCCGTCTTCAAAAAGCTTTCACACTTCTGCTTTTACCTGACATTGTGTATTTGGGGGTTCTGCTGCATAGATGACTCTTGAGGATACTTTTAATTTTTTCTTCTCCACTTTTTTTTTCTTCTTACCACTGCCTAAAATCTTGTTTATGTGATTGACTCTGCAATGGTTTTGCATCCCTTGCTGCCCCCTCCCTGCCCTGGCTCTCCAAGAGAGCAGAGGGAGGCGGAGGTGAGCCCAGCATGCTCATTAGCAAACCTGAGCCTGATCTTTTCCGGGGGCCAAGCCGGAGCCCCGTTCTGGGGCTGATTGTGGCAGAAGTGGCTCCCACTGTCCCCAGGAGCCAGTCCCCTCCTCTGCTCCCTTGCAGAGACCAGACCTCCAAGAAAGGCATTCTCTTGGGGTTGATTTTTCTACATCAGCAAACTCCCCAGTGAATGGGATTTGCCATCTGGTGACAGTTCATTACACGCATTGATTGTTTCCTGGAGAATCCTAGAGATACTGTAATTTAGGAAATGATTCTTGCAAAAGAGCCAGTTATCCCTGTCTTTATTTTCTTGAGAGTGGCCATGCCCATGGTTGCAAAGCAGATTTTATTTCCAAGTTCAGATTAGACAGTCATTTCCAGCGCCTTGTGTGTGCTGTGCCCAGGGAGGGTACCTTGGTGCCACCCAAAGGCTGTGACACTGTGAGGTCCGGGGAGCAGCTGGAGCAAGAAGGTCCCATTTGTTGATGCTGTGTGTTGGAGAGCCTGGGGTGGGAGCTGCTCCGGGTCATTGGAAGGGAAGAGCTTTGCTGAAACAAGGCAGAAAACAGTAATGTCCTGAGAAATTTTGAGGTCTTTATTTTATCTGTAGTTGCCAGAGGGAGAGGTTCCCTCCTCTGGCCCTCGGTGAGGGTGCAGGGTATCATGGCATGGGTTGGTGGGGATAACCCAAAAGCAAACACAGTCCAGGAGCAATTCAAAATACAGCAAACAGGGATGATGTGCCCTATGCCAAGGGGACTGAACCTCCAAGAAAGATCAGCATAGAATCATTCAGGTTGGAAGAGACCCTTGGGATCATCAAGTCCAACCATCAGCCCTACTCTACAAAGTTCTCCCCTACACCATATTCCCCAACACCACATCTAAACCACTCTGAAACACATTCAGGAATGGTGACTCAACCACCTCCCTGGGCAGCCCATTCCAGTGTCTGACCACTCTTCCTGTGAAAAAAATTCAAGAATAAGCCCCCTTATTTTGAAGGTCTAGATGGGACCATGCTGGTTTTGATGATGATGACCATTCCGGCTGGTCCCGTTTCCTCTCTTTTTCCAGTGAGCAGCAATTTAGGACTGCAACTTTTCCATGCTGGTCCAGGAGTGTGAAAAAATGTGGCAAGGAAGTGACACTTAGTCCCATGTTGACCCACCCAGCTCCTGCCATGGATCCCAAAGGGACACACAGGCAGGACAGTAGATGCCTCTCGTCCAGTGCCCTGGAACCCATGTTGAACTCTGCTTCTGCTCTAGGGCTCTGGCAGCGCTCACTTCGCTGACACTGAGGGCAGCTGTTCTCCTTTTGCTGAAGCAGCCTCCTATCACTAAGGCAAGATGATTGCATTTCATACCTTTCTAGCTCTAATTTGCACTTCTTTGGGGAAGATGATAGGACAAATTATATCAGAGCAGCTGCTGTCTTGCTAGGGTTTAAAGGAAAATGAAAGAAAAAAAAAACTCTCTGTAACTGAGGGGACAACGTGGTCCCCATGACCAGGTCAGATGGCCAAAGAGATGTCATCAGCTCAAAAGCTGTTTCCATCTTATAATCTTGCCTGAAGTGCAAATACAGATGCCACAGATGGTTTTCCCAGCTGCCTGGTAAGGGCAAGTACCTCCAGGACTGAAAAAGTGAAAGAATCCTGTGATGAAATTATACAGAAAAAACATGTGCTGCCTTTTTAAAAATACGTACACTACAGAGCAACGGAAACCACAAACATTATTTTGAGTCATTTCTGAAGTGGGATTTTTTTATTATTTTCTTATTATTTTTCTATTTTCCATTGTGCAGGAGCACACATCTTACACACTGTAGGGAAACTGTGGAGCGCACATGTGATATGGATTCCCTCACTGCATTTCTATTCATTCTCTATTAAATGACAACATGAAAACTTGTCCATTTAATGTGTTAAATCCTGTCTCAGTGTTTCTATAGAAACCAGCTGGCTGCTCATTACAGCATGAGGATTCCCAGGCTGACCTCATCGGCATCTCCCTCGGTGGCGTCTCTCCCACTCTCCGGTCACATCGTTATCTCTGTCACACGTCTCTGGATCTGACCTCCCCTTGTGTCACTGCTTACCCATCATCCCCTCTTCCATCCCCTGCCACCCATTTTCCCCCCATAACCCCAAGTATTTGACGATAGAAAAGGGTTTCCCACACAAAAGGGCCGTAAAAGGCTGGTGTGTGCAGAAAAGCACTGTCGCTGTGGCAGAAATGATTTATATTTCCTTTCTTCCTCTGACAGTTCTTTGCCATTTACTTGATACTGCAGGAAAACTACTGTCTTAAAATGCTCCAGGAAGACTTACCATTTAAATATTCCACTGGAGGATTCACGTACATGCATTCTACAGCCAATAAAGAGAAAATCCCCTTGACTACATTGGACTTCCAAGTGTAAAATCTGCACATTTTGCAAGCACGGTGCCTCTTAATTGGCAGGAAGCATCTGCATAAATCATAATGTGCCTATTCCTGCCATGGCTCTGCACGTGGATTGGAGACTGCTGCAATGGGCTGAACTGACAGCTGCCATCGCAGCATCCTGCACTTCTCCAGGCACCGTTCTCGCTTTTCTTTCCCCTGTGCCAAAAAGGCAGTGTGTTTGCCCCGGTCAGCAAAAGGCTCACTCCTGCCAGCCTTTGTGCACAGCAAACTGTCTCCTTTCTCCCCATCTCTCACTGTAAAGGAGGTCAGACTCAAAGCTGAAGCAGGGCAGGGAGCAGATCACACACCCAGCATCCCTTTAGCCCTTCCCTGGGGAGGCAGGGATACGAGCTCTGTGTCTGTGTGTTGTGCAGCATCTCTAGAATCATAGAATGGTTAGAGTTGGAAGGGACCTTAAAGATCATCAAGTTCCAGCCCCCCCCTGCCCTGAGCAGGGACACCTCCCACTAGACCAGATTGCTCAAAGCCCCATCCAGCCTGGCCTTGAACCCATCCAAGGATGAAGCATCCACAACTTCTCTGGACAACCTGTTCCAGTGTCTCATCACCACCAGAGTAAAGAATTTCTTTCTGGTATCTAATCTAAATCTCCCCTCTTCTAATTTAAAGCTGTTACCCCTTGTCCTGTCACTACACTTCCTGACAAAGAATCCCTCTCCAGTTCTTCTGTAGTCTCCCTTCAGATATTGGAAGGCTGCAATAAGGTCTCCCTGGAGCCTTTTCTTCTCCAGGCTGAACAACCCCATCTCTCTCAGCCTGTCAATCCATCTGTCCCTCCTTGCTGGGTGTGTCTGCAAAGCAAAAGTGCTAAAGAACTGCTGGGGCTGCGGTCCTGGTGCTTCATCCCATCAGAAAGTCCTTGCTTGCTTGAGCTGGGTGCTGGAGATTCAGAAGAACATGCTGTGGATACACAGCCAAAACGGGGGTATTTTAGCTGGATGGGGGCAAACCCATCGCCCTTAGGTGAGCTGGGAGTGCGCTGCTCCTCTCTCGCCTTGGCAACAAAGGACATGGCCAACTCTGCAGCTCAGAAGCCAGCATCTTGCAGGGCACGTGTCACTCATTGTCATTGCCTTTCCCCTCTTCATAGCTTTTATCTGCTTCTTTTAGGCCATCTTATTTTGCCAAAGATTATTGCAGAAGGCAAAGTAAAGGGCAGCATCCCTCTTTCAAATTGATTGACAGGATTATTGTGACTTTCACCTGAGTACTTGGTCAGTCTTTGGGACCCAGCTGGGTCTTTTCTTCAATCAGGAGAAGCAGATGAAACACATCAGGTATATTAAGAGATACAATGTGGGATATTTCTTCACAACATCCATACACCCCTGTTTCCTCAAAAAAAGCAGGTGAAAGCTCTCTCAGTCCCATTTCCAGGGTCAGCTTGAAGCATCTGCTGAGCTGTAAAGTTACACTCTTGAACTAATTTTCCCAGTTAGCCAACCCCCAACTCTCCCATATTTCCTCCAGCCTACCCATGTGTAACAGACCCAGGATAATCCTGCCTACTTCTGCCTCCAGCAGGTGCCGGCAGTTAGTAGTTTTGAGTGTCTCCAGGTCCCTCTCCTTTAAAAGGAGAGGCTCAATTTTTCTCTTTTTAGTCTGGTAATTAGCACCTTCTTTCTTTCTAGGCTATTGCGTGCTTAGTGGAGCTATTAGTACCCTAGGGTACAGCAGAGAGACTGGGGATGTGATCCCTTCTTCAGGTAGGTTGTGTTGAAGGGGGGAACGCTGCCAGAAAGGAGACGGTGTCTAAAGAGAAAGGTGAGAGGGAGTCCTGGTACATTGCTAAAAGTCTTGGGTTAACTTGTTTTCTGCTATTGAGGTGTCTGGAATTAGGTTAGTGTTTGGTAATTGAGGTCTGAACTTTTAGCAGTTGATATTTTTTCCTCTTTAACTCAGTACAAAGAGGAAATGAAGCTCTTGAGTGTGTCTGGAGCCACCTAATTCAAGCAGTATTGTCCTGAGGTGTTAATCCAGGACAGATCTGCTAGATCCTTATTGCAAGCAGTTTACTAGATGGTGAAAGACTGGAGATGCTGAAGGAGACCCCCTGAGGGTAGAGCTGCTGCTTGGTGTTGGTGGACAGTGTGTTCTTCTACTTGTGCCTGGCTGTCCACCAGCCTTTCTTATGACTTGTCCCTGTAATGGAGGAATAAGAATTCTCTCTACCTATTGAACAACCATCTGTTGGTGCATCTATCTACCCTGATGGTTTTGGGAGAATGGATGGAAAGGGTTTAACAGTAAAGCAAGGCAGACTATAAACACCTGAAGTGTTGTGCTTTGGAAACCTTTGAAGAATTAGCACCTTTTCCAGTTTTCCTGTCCTGGTTAAAGAAACAATACTGGAAGCTGGTTTTTGCATTTTTGATGCTATGTACTTGCATAAAGCTAGCAGACAGCTTTGAACAGGCACACAAATGAAGAATGATACTGAGATCAATATTCAGCTGAGTAATTGCCAGGAGATATTCAAATGACCTTCCAGAACAAGGAGCACTTTGTATGATGAAGCCAACCAGAAAGAACAGCTAATATGGATTAGTTTGTATGCTAGACTTAATTGTGGTGAGAGTTCTTACTGCTGTAAGAGAATGGAATAGTAAAAATGGAAGAAAAATGATGTATAGATCACCTAGGTATATGGGCAGGGGAGAAAAATGAAATGCATGAGACAAAGGGAAATTTTGTAGGGAGATGACTTGTGTCATAGGATAAATATATATCTGGGTGATACATATTTTGGAGAATCATCTTAACTGTGAACGTCAACGGTATTTCAAACAATGTGAAAGAAGGTTTAAGAGGCCATAAAGAGAGTTAGCCTCACAAGAAAGGACAGAAACAGGGTTGAAACGGTAGACTTTAAATACCTCAGCTGTGAGATGAAAAGTAAACAAATTGGGGAAGCAGCTCTTCATAATATAGTGGTAAATTGGAAATAAAGCTGCTTCCTCTGCTGTGATTTAAGGCTGCCTTGTCATTCCCTACTGTGGTAGGGGTTTGTGTCTATCTGGCATAATAAAGCAAACCTCCCTCCCAGGTTGCACAGGGAGGAGTGCGTGCTGTGTGGCTCTGTGGAAGCAGAAGCATTTAAATGGAGAAAAGCCAAGCTCATAATAACTAAGCCATAAATAAAAGGCTTTCTACATAGGGTTCCCTTTATCAAGGAAAATAAATGCAGAGCATCTCCTTTACATTGGCTTCTGGCTGCCCTGCAACTTCTAAGGGTGCCCTTGGAGCTGAGAGCCCCTCTGACCTGCAGAGGAGCAAAGCTGGGGTCCCCTGAATTGCCTTCCAGAGAAGTTTTGTAAGGACCACTAAGCGTCTGAGACCAACCCACTGCTTCCTGCTCAGCCACTGAAGAGCATGACCTGACCCATGTCACTTGAAAGTCCCTTGACTTTTTCAAACAGGCATTTGCTTTTTTTTTTTTTTTTTTGTTCCTCTGTGTAGCAAACCCAGCTGTGGAAATTCTGAAAAACTGTCATCTTATAGCATCTGCATACATGAAAGCACTTGGAAAAGCTCTTGTCAGTAGGCCATGGGCCATCCATAAGCACTAATAGGCAGCAACAGCCAAATGCTTTTTGCCCATATTCCACCTACTGTGCTGTATCAAAATATGCCAGCCTAGTGCCAGTTTTCTCTTGCATTTCAGATCTGCTGGAATCCTGTGTAGAACACCAGTAAGCAGAATACCATAGATGGAGGTGTGGCGGGGAGAGAATCTAATTGGTATAGTCTATTAGGTTGCATCATACCAGCTAGTGGATTTGCTCTTGCAAAAATTCCTGGGTGGTTGGAAACTGCTCACCAGCTGAGTTTCTGTAACTGTGGCCATGGTTTTGCAGGCTCTTAACACCCATCTTGGTGCCCCCTGTGCTTTCCTTTGTCTCTGACAAAGCTCTTAACATTGTGAGCTGAGTCCTGACAGCTGGGTTGCTTGCTCGAGGACTGGTATCTCTAGCCCAAAGCTGTGGTTTGTAAGGTGGTGGATGTGTGGAAAGTGTAACTTCAATTCTTATCCATTTTTTAACCTGTATCTACTCCCATTCCCACAAAAGTTTCCCAATTGAAATCTGGGTGTGATTTTTTTTTTTATTTTTTTTTTTTTAGTCTGCTTTCAGCCAGATCCCTGGCTCCAGCTACCTGCTTGCCTATAGCCATGTGGGTAAAATGATTTACAGGTTAACTGTCTTTCTGTGGCTTCCTGCAGCTTTCCCCCCCGCTAACGTGAAGGGCAGGCAGGTTGTAATATCCTCCTGTTCCTCTCTGCCCAGGCTGGTGTGCATTTTATCACCTTTTAAAATGTATTGGTCTCTCAGCACTGTCTCACAAATTGCTTGAATACATTTGGGGTTTTTTCCCCCTTGAAGAATTTGACATCTATTCTGTGAAACAGAACTGATTTTTCTACCAAATCCCTTTTGACTCAGAAGGAGGGATGCACAAGAGATGCTCTTCGATTGGGAAACAGAGAGCTCCATACCTCCCAGTGCTGGAGGCTCCTGGGTTGGGATTGAAATGCGTCCCCAGGCTTGAGAGAGGAGAGGATCTAGCACAAGCTGAATGGGAGGAGAAACCAGGACTTGCCAGGCACAAGTTGCTCAACATCATATTTCAATATTTATAGAATGCTGTTGCCTCTCAAATGTAAAATTGTGCTGTTATCTCTGTATGTGCAGATTTTCTACAAATGCAGATATACTCAATCCATATGAGAACTCTTTCAATCCCTTCCATTATTTCCTTCGTAATCAAAGCAGAGTCTTTAAGAGCTTGTGTTAACTTTCCTTCTTGCATAATAAGGATGGATTATTTTTTCTTCAGTACACAAAATCCCAGGCACATCCCAAAAGCACAACATTTTGGAGGTAGTGTTTCTCTGGGTTTATGAGGACTTGAACTCCCCAGAACCATCACCATTTCTTATAACCTGGGACTTTCACATCTTCATGAACTTGCAGGGTCTAATGATGCCTTTTTGTTGACTGATCTACCACAGATTAATGAGAATTTTCTGCCTGAAAAGCTGAGTTTCTGAAAACTACTGTTTCCAAAACTACAGGAGAAAGGAAGTTTGGCAGGGAAAAAAAAATGTTACCTTATTGTGCTCTAATCATCATTTCTGCAAATGCTGTCTTCAGGGATGCCTTTAAAAGAAGAAAAGGGCCCTTTTTCTTCTCCCAGGTAACCTCACTAAAACCAGAGAAGCTTCACTGCTGGAATAGCATTGCAGGTTTGAAGTGAAATAAGCACCACCCACCCCAAATCCACTTACCGGGCTGCTGATAAGGAAACTGGTGCTTCCTCCTCTGCCCCAACCAAGGATTGCTCTCATTTTAATGCAAAATTATGCAGAACTGCCCTCTACATTTTGTGATGTGGAAGATGTATCTCAGCTTAATTATTTACCCTGTGAAAACACATTTCACTCCAGGCAGATGGCTGCTGGCTGGGACAATTTCTCATGTTCTGGCAACCTCAAGACCTATAGGGGCGGTATGTTGTACCATATAGCTTATGCTATGTCTGTGCAGCCCAATCAATCTTTCCTTGCAGGAAGAGATCTGACTTTTTTAATAGTATCCCTGTCCTTGTTTTATCAGGGCCTGTCAACAGCATAAAGAAATGCCTTAATAAATAGTGATACATAAACACTGAAACCCTGTATTTACCACATCCAGTGCACTTGCTGAGCTGTTCATCATCTAATGTTACTGGTGTTGCATGGCAACCGGTGTTTAAAGGTTTGCTGACTCAAAGAGCCTCTGTACTTTAAAAGGTTTGGTGTATTTATTTGACAACCTCTAGTTTCAATGGTCCCTTTTTCATCTTTTTGCATAGCTGATGTTTATAATGGTAATGGAAACAATTTAATTTTGTTTTCCAAAAAGCTGGGCATTTAGTATTTTTATATGCTTATTATTAATTTGGAAAAAGATTTGGGCCTGTCAATAAAGAGGACACAGATGTTTGTTACTTTCTAGGCATATTTTACATCATCTCATCATTGCACCCTGCCTGTCAATAGGAACCTCAGTGGAAGCACCAGCCCTGTTCATCCTGTCTCATTAACATGTTATTTTGGTGATGCTCCTCTGCTGCCCAAAGGCCAGACCAGGCAGAGGGATGGTGAGCAGCATGGGCCAGTGTGGTCAGTGATGCCATGTACCCCCCAAGAAGCCCAGTGTGTGGTTTGCAGCCCATCTCCTTGCTTGTGGAGCTGGGCTCGGTGTTCAGCTGAGGTGGTGTTGCCTGTGTGGGCTATCAGGGATGCTTTCCCATTTGTAGCCAGGTTGGAGAATATCCAGGCAGGCAGTAGCCAGACCTCTGCTCCTCTTTGGTTTCTTGCCTCAAATAGAAATAGTTTTCAGTTTTATTCAGAACAGGACAAAACCTCACCCTGAGGCTGTCAGCATAAAACTGGAATTAGTCGTTAAACATGAACCTAGACAAGTTTTAAGGGTGGTTGAGTTCTCAGAGCACTGATTATTTTTTTTATTATTATGAAAATACCACTGCATAGTATATAGGATTACAAATCCATGATCAAAAGGTACCAGAATTCTGTGTAACAACATGGCATTTTCCAAAAAGTCCTCTGGAGGCCTCTGGCATTCCTGGTGTGTGCAAAGCTGTAGGTACAACACTCATGTGTGGTACAGGGCTTGCCAGCAGTTTGGTTTCAGTATGTTGCATTATATTATTAAATCCCAATGCTGTGCTGAGCAACAAATTTATTTATATCTATTAATGGAATGAATACTTGATTGGTACTAATTTCTGAAGTTTAGCCTCCACTTCTGCATGCTTTAACTGATAGTAGTAAAGGTTTCCTGTCTGTATGTTAAGATACTATGAGAGGGCCAGACTTCAGTGAATCTTTGTTAATTCAGCCTCCTGTTTTGAGTTCCGCTTCGCAGCATTGAGGGAGTTTTCCATTGGCTTCAGCCAGTCTTAGCTAAAATCTTTGGAGAAGGATAAACTCCACAATTTTTATGCAAGTGGAGTTTTGGGGAGGTTGTCTCTAATATGGGATATAAGAGATCTGCTCAGGGGACGTCGTGGAGAAGGAAATATTTCTTTCTTTCATGGGAAGCCATAAGGATGAAAGGTGTTTTCTGAGTGGGAAAGCAATAGAGGGAGGCACAGTCTGCCATGTGGGTCTGCTTTGAAGGGCTAGGTGATTCAGGCTGCCAGAGCACGGGGTTGCTCATGGAAAGCAACCTTCTGGGAATATCATGAAGGAAGCTGCAGGTGAGAATCCTGCAAAAGTGAGTGAATGCTCTGGTGTGTCTGCCACAGAGATGCTGCTACACCTCCCTTGAGAGGCTGAAGTCCCTTGTCTTCCCTCCTGCTTGCTCTAGCAGAGGCAAATCCTCATTAGGCATTTATCAACTTGTGGCCATGCCGCTCCTCCAACCCGCAGAACCCCTGACAGATGAAACAAGGGCTCATCAGTCAATGATATCTTGTTCATGCCACTAGAAAACCAAGTAGCAGCCACAGGTTGTGTGTTCTGGATTTTTTTTTTTTTCTGTTGAGTGTTTGCTTTGTAAATGACATCACAGCAGAACTACATCAAAGGAGGGGGGAAAAAAAAAAAAAAAAACAAACCCAAACAACAAACCTGCTGGAAGCTGTGGTAACTAGGAATCTGGGTTCACAATTGGCCTTTTTAGGCACTGTCTAGGCATATTTTTACCTCCTGCTGCCAGCTTGATGCGTTGTCAAAGCATGCCATGTTTTAATTAATACAATATGCAAAGGTTGCTGGAAAGGACACTGAGCTTTGCTTACTAAAAGGAGATTAGTTTTTCAAAGCAGGTATATTTTAATTAGAATTACTCTTATGTTCCCCACCGGCAGGGGGAAGCATTCTTCTTCTGCAGAGGCTTCATTTGTCTGGATTTCACAGCATCTGAATGGCCCCTTCACTTAACTGGGTTCTTGGTAGTGATTGTTAGCAACGCCAGCAGTGTAAAAGAAACCAAGTATCTCGACCTTTTCTTGCCTGCATCTTTGCAAAATGTGTCTGGAGCTAGAGGAGCATCTCCCATATGTGGTTCCCTGCCATGCAACCCAAAGGCTCCAGTGTGAAGAGGTGCCTTAGCAAACCAGACACTGGCCAGAAATCTGGGCAAGCCTCTGCTCCCCATCCCATGGCCGGCTACTGTTCAGCCCTTCAGTGGAGAATGGTATAGCTGCCAAAAAAAGCATGGGCACTTCCTTGGCTCCATGCAGGGAAGAGCTCTTGACCTTTATTTTTCCTTCAGGCTGGTGGGGTGGGTCGATCAGCATAAATATTTAGGATTGGAGCGCACTTCCAGGGAGCTGATCATAGTTATAATGCTCTGCAGGTTATTTTCTAGGGCTTCCATTCAAGAGGGTTTTGAAATCACTTCTTCAGGCTAATCAGTGGTATGTCACCTGATACTGAGGAGCCCTTTGTCAGGCATTGACATTAAAAAAAAAAAAAAAGAGGAGCCTAGAGGTCAGGAATCTACTATGCAGCCACCTCATTATTTTCTTCTTCAGATACAATATTAGTAGCCATTTTTGAAAGAAGAAATTACTTTTAATTATGCTGCATTGTAACACACAGCGCTCTTGCTTCCTACATACACCTTGACAATATTTCATCATTAACCCACATAAAAGCACTCAAGCAAATTAAAAGGTTGCTATAGGCAACCTCCTTTTGACATTACAACATTAATAGTAGAAGTCTCTGGATCAGGGATTCCCTACCCATTAACTAACCACACTGACAAGAAGGCAACAGCAGTAAGAATTAAGGAACTGAGTTGAACTTTGCCTTAAAATGGCAGTGAAAAAAACCAAAACAAACCAAGACACAAGTTTTAGCTATTGCGAATCATAAAGAATTTCAGTTGTGTGAAAAGAACAAAAATGCTTTTATAGAATGCTGTGAAATGAGTAGAACCAGTAATTGAACTTATTTATTCCAATAGAGGCATAATAGATACTTGAAAACTCAAATAATAATCTTCTGATCTATGTTACTTGTGATAATTTACAAGAAGGAATTACTAATAATCTTTTCTAACAGATAGTGTTGGTCAAGTTCTCATCCCTCCAAATAAATCTCTTGCTTTAGAAAGAATAAATTATATTTTTAGAAATTCATGAGTTCTTCTGCTTGTGCTCAGAAGTTAATCAAACTCTGCCAAATCTATAAAGCAAATGACATTTCCTTTGAGTCTCATAAAGGGTGATGTTTATGTCATGGATGTGCTTTGTTGTGGTCCCTGGCAAAATAATCTTGTATTTTACCAAGTTATAATCTTCAGTAAAACTGCCATTTTCATATACCCAGTGATGATGGACTGGACCATTGCAGGGAAAGCCCTGAAGGTCATATATGCAATGACCCTTGTTGGAAAGCTGCAGGTGGCCAAGAAATTGCAAGCCTGGATTGTAAGATGAACCCAGGCAGCAAAGCTGAAATGTCTGTGTCTTGCCTCTGCTGGCAGTGTTCCTCCTGCTGATGTCCTGGAAGGGAAGAGGAAAGGGAAATAGACTCACTTCAAGAGGAACAAGAGCTGAATTTGATGAAGGAGTGGGGGGACTGTGGCACTAGTGGGAAATGGCACCAGGAGCCTTTGGAGATCTCTAGAAATGGCAGTTCAGTTGGTTTTTGGCCAGCAGTTAAGTCAGTAATAAATTCAAGGTGGTGGAGAAGCATGTGAGGGTTATCGCTTTCTGCCATACAGCCCCTGAGTGCACGAGTCATGGGTGAGAGCACAAACCAAACTGTCTGCTCTTGCCCCTGGAGGATTTGCCATTGAAGTGCCGAATGCGCTTGAGTGACGGGGAAGCAAAACCCTGGAAATCAATTCACAAAATTGGAGGAGGAGCAGGACAAACCACCTGCCAGGACTTGCTGCTGAAATCAATTTCTGCTAGGGCCAACTTCTTATTTTTAAAAATGCATCTGAGGGCAGCTGGAAGCACAGTGTATGTTTGTATCCATTGAGAAGATACTAAACTTATTCCTCCTGAATGCACACCTGTAGCTGTTGCCATCAAGAAGGACAAAATTCATTATAAGCAGAATTTTCATGCGGTTTTATAAGCTACTGACAAAACCCATATTTGACAAAACTCTCTCCTCACCCCCATCTTTGTAATTAAAATGTAAAATTAATCTTACTAGTATTTTCTTCATCTTGCCTGGGATCCTTCTGGAATAAGGACACTCACTTTCCTCTTATCCGTGTT
The DNA here is from genome assembly GCA_013400055.1 of Nycticryphes semicollaris. Classification (NCBI taxonomy): domain Eukaryota; kingdom Metazoa; phylum Chordata; class Aves; order Charadriiformes; family Rostratulidae; genus Nycticryphes; species Nycticryphes semicollaris. The sequence continues at coordinate 92,632 of VXBJ01006975.1, forward strand.
ATGCTAATTGCTAAATCAGCTTATTAGCTGCCCCTAGCTTTAATATTGAAGAATTGGAGAGGGCAGCTCTGAGTGATGCTGAGGAGGCCAGCAGCAGTGGGTGTCTATGTGTGCTTCTTTGATTGCTCATCTAATGAGTGTTTTGACATGTAAGAAGGTGTCTGTTGAACCTCCCCCATGTACTGAGCAGATAATATGCTGACCTTGTAGTGATCTTCTGGCATGTGAAGGGGGCCCACAAGAAAGCAGGAGAGAAGCTCTTTACAAAGGCATGTAGCAGTGGGAAGAGGGATAATAGCTTCAAACTGGAAGAGGATGGATTTAGACTGGATATCAGGAAGATGCTTTTCACTATGAGGGTGGTGAGGCACTGGCAGAGGTTGCCCAGGGGCACTGTGGATGCTCTATCCCTGGAGACATTCAAGACCAGGCTGGATGGGGCTTTGAACAACCTGGTCTATTGGGAGATGTCCCTGCCTGGGGCAGGGGGGTTGGAACTTGATGATGTTTAAGCTACCTTCCAACATAAACTATTCTATGACTTCTAACATGAGTGAACTCTCATGGATCAGAAACTGTATGGTGCTTGGACAGCCATTTCCATGGACTTGGCGGTCAGATGTTTTCCTTCCCTGATGCAGGCACAGACCTTGTCTTGCACTGATTTCAGAAGCCAGCTTCTGGTCCTGGTCCTCCAGCCCAAGGTTCTGATGCTCCCCTAGCAGAAGAGCAGAGTCACAGTGCAGCCACCCCAACTGCAAAGCACATTTCAAGCCCAGCATCAAGAATATGACCTAAACTGAGTTTCATTTTACTTGAGTCAGAAACATTGAAAAAGAATGAAAATTGATTTACTCAAAAGCTTTTTAAAATCTTGTCTTTATTAGAGGCTTCTTGGGAGTTCCGCCAGAAAAATACCACTGATTGTTTACCCCCTTTCCCATACTGAAAGTTCCAGCCTCGGTAGCTTTTGAGAGATACTGAACCCACCCAACAATCATCCTAATGGACTGTAACTTTCATTACTAGTTACGAACAACCATATATTAGAAAAATCAGACCAAAGTCACAGTGAAGTATATTTGGGTGGAGAGTTTTACTGGAATGGATGAAAAAAATCAAACTTGTACACTGCTGGTTTTCTAATGCAATTATTTGTGTAGAGTCAAATGGTGAAAGCCATTAGCACAGGTAGGATTATGCAATTTTCTTGAAGAGTAGAATGAGGCTTGTTTTAGAATAACTATGGGCGTGAACCATGATGCAGATCTATCCCCTATGGGTTCAACTTGGCCACTTTCATGTTAGTCACAATAATTATCCAATGGGACTTAACAAGAGTATTTGCAAACTGAGGTACTGTGAAGGGAATAATAAGCAGCAAGGAGGAATCTGGCTCTTCCCTCCCCTCCCCCCAATTTTTTTCTCAACCCTGTATCGTGAAAACTTCTGAAGAATGGGAAATTAATATTTCCAGCTGATTTTTTGGAAAGGATTGGGTGACTAGCCGAAGCAAATAGGTTTGAAAATAGGAAGCATTTTCAAAATGGGAATGAGGTGCGATGGATAACATACAATTTTCCAGCTTTCACTGTTCTCAGGAGAAATGTCATGGGAACAATAAAAGCTAGGACAGTGAGCTCACATGTACCTTGCTTCAGAGAGAGCATCCAGAAATGCCCAATTTCCCTGTATTTTTGCTTGCTTTGGGAGGGCGTCCCTGGGCACGTGCTCCCGGGGTGGATTTGTGCCGCTCAGTGACACAGAGCTTGTCTTAATCATCTCCCACCTCGTTTCCCCAGGACCTGCTAATGAAAGACAAGAGAGAAAAACCCTATCCTGGCAAAATCCACATAATGAAATATGACTGAGCTGATGTGTACTGCCACCAATTTCCCAACTTAATGCCTGTGAGCAGCCTCATGTAACACATCAGTTGGCAGTGTTGTATTAAGTGCAGCAAAGGGACTTGTCACTTCCATTTCCTTCACGGGTGCGATATTTGCTTTATAATCACATCAAATAAGGAAAGCAATTTTTAGTTTATTCTGTTAGGCTGGATACTCAGTGTTTCCACCAGCTTTAGGACTTAGCAGAAGTGCAAGGGTGGTGGCAGAAGCAGCAGTTCCTCTGCTCACACACACGTGGCACTGACCCCATCAGCACTTTAGCAGCTGCTGCAAACGACATGACATATAATAATTTTTTTTTTTTTTTTTTTTTTGCTTGTGCAAAGCTCCCAGTCCACCTCATCACAGGAGGGGAAGAGGTGGAACTGGCTTGGACAAACCAATTATGTACCTGCAATGAGCTCAGCTTTGAAAAAAATGGCTGTAATTAAAACCAGAGGAATGTTTTCCCCTCTGCCATTGCTGGGAAAGAGCCTGGGTACAGGCTGTTCCTCAACATGCAGCTCTGAAACCAGATTCACCCTCTGCAATGGCTGGAAAACTTCAGCTGGGATTGGGCTGGCCTTGCTTGGTGTTTTCTTGATTGTGGTCAGGCACTGGAACAGCCTGCCCAGGGGAGTGATCGAGCCACTGTACCTGGAGGTATGTAAGAAACATGTAGACGTGGCACTTCAGGGTGTGCTCTAGTGGCTGAGATTGTAGGGGTTTTATGTGTGTGTGTATGATTGGACTCTGTGATCTCAGAGGTCCTTTCCAACCATGAAGAGCCTGTGAGAATTAAATCCATTGCATTGCTGCAAGAAACCCTATAACTTCATTGCAAGTGAGTGTATGGTCCCAGCGCTCCTCCAGGGACAGTGGTCTGTTGGGAGGCACAAGCCATTTAAGACCCAACAGGGTACTCCAGAGTGCAGACCGTAGGCTCAGCAAGGGTGTCCAGCTCAGCGTGGGCACCGATGGCATGGTGTGCCAAAGCAAGGGGAGCTCTCCCTCCAGGGGTGATGTGTCCCAGACCATGGCACTGAGCAAACCCGTCCCCTCCCAGTGTGTGGGCCGTTGTGCTTCCCCATGCTGAGCTGCATGCACCGGGTACTGCAGTCAGGTTCTGGTGTCTACACATTTATCTGGCACAAAAAAAATACAAGTGCTTTTACTTTCTCTGATTGACACTCTATTGCATGAAACAGCAGTGACAGAAGCACGGCTCAGCTCCGTCAACCAATTGCGGGAACAAATTCATGCCCAGGACGTGTTGTCCATCAAAACTCACCTCTAACAGCAATTTCCTGGCTTTTCCTGGTGCCACGGCTATTGCAGTAAGAAAGCCTTTGTAACAAACCTGCCAAACTGGGGGGATACTGCAAAGGTTATTATTTAAAAGGAAAAGTTAAAGAAACCTTGCTGGGCAAAGGCATGGATGATGAGGTTGTGGAGGAAGGACTTAATGGGCACGAGGAGGATTGAAACTGTAATCTGTGCACCAGGGCTAAATGACAACATCTTCATTATTTTCTGGTTTGGTCAATGTTCAATGCAGAAAACAATGCTCCCTCAGCTGTTAACATTTCCTGTTAATGAATTCATATTTCTTCTCTGGAATGTGGTAGGTGTTATGTGTGTAAGTAGCTTTTGATGAATATGAACATTCAGACAAGACTTGAACCCAACGTTGGAGGAAGGAGTTTGGAAACCTGAAGCTTCATGCAACCTCTCACACAGCTCTATCTATAAATACCTAATTCTGTTCACTGATGGGGGCTGGAAGTGCCAAAATGCCCAAGAAAAAACTATTTTTTTGACCTCTCCAACCTGGCCAGATGTACCAAGCAGGAGGAACTCACCAGAAAAATCTTTTTGCGTTCAATTTCCAGCCCAGTTTTGCAAATTCAGGTGGCAGAACCACCATTCAAAGAGCAGCCTGGCAACTTTAGGTACTCATCTCACACCAAGTGAGAAGTGGGAAACCCTGACATGTGTGGTGTGTTATAAGAGCATTCAGAGGCCGAAACACACAACACGCCCCTGTGTCAACCATAATGCAGACAGAGAGATCCCAGTTCACACCTGGACTGGGGAGAAAGGTAGACATACTGCAGAGGGGAGCCTATTTGCACCTCCTTTTGCAGATGAGAGGGGGCTGCAGAAGAGTTTAGGGCTGCTCCAACCTGCTACTGCCATGGGGATGCCAGAGGACCCCACATGCAACACTCATCACACACTCCCTTTTATGGTTTACAGTGGAAATACCTTTGCCTGCACTAGTCAATCCAGACTCCCCATGAATGGAGAGAAGTAGGCACCCAAGAAGATGAATCATCTTGTCCTTATGGAGCTGTCTAAAATAGGTCAATGAATCATGCTCTAAAAATGCCTTTTTCTCCTACAGACTAGCAGGACAATTTCAAGGATGAGCTCAGATGTACATGCTGTGGACATCTAAGGGTGCATTTGCCATCCTACCTCTCTATTTCTTATTTTTTTGGGGGCTGGCCTAGGGAAGGCTCTTCAGAAGCTTGCCAGGAAGGAGTAGCTTTGCTACAGAGAAAGCTCATAGGTTCAGTGAAAGGTCCTGGTGTCTGGAGCTGAATGCATCCATCCAGTCCCATGGACAGCGACACCTTCCTACAAGGGCACCATGGCTTGGTGCTGCATCTTCAGACTTTCTCCAGCAGCACACAAAAGTCTTTCCCAGGTAGAAATAGTGCCTTGGACTTGCAGACAGTGGGTAGCAGCAGCCAGAGAACTTATGGTCTGTACCACTCTCCTAGATGCGGACCACTGAATAACCTTCTGCACCCACATGCGTGTGGTGTTACAGCTTTTAGTCTGACCAAGATGGTGAACGGCTTGTTCTTTGGTCAGCAGTTTTCTTCCAGCCAGCCCAACATCTCTTTCCCTTGCTAAGGGAGCTCCAGATCCAGACAGCTGCTCCTCAGCTCCCTTGGAGATTCCGTTTGGTTCCTGACACCACTCTTCTGGCGCTGTACCTGATGGATCAAACCAGACCCATCTGTATCAGTCCTGATCACTCTCATGCTCTGTCACAATCACTGCTTATCTCAGCATGCAAATGTGCCTTGCAGATCGCTCTGAGCTTGACGAGCTCCCTCTAATGAATTGCTCAGGAAGGGTGGAAACGGCCCAGCCCTTTCCACAAACTAGAACAGCCAAGGGCATTGTAAACAAACACGAATAATCTGTTTACAGCCCCGTTCCTCCAGCCTTTTTGGAAAGCTGTCGCTTTGGCACTTCTGATGTTGCCACCTCGCAGCTCAGACTCCGAAGCCTCAGGCATGCGAGTCAGGTCTTCAGCTGGGAGATGTCAGCTGGAGGCAGATCTCGACCTGGCTCTGAATTTCATTGTAACTGCCTTTCCAAAGCCAAACAGGGAATGCTTCGTGTGTTGGCATCCAGATGACGTCCATACATAGACAATCCCAGCATGATCAGATCTCATTAACAACCAGCATAGTAACGAGGAGAAGATCATTCTGGGGGCTCTATTAGGGAGACTGGCAAGTGAACAGCCAGACACTTGGCAATGTAATCCTTGTGTTCCTTAGCACTTGAAAAAGCTGGAGCTGGTGTAAATTACTGTACCTGCGCTGGCTTCAGTGGAGTGTCAGAGCTGAAACCTATTACTGTGTTTATTCATTTATTTTCAGGGTTTAGTCAACCCAGACATCTGTCTTTAACGCAGCATATTAACAGTACTGCCAATAGGTTTGAATTTAATTTTATGCATACATGAGAAGCATAACTTCAGTCATGCCACACACTCCTGATTTACAGACAAAATGAATAGCAGCTCTACCAATTTACAACCTCCTGATTGATGCCGCAATGTCTGTAATGTAAAATTAAGTTGAAGGGCATTATCTCCAGGAGGAGAGTGAGGAAAAGCGGCAAGTGCCTTCCCCCGCAGCAGGTGGTGGAAGCTCTCCTGCCCGAGCGGAGTCTCCTTTCGCTGTATCTTCTCCTCTGTGCATCTTGGAGTGCTCAAGTGCTTGTTTTTTAGTGCTTCAGAGCACAATTATGATTAAGAGCCCCATTTCCTTGCTCAGACGGTGTATCTGCTTATTGGGAGAGTCATCTTCTGCAGATGATTATGGGATTACCTCCTGTCACTGCTCTCTGCACCTTACCTGTGATGAGCACAGTGTGGAGGTTTTGCTTCGATCATATTCTGCAAAGCTTCCTGAGCATCCCCAGGGCCACCGCAGAGGAGGGGGACAGACACCAATCTGGCACCTCTGACCACACAGGGCTGTTTCTCTTCCACCTCAGTGCATGGAATAATGTGATAACGGGATCCTTGAGGAAGCCAGGCGGGGTTCATCTATGGGAATGTGAAAGCATCACTACCTTTAATTTTTAATTGTGCCTTATCAGCTGGCATTGGGGAGGATGAAGTTTTGTGAAATTTTAATTGGCAAACCCATTGACCCGTTTCCTTCTGAGTCCCTGGGTGGCAGCACAGAATACATGTTGGGCTGGCAAGAGGATGTGCTTCATCCCAAACCTTCAGCCCAGAGTCACTGGAGATTTTTCACAAAGTGATGTCACCGCTCTTCCACCCAGCAACTGGAAAAGAACTGAAAAATAGGGGAAATCAGAGAGAAAGTTGTTTTCCCCTAAATCAAAACCAAGCAACCAAAACTTTCCAGAAAGGGTCAGTCTGGGTGAAGTTGCTGGGTAAGAAGTCACAAAGTTCATCTAAGCCAGGGGATCTGCCCCGGGTCACCGAATATTTGAAGAAAGCCCTGAACAGCAGGTCCCCGGGAAGATGGCAGAACCCGAAATCCTTTTTAGAGTAGGGAAGCCAGGAGGAAATCCTGCCAGATGAGATTCCTGACATTGCTCTCCAGACTCAGGATGCTCCAATGTCTTGGATAATCACAGGAATTTGCAGCTGGGCGTGGAGTCGGTGCCCAATGGGCTGCGCAGAACTGGGGAAGGGACCCCAGGGCTTTCCCGGGGGATCATTTAATCCAGCGCAGAAAGTCCTGGTACGTACCCTGTACAATGCACGTCCTTGACAACACTTGGAAAATTGTGTCAACATGAGATCATGTTGATGTTTCATTTTCATAGTATATGCATTATTGTTTAGCAGTAAAGAAAATTTTCCTAGAAAGAGAAAAAAGCTTGAAATCCTCTCATATATGAATATGAATTCAGAGTCATATATAAAATAACATCATTGTCAGTCACGACCCATGTTATAGACACAAACCTGACGTCAAATCCAAGCATAACACGGAAGCTGACTGAATGACAGATTGTGTGGAAGTCTTCCAGAAACAGGCTTTAAAACACAGTTGGCCAGATGCTGGATTCAACAGCATTTAGAGATGAACTCACCATTTAAAGTTTCATGTTTCATTTTTAAGGAAAACAATGTGCTCTGTTACCCAGATGGAGGTTTTCTTTGAAAAGATGTCATTAACTTTTAAATCTCCTGATGTCATCCACCATTGATACATACACACACCTACGCAGGGGGAGCAGACAAAGAAGCTCACAGCAATCCACTTCAAGGTGACACATAATGCCGTCACCAAAAATAATAATAATAATAATAACCCACTCCAAAACACCAAAACCTAGAGAAACCCAAAAAGCTGACTAGGGATATAAATGCAGGTTTTCATCTGCACAAAAAATTCGGTGATAACATGATGTTTTCTACGTGAGAGCAATCACAGGAAATAGGAGAAACTTATCCACTGCAAACCTCAAATTAGGACTTCCTACCAAAAAAACCCCAAAATAATAAAATAAATAATCAGATAAAATCCTAACTGAGTGGGGCTGCTGGGAAAACATTCATAATTCAGAAAGGCAGATGCTGCCTTGAGCTGCACGGAGGTACAGCCAGGGGAGGGGAGAGCAAAGCATTGCACACAATCAATACGGCAATCGAAGAAGACTCCAGCTTGGCTACCTCCCTGCCGGCGAGTGAAAGCAGAGCACGCTTGGCCAAGCAGCAGCGCCGCTATTAATAAGGGTTGGGTTAAGCAGCTTTTCCAGGAAGCAGCAATGTGTGTTGCCCTCTAGATGACAGCAACACCACCGAACAGCATATTCTCTACAGAGATGCTTGCTTTTCTCATCCCATCTCCGGCACTAATGCTTTGCTCTCATCGCTTTGGAAATTAAGATTTATTAGGGATTCATGAGGTGGGTTCTTTATGCCAGTTTAATGCTAGTTAGTTATTCAGGGTGTAGGTGAGAGTAAACCTGGAAAAAAATCAGCTGGCATTGCAGTATTATGCAAAAAGCACCACTATTATTTGCAAATAGATGTGTCTCCTTAGATTTAAAATGACAACTCATTCCTCTATGTTAAACACCAATTGAGATTATTAATAGCATCTATTGAGTCTTTAGCATCTCTTTAGAATCTCTGTAGTTCCAGCTTGTTAGGGCTCGAAAGAGCAGATATATTTTTAATACCCAATTGCCATTTAAAATACTGTAACATTCCAATTAAACAGAAATTTAACTTAAATGTCCCAAATAAATTAAAATTGCATTTAAAGTGTTAATTGAATAAAAATGTTTATTGCTTTGAAATACTGTTCCTTCAATTCTTGTTTGAATAAAGGTGTGTCAGACTACGTGAAAAGTGAGTTTAAATGCTCATTCTTTCTGCTCGGGCTGCGTGTGTGTTTCTCCACAGACTGTTTTCACAGGAAATGAAATTGCCACACACCAAGAAATCAGTCCTGTTAACGAAATACTTAATCAAATCTTGACATTACAATTTGCCAGTTGGTCTTGGTTGGTGGCTTCAAAGTCTAAGCACCTTGTGAAGGCGTCCCACAGCTGTGAGGTGACACACTGACGGGTGTGTGAGTGGCAGTGCCCAACGCTCCAGCCCCAAGACCCAGAAAATAGGTGTGGAAATCTTTCCCATCTGGGAATTATTTTCTATAGTGTTTAGGTCATTGCTTATCCACTGTGATAGTTGATCGGGAACATAATGGAAAAGAGTGTGCTGAGGCTCCGAGCATTCCCATGGGATCAGTAGAGATCCATAGGGGAATCCTTTCTATGCACTGCACTCATTCATACCCATGTTATGAGCTTGAGAGAAGGGGGAGAGGAGAGGAAATGGATTGTGGAAGTGGGGTAGCTCTCTTGTAGCTGGAGCCAGCCTCCCAAAGTCAGTTTTCATCCACATTACTGGAAAGGGAACTCAGTTTTCCTCTGCCAGGAGGTTTAACACTTGCGATGGGGAAAGAGAAAACGTTGAAATCTCCTTTCACTGTAAGAGATTTCCACAACACTAGATTTTAACCTAAGATGCCCTTCAGCTATGTATGCTCACTCTGTGTTTCACTGTGTTTTGGTAGTGCATGTAGAAAGGAGCTTTCTCTGGTGCTGTGTTCTCAGCGCCTGGCCATTCTGCATTGCATCTCCAGCCAAATTTTACCTCTTTTTCTTGTAAATATGGATTAGCATCCCTTTCTGCATCTTCTCGTCATCAGAATAATCTCTCCCCTGCCTAGCTAGAAGGCAGGCAGATAATAGCAATTCAGTACAGCAGACACGCTCTGCTTTGTGTTTGAGTCTACTCAACCCAAGACTACTCATCATTTAAAAGATTAGGAAAAACTGACACGTACAGAGTAGTTTCATGTTGCTTGAAGGAGGCAAGTCAGTGGCCAAGCTTAGAATAAGGTCTTGGCGCTCACCTATGAATAGGTAACAGTCGCAGAATCTCAAACTCCGCTATTCCTCCTCGGTCCCTCAGGACTTGCCCAGGTCTGAAGGAGCCAGAGATATAAACTGGAATTTGCTGCCAAAAAGGTCACAGTTTCCCTATGCAGAATTGTTTATTCACCATCAAAATTAGCAGAAAGGAACAGAAAATACAACAGCCCACTTGAAGCAGTACATCAAAAGCCAGGGGCTTGAACTGCCTCTTTTCTTTGTCTGGGATTATCCTTATTGTTATTTTATAATCCTCTGAGTGCATCTTCTTGCAGAGAGAGGCACTTCCATGATGTCGACACGCAGCCATCAGCAATGATCTATCTGGAGAGCGGAATTAGAGGTCTCATCATTTCAACTAAAGAAATCAATTGAGATTCATTGGATGCTTTGCTGCTCCGCATTCTTTTTATCGTCACGCTTGTTCAAAGGTTCCTGGAAATTAGAGATGGAAAAGGCCTATTGAGACATCCAGCCTCTCTCACCAGAGGCAGATCATTCAGAAGAATGATCGTAGTTTGTCTGGTTTGAGATGTGCCAACCAGCCAAGCTCCCACCACTTCTCCAGTGCTGTCCTGAGCACAGGGGCTGTTTCCCACCACAGTATCTCTTTTATTCCACCTGCACATGTGTGTGCCTCTTGAGGTTTGGGAAGCGAGCAACCTCGACACAGGATCAACTCTTTCGACCCCATGAGTAAGCCGAGATTTTGCTGGAGATCAACATGGGATCGTGGGGTTTGGCAGGGGAAGAAGGAATATTTGAGGACTGTATTTTTTAAAGGAGACGGTTTTTAGCAAAAATCTGTGTCTGGCTGAACATTTTCCATCCAAATTGGCTTTGGGGTGCACACACTTTTCTCGTTGGAAAGAAGAATTTGTTGCCAGCTGCATTGGAAGTTCATGGTGCCTCCAAAGCACATCAAGCTCTTACTGCTTGACCCCTGTTTGGGTCTGAGTGGGAAATAAGGCAGCCAGGAGCACTTATTTTTTAAAATGCACTTTATTTGGCAGCCAAGCAGTTAACAAAGCATAAAATACTGTACAGGAGGGTAATGCCCTGCTTGCAAAACACTGCCACGTGTAAGGCATCCCCTTGCTGATAAAGCTGCAGATACACTCTGGCAGACCAGCTCCGTCTTTGTCAGGTGAAACCCGTAAGGTTGTTTTAAATTAGATGGGTTTGGGTGTTTTTTTTCCACATTTTATCTTTTTGCATTTAACAGCGTGCGGGTCCAGATCAGTTGCTAAGCAACATCCCCACAGGGCCCTGGGTTTCCTTCCTCCTACAAATGGGAAACAACAACAACAAAAATCCCTCTGTGTTCACCGAGATGAGGTAAAGTCCTATGATTTAGTGATCTTAATTGCATCCTCTCCTCAAAGGGCTTGGTCCTGCTGAGAAGGGAATAAGATGCGTAACTCCCATCATGATGAACAATGCTTCAAACAGCGAAAGGAGAATATAATTCTGATGGGCAAAGCACTGTAAAGGTATATGGAAATAGCACAAACAGCCCTGCCACTAGCAGAAATCAGCGTGGACACCCACGCACACCTGCCCGATGAGAACCAGACCATTATAATTAGTGCATAACGGTGCAGAAGACTTGGCTTGAATAGACTTTTATAACCTCTCTCGCATGCTGCAGGGCACCAGGGAGCCTTTCTGGGAGGCTTGGAATCTGCATTTTTGCACCTCAGCACTGAAAGAGGGGTTCTGTGTTAGACTCGCTGTTCCATTTCTTGGAGATGTGTTTGGTTTTCCACAATCGCATCTCAGCGGTTTGTTGCTCATATGAACTTCATGCTGTTCCAACACAGTTTGTTTGCTTAGAAATTTGGGTTTGGTGGGGTTTTGTTGGGCTTTTTTTGAGTAAAAATTATAGCTGTGAGCAAAAACCTCCAAGTATTTGTGTTATCATATAATATTTCTAGTGATAAAGAAAGCAGTCTTGCAGAAGCTCGGGATGATCTTCCCACGCCTTTAGCTGTCAAATGCATTTGTAAAGGGGCTCTTTGTTTTGAAGAGCCTCTGTTCCACTGCAGCCATCTCCAAATGCTTTTGAAGTGCTGGAGATCTGGAGCTCCTGTTGTCTTCAAGCAAAGGAGCATCTTTTCCCCCTCTACAGCTCCAGGGCAGACCTTTCCCAGCAGGTAAACAACCTTCAGCCACCCCAAACTGGAAGCTGGAGGGCCCAGGTGCCTTTATTATCTGACTGTGCAAATGTTGGAAGAGGAAAAGTCCGTTGTAGAAATATCTGTATTAATTTGGAAAGCTTCCTGGCTAATTAGGACTCAAGGCCAATTAGGCTGAGATGAATGAAGGGCTCTTACATCTTTCCTTTCCACGTGGATGGAGCACCACTCTCGGCGCTGCCACCCTGCTTTGCATTAGGATTTTGCCTATTTTTTTCCCTAAAGACAACAGCTTGAGGATCTGGCAGGGAGCTGAGGGCGATGTGATGATGTATGGGGCAGGAGGTACATCCCGCTGCCTGGTGGCACCAGGCAAATGTTATTCACACACCCCTGTCCCACCATCCCGGCGGGTGCGAGGAGAGTGGCAGAAAGGAGGGGAGAAACGCACTTTTTCAGCTTGGCGATTTCAAAATAAAGCAATCTGCATGCCTGATCACAGCTTTGTCACGGTGTCTGCACGGCGGTAAACACGTACAGGCACACTGTGGTCTCGCTGCGTCGCTGCCAGGAAAAAAGCTCTGAAAGAAAAGAAAAGAATAAACAACAACAACAAAAAAAAAGGAGTTAGGGTGAAAAGCGGGGACCCAGGATTTGTTGGTTTTATCCTGTGTACAGCCGGCGGAAGATAAAATCTTTCTGGAGTGCCTTTGATGAAGCTGTTTTCTCAGGAAAACATGATGAATTGCAAACTCCGGTGAGGATATTAACTTCTCACAGGCAGCAGCGCTGGGACTGGGGGCTCCGGTGGCAGGGGATGGTTTGCAGGCGGCCAGCCAGCTCGGGGCTCTCCCAGCAAAGCCAACTGCAGACCACCAGTGCGACTAATACCCCCGGACTGCCCACGGGGAAGTGGGAAAGGCTCCCATCCTGCTCCTAGTCCCCCTAAATAACCCTGGTCAGAGAAATTTGAAGGCACGTGCTGAAGTCTGTCCCACTGTAGACAGCGCCTGCCCTGTACTCAGCTTGCAAAATGAGCTTACAATTATGTTAAACTTTATGTTTCCCTGTACTGGGCCATTTAACACCCCAATTAGTTACCACAAGTATTATTCTCATTAAGATTATAATCCGTTATTATTCATACTGCAGCCAGGTAGCCTGTTACCCAAGGTGCTGTGCTGAGCCCCAGCAGGTAACAATTTTCTTCCCGTGGTTTACACATGCATTAATAATTTTATTGATTTTTACACCACACTTGTAGCGTTAGGCTAATAGACAGAAAACAACTCCAGATTGTCTAAAAGTTGCAGATATCATTAGATAATGAAAAGTCACAATTTCTTTTAATGATTTTAATTAATTTTACTTAGTGGCATTTCCAATAATGTGCCACGTACATTGTTCCTCCCCATCACTTGGGATTTTTGCCAGTGGCTTCATTACTTTCAGGTTCCTCTCAGCCTGCCTGTCTCAGGAGTGGCGATGCTATCAAAATAAGGACCTTGAGCTGCCATCTGTACAGCAGGAAGCTGTTAGCAGCGCGTCATTTAATAATATACATGGTCTGCAGACACAGAGCCAAAGCTGGCAGGTTCCCCCACGTTCCAGGAATGCAAGCGGGGCAAATTGAGCCACATTCAGGCTCTTGTAAAACAAGCTTTTACAGAACTTCAGAAAAATAAATGTTTCTGTAAAATGTAAGCACAATAGAAAAAAAAAAAAGTATATATATATAATTTTTTTTCCTAAACCAATGTTTTCCTGCCTGTCTTGCAGCTGAGATATAGTGATTTTATGCTAGTGCATGTGGCCAGAGAATGATGCTGAATAGGAACAGATGGGCAATGTATGCAAATCGCTCCAATGAAATGGAGACTAACGAGTTTGCGGTGACCCAGGAATCCCACCACGGGAAGGCACGGGGGTGGCAGAGCGCACAGTGAAGCTCTCTACGCTGCCACGTGCTGCCTCACTAATGGATGGATGCGGGAGAAAAAGACTCCTCAGGAAGCTTTGCACGTAACTCATTGGCACTCCAACGTCGATGCACTGCTCCAGATGCAGTGCGGACCCTCTTGGATGAAAACCAAAATGAAATGTTAGTGTTTCTTTGGCTGGTGGAGACTCTGTCACCACTCCCAGCACATGCCAAGCACAGTCTTGTAAAGCAGAGCACCCTTGTTCTGCATCTCTGTTGTCAACCACTTCCCACCCATTCCACCCCAGCTGTTTAAATGATATAGCATCTGTCTTCAAGGAAACCATTCTGTTCCCAAGTAGCTTGTTCCTTCTAGCAGTAAGATGGCAATGGCAACACTGATTTCCACCTAACACCCCGAGCCAGCTTCTGCTGGAAACAACAGCAATTGCCCACCTTATTACAATGGAAATTCAACTAGGTCCTTTGCTGGCAAAGATCTGGTAACCTTGAGAAAACCATAAAGGCTGTCTTATCAGGTGATGGATCTCCATTTAAATCAGTTGGACTGTGCCAATTTGCATCCATTGAGGATCTGACCTCCATGTTCATGACACCAGTGTCAGGACTGAGCTGTACAAAGAGGAGAACATCTCTACCAAGAGAAAACAATTGTTTTTCAAAAAGCTGTCCATTGATTTAGCCATAAAACAGAACAAATTTTTAAATTGCACATGAATTGGGGCTTTATCATTCCTTATATGCTTTGTGATGTGGTTGGTAAATTTGTTTGAGCCAACATGTTCTAAAAATGCTCTTTAAAGGCCTAATAAAACTGGAGTTAAGGTTACGCACAGCTTGAAACCTTGGGAACTGACTCTAAGGCAAAGGAAACCTGCTTCAGCTCTCTCTCTAAAAACCTGCTAGAATTAAACATACCCTTCAACTTGTCTGCAAGCCACCCTTGCATGGACAAACAGCCCACCAGCCACGCTGCCAAGAGGAGCAGGTCCTGGCATGCACAGTTGGCACCACTGCTCCCCTCTCCAAGGGAAGCTGTCCATGCCCCATCACGGAAAATGCTGCTTCCAGGAGCACAGAGCTGCCTCCAGCACAACTAACTTGCTGCTGAAAGAGTTTGGGATGGATGATGGGCTGAAGCACGGGGAAGGAAAGGAGATATAAAGCAGATAAAAGCCAGAATCTCTAAGTGCCCTTGTAACATGGGAATGGGAGTGGAAAGAGCCTCCTGGGCCTCAACAGGCAGTTCCCTGGTGCTGTGTCCATCAGTCCCCTTCGCATCCCATTTTAACGCCCATTATCCCCGGTTCATTTGTTTTTCCCTGTCCCCATCACTGGGGAGAATGAAAACATCCTTTTAGCCTCTAGATAGTTTATACTTATTTGTTCTCATGCCAAAATTGTCCATTAGCTTAAATAGCACTATTGTCTCTAATGTTTACCTCTCCGATGTATTCATAGAGAACAATCATCTCCCTGCCTTTGCTGCATCTGAACATGTCTTTTTTTTTATGTCTGATACCACAGCAAATGCTTAATGTTCCACTGTTTTCTTTATCACTATAATTGCTCTGCAGGTTTGAAATGCACACACTCATCATTCAAACCTCTGGATGAATATCCATCATTATCGTCATTTCTGATCTTGTCTCTCATGACACAGCTTGCCGGAAAAGCTGGCAAGCTCTTCCATGGCCAACTGCATGACCTTGAGGGTGCTTGTAGGACAGGACATTGGACATCTGGGGCTTCTACTCCCAATTTCACATGAATCTTGGGTCAGCGTTGAGCATAGAGTCATGAATGTTTGACCTTTAGAGCAGTTTCCACTTTCAACTAGTGTTTCAGTTGCCAATGTCCTAATAACAGATTAAAATATATACCATGAGAAATAAAAGGTCACTAAATCTGAACCTTTCCTCTTTATGCCCAGAGGACTAGAAGCAACATGTTGAGTGAAACAGCTGCTAAGATGCTTTTAAATCTCTTTTAGTCCCAAAGAAGATTTTGGGACCTCTGATATGCCTAAAATGGTAGGTTTATGGGCAAAAAGGATTCTGTCAACATTTCCCACCATGTGCACAACCTTTGCCACCTCTGTGCTACCAACAGCCATGGGGATAAAACCTTGAGCAGCCTCCTCTGGAGGGGAAGGGGGAACATGTGAAACCAAACTGTGGGACTGCCACAGGGCTGATGATGCCCATTTGGACATTAATGGAATAGTAATGAGGAGCCCAAGGAAGCAACCAAAGAGGGTGCACAAGTTCTGCCATCATTGTGGGCCAGTTGGACCTTACAGAGGTTGGAGACAGAGATCATCGACAACTGCAGGGGGGAAAGGGTTCAGATAGGTTCAGCATTTTTTTTTTTAAATATGTGTATTTAATAACTTTCTTCACCACCCTGAGATCCCCCTCATACCATGGGGCTTGATGTCACCCTCTCCAATGGGGCTGCAAGCATGTGAGGGCAGGGAACATGGTCTTGGCTGAAAGGCAAGAACAAAGGCCAGGAATGAGTGAAAATACCTCCGGCAACCAAAGGAGCCAGTCCCAGGTGCCTGCTTGTGGTAAGGAGATAAAGTTTCTTGTAATATAACAACAATACAAGTATCAAATTGCACAGAGAAAAGGAAGTATCGCAGCCCAAACCTGAGCCTGCAAATGAAAATATGGTGAAAACTTAAAATAACGTTTGCAAGGTGTCCAAACCAGAGCCACTGGGAACACAGGCTGCTGAGGAAGTGGCCAGTGCTTTGCCTTCCCAGTCTGACTTTGAGTGCAAAGCAATGTGTTCACGTGCTGGGCCCAGAAGCAAAGCGCTCGGAGAACGTGGGGGATTATGATCTGCCTTGCAGAGCTTCAGGCAACAGTAAAACCCCTCCCATCCTTGTAGCGTTTGGACATCTCACTTCTGTTCTGCAGTCTTTGATCAGATAGCCAACCCAGTTTTTTTTAACAAGTGCCCACAAAGCTCTGGAAAGTGCTGCTTCCCTTCCCAGTCCTTCCTATGCATTTTTTTCATTAACTTTAAGAAGAGGCCCAGGTAGCCTTGACCCACCCCCAGCACTGCCTTCCAGCACATCCCCCATGTCATCGTGTTGGTGCGGAGGAGCCCTTGAACACCAGGTCTTTGCATGAACTGGAGTATCCCAGCATTGACATCCCACTCTGGAGGACTCTGCAGAGGGAGGGAGAGCTCTGATTAAAGCATATTCATGACATAAATACCCCCTTCACAGATACTGTTAGACCTCTCTTAAATGTAAAGACTCCAATAGAGTTTCACTGAAACCTGCCATGGCCAGGAATTTCATGCACCCCTTTGCAAGGGGAGCATGGTACCTCTGCCATGATGTGAGAGGATTGCATTTAAAATGAATAAATAATCCCTCGGAGGCAGATTTTTCTCAGCTTCTTTTTGTAACCCGATGACTTGTATAGCCATTTACACCTACGCAAAGCAAGCGAAAGCAGTGGAGGTAAAACATCGATATTAAGGATGGTTTTGCAGCCACTTTACATGACTTTTATGCTGACAACAAGGCACTTGGTGAGGCTCAACTGGCCCTTTAGTATTCACAGCCTTGTGGGTTCTCGGCTCCAGGCTAATGCATGGATAGCATTTTGGCAGCCTGATGAGAATAATGAGCATCCCTCTGCTTGAGAACCACACAGTCTCGATGCATTGCCCTTACTTTGCTTGCCAATAACCACTTCAGTCTCAATGTTTCAGGCTACCAGGCTTCCAGGTTCATTGCCCACTCTGACCTTGGGCAGCCCTCTGTTCCTTAGTTTCCCCACCAGTAAAACAGAAATGGTGCTTCTGTCCTCTCTGGAGCCCCCTGAGACGTGGTACAAAAGCACTGCTTAAGTGCACTTATGATGACAATGGATTATTTATTATTCTCCCAGGAAGTTGTTCCTCAGCCTGATACATCTCTTTGTTAAAATGCTATTCTTGATATTCAGAATTATTTCTTTCCTCCCCCAATTCCATCCCATTACTCATAGTAATATCCCTTCTCTTGTTTCCTTTCCCAAGGGGAAAGAAGAGGGTTGCATTTTTAAGAAGTGACATTTTGTGGCTTGTTTTTATACCCAATAAACCTTTCCTGAACACAACTGCTGAGAACCTCCAATGGCATTGAAAATGATAGTAAAACCCATTCTGTGAAAGCCACACTGGCCACAAAAGTAATTAACTGGAGGGATTAGAAAAGAACACAATGCACAAAAATTCATTTGCTTCTTTCTTCGTTTTGTTTGAATACAAAAATGATCTACCTCCAAGGTCCTCTAGCATTATTATGCATCCTCCTGCTAAAAAGAGGCAAGCACTTTGAATGAATTGTGCTGCTACGCTTTTAAGAAAAATAATATTAAGAGTAAACGTTAATGTATTCATTAAACACTCAACTGCTTCCCTTTCTGTTATCTTTTTAAACATACTTTGCATTCTTGTCATCATGGCTGAGTTTCAAATGCTCACCCTGTAAAACTCAGGCGAGATCAGCAAACTGAACAGACATTTCTTTTCCTCTGGGTCAACACATATAAAACTTGCCATGGTGAAAGCAAAACTGTAGAGTACAAAATATGCCTTTTAGAGGTCAAAAATGATCCAATGAGGGATAAAGTGCCATACTGAGGAGGAAGGACATTTCTCTTGCTCTTTCATGCACACCACCAGCCTTTCAGCCTTTCTCCAGGGTCTTTCCTAACTTCATCTACCTCTCAATGAGATTTGAGTCTGGAAGTTGAGGGTCTAATCCTGCCCACAAGTACAAAGGTCTGAATCCTGCTCCCACACTTTCCCAGTGACACAGGGACCGACACCATTAGCAATATCCATCACCCTGTGTGTGTTGTATGTAGTGGTGCAGGTTCATGGAGACGGTCATCTGGGGAACTCGGATGATCAGTGGGGGAACTCAGCTCATGCATCAGGACATTTGCAAAGGACAGGAACATCTCTGGCTTGGGAAAGCATTCAGATCCTCTGATGTAACCCAAATGAGATGTGTCTCCCACCAGTCCTTCTCCCCGGTGAGACTCCAGGACATTTGCTGAAAACACAAAACTCTCTGGTCAGAGAACCAAACATCAGTTGCAAGTTTCTGATCTTGATCTGGTCAATATTTCAGTTCCCAAGTTCCACAAGCAAATTAGCATGGGCAGGTGGTGCTTTCAGGCCTTCTAGTCAAATGTTCTCAGAAGTCAGGGAAACCCAATGCCTTCTTTTTTGTCTCTTTTGTCTTTTAATGTGAAAAGGACATCAAGGAATATTGCATTGCTATATTTATCTTGGGTTACTACAGTAGCACCTAAAATGCTGCTCACAGTAGGACCTACAGCATCTTGGGCTTGACTGACATGCTGTAGTGTCAAGTGCTTGGAAAACACTACATCTTGCTTGGACCAGTTTACTGTCTAAATCATTAGGACAGGCAGCAGATGTGCTCACAGTTGCCCTCAAGAAAATAGAGGAAAAGTTCTCTGCAGCCAACAAGGAGAACAGCAGTATTGCTGACCATCACTCACTACCTTGGGTACCACATGGCACCAGGGGCTCGGGTCCGTTGTCCTTCTTCTGCCTCCCACGTGAATCGTCCACATGCTGACATTTTAGGGGTTTGCAACAGAAGGCAATATACAGGGACTTTGGAAAAGTCTGACATCCAGATGTTCATTGTGTCTGGACTAAGAACAACACAGCAGTTCATTAGTGTGTTTTCTCTCCTTTTTCACATACAGTTGGACAGTGGTAGCCTGTTATTATTTTAACTGACTAAAGTGCCTGGAAATCCTTTCATTGTAGTGAAGAATCTTGTATAAGCAAGTGAGTTTGGGAAAACATAGAGACACATGTTAGGTGTTCCTCCATCCTCCAAACAATGCAGAGGGGGAAGGGAGACTGGGAGAAGAAGCCAGGAGGGGACATTAAGGAAGGATTAGTGCTCCTTTGAAACAGCAAACAAAATTAAAATGGAAATAGAGAGGGAGGTTGAAAAGTCAGCTGCTAAATGCTCTGCAAGTAAATGTTGTTAAATATTTAAATTTCACAATCAAACACATTTTTGTTTATTAAAAAAAAAAGATAGAGAAAGAAATAGAAATGCCCAGGAGGACTCCGTGGTTGAGTCATTAAGCAGGATAATGACACTTCCACCTCCCTCCTCCCTTCTACAAATACTTATAAGTGAATTATGTACAATGGAGGATTTTCAATTGTTCATCTGGAGTTGTGTAGGTACACGATGGACTGATCTTCCTCTTGCAGCTCCAGCCAGGCACCATTCCACCCCCCCCAACAGCATCAGCTCAAACCCAGGGCACCAAGCTCAGGCTTTGTAAAATGATGGAGTTTTACAGAAACATGAGAAGCTGCTTGTCCCCACTCAGATTTGCAAGGATTCATTTTGAGATACACGTTCCTGTGATCCTGTTATGCCTTGTAGATCATTCTAATTTATTTATTTAAGAGATGAACGAAAATAAGTATCTGCAAGCAAGCATATCCATGTAGGGCAAGGCCGTGTTTTAATGTAAGTAGTTTTATTTTAGGAAATTTAACATATGTACACCCAATCATGAGCAGGTGGGTTCATGTATCTTCCCATTCCATGGAAGCAAGTGTTGTGTGTACTTATTGTCTGCTGCAAACACAGAATAAACCAGCTATATTTTAATATCCAGGAAGGGGCTTTCACTTCCATGAGCATTTCTAAGGAGCCACCAAGGCGTGAATTGGCAGTGTCTGGTTGTTGGGGAGCTCATGGAAGAAATACCTTCCAGGAGGGATTTCTGCTCTTTCGATAGTTGTTGTTCATCTCAGCTGAGAATGAAGTTACAAATACATATAAAAATTAGTATGAGGGCTGAAAACATCTTGTTTCAATATTTTCAATTAAAACAAAATGCCTGGGGCTGCCCTGAAATTTGTTTTCTCATTTTATTTTCTTGCCATTTCCCAGTGGAGGTTTCAGCCAGCTCAATAGGATTGCATAGGCCAACAGCAACGGGGATTTTTTTTTTTTTTACACAGCTTGATTTTTAATTTTAAATGTTTATTCTGAGGTGCTATAAAAGGCTTCTAATTTTTAGTATTCAGAGGTTTCCACAAATGCCAAGCCACTCTCAAGTTTCTCAAAGAAGGTGCTCAACCCTGAAGAATTCATATCAAGCAGGTCTCCACCACCACTCTGGCCTTCACCCACCACAGCTGTTAAAAAAGAGTTGTGCCTTCTCTTCCAACAAAAGCAATAGCAACACGGGTATAAGCAAACACTAAAACAAAATTGCTCATAAACAATGAATTCCTCCACGCAAACTCCGTTCAAATCATCATTTAAATCCAAATATCCAAAGCTATCTCCTGCCGAAAAATAAACACATTTAAGCAGTCCTGAGATGTATGTACAATAATGCCTTTTTCACCCGCTCTGATGAGCCTGAAAAGGAGATAAAACTGAGGTAACATTGCAAATTTCTCTTCCATGCTGGTATTAACAAACATCTGAATGAAAGGAGGGGGGAAGAGTGGAAAAGTGATTTCTACTTTGAAGCTTTTAACACGTAGGGCTAGATCAGATAAAGGGCTTGAGCAAGGGAGATGGACTTCCATGTCACTATCCTACCTAAGTGCTGCTTGAGCCCTAGAAGTGTCTGAGATCTGGAGCTCAGTTTGACATTAAAGTATTTTAAGCATGGATTTATGGTGGAAAGTTTGGCTTGAGCCTCTTCTCTGGCCTCCAGCTGCAGACGTAGGTACTCAGGTGCTCACCATGCAAGGTGACAGCGCAAAGCTGTCGAAAGCATATCATTCCTTTTCCCCAGATCGGGGCTATGGTCCTTCCTGCTCCATGGCACAATGCTCTGCTCTAGTGAACACGACAACAGCTCCAGCATGAGCAGGGGCTCAAGAACAAATCTTTGGGGTCTGATCCTGCTACTATCCCTCTCACTCTGCCTCTTCTGCTGCAGACAGCTGCTTGGGGTGAGCTGCCTTGCAATGGCTCCAAACGGAGGGGTTTTCTTCCAAGCTCCCACTAAACTGGCTCTAGGAATTTGTAGCTGCTTTTGAAAATCCTGCTCTGTGCCTTTTTAGTAATAAATCTCTTCTTAAAGCAGGCTGGTGCCATGAGACCTGCAGTGGGATAGTGGCTAGCATTCAGGAAAGGCTCAAGTGCCCTTGAACAGCCCTGGGATCACTGAGATTGCCCAGAGAACAGGATGAACCAAGGTCTGGAGACCCCACACCACTGGGTGGGCTCTCGTGCAGCGAACCCACCTCTCTGTTCCCTCCAGTTTCCTGACGCTCCCCAGAGAAGCAATTTGCTGGGAACTCAGTGAGCAAAACCGTGAAGAGCATCCTGCTGCCCTGGAGGGAGAGCAGCCGGCTGGGCTGTGCATGCATCTCCCGGCAGCCCTCGTACAGCGGGAAACGCTCCCTTTCTCTCCGACTACATTTCAGGATGGTTTTGTGCGTTAACATTATTATTATTTGTGCGTGATGCGGAAAATGCAATCTACAGAATAACTGGCTGCATTTAATAACATTTTCCGAGCTACGCCGGTAAGATTATTTTGTTCTGAGTGACGGTTTAGTACCACAGAGGGAACACTTGGTTCCTCCACTCACCGACACAGAATAAAACCAGGGCATTCTGCAAGGATCTGGTGGTGCATGAATGAATTTGTTCCAACCTCTTGAGCCTGTCTCCCACGGGCGATATTTTACTTTCCACACAGAAGCAAATGCTCTCTTTGGAGATGAGCAGGACACCGACGTAACAGCTCTATCCTGCTTACGACAAAATAGAACTGCCTGGAGGGGTTGCAGCCTATCAATAAAGTAATCAATACAGGAGCGACTCCATCCCATGGATGGCCGAGCACTGCAATGCAGAAGATGTTGCACGCACGTAGGGATGGATGTGGAAACAATGTTTAAAGCCTGAGGACAATGGAGGGCTTCTTTGGGGCCAGTTTGTCACTGAGCAAGTATATTCTTTTTCAGCTAAAATGTTGGCTGTCTTTTGGTGAGATTTCACCTCTGTTGGCTGTCTCAGGGTGGAGGCATTCATGTAGGTCAAGCAGGAGAGGTGAATGCAAAGGTTGCTAGTCCAACAGTTTTGATGAACTGTGGGACATAAAGCATTTACTCTCCATTGGCAAGTCCTCCTGACAGTGTTTCTGATTTAACTCTTCTAAATCTGCCCATTTTCTCTGACCAGGCTGATGCTGGCCCTGTGCATCTCATGGGAAGAAGCCATCCCATCTGCTGTAGCTAGTGGGCTCAGAGCCAGGGTAGTGACTGTGATTTCAGCATTCATCACTTCTATAACAATGCCTCCTTTGTTAGTGTTTTCTTAGGGGAAAGCTGCTAAAAGAACTCTAATATTGCATGCCATAGGGGAAAGTTTAGAAACACAGCCTAATTAGGAATAGAAAAAGCTTTCTGGCTTTCTTTACGTTAGGGATTTGCCACAGTTAGTTTCTCCTGAACCACAGAAATTGACTTCCTGGAACTGAGTGAACGGTAGAAACAATTTTCCACAATGAAGCACACACTTGACACCGCAGGGCTCATAAACAACAATTCTTATATGATAAACCTCTTTCCAGGGTCTGCAAACTCCTCCCTCCAGCTGGCAAAGCCCTGGTTTTCCATTTTCTGATTGAGATCTTCAGTAAGCTCCTTGGTACATGTTATGTGTTAAAGACCCTTTCAATGAAAATGCAGGGATATGGAAGGTAGGAATAGGGAACCTCTGCAAAATAACCCCATGTCTGCCTGGAAATGGGTGTTTGGGCTACTTGGACCTGGTCCTGAAGTGCTGGTCTCAGCCCTGCATTGAGGCCTTTCCCTCTGAGACCAAGTATCAAGATTGCAAACCTTAATAATCAGGCACTGTGGGAACAGTAGTTTCCCAGAAGAAGGGACCAGTGGGAAGATGGGAGAGGTGGGTGGGCATATAAGGGGATGCATAGGGGGCAGGAGGAGGTTTGCAGGTGTTGTGTTGTCTCTGAGGTGGCTGGTTATGGGCTGATTGGCTGTATGGACTTGAGGGATTTCATGTTTGTGGCCTTGGAGAAGCAGTGCCTGGTCTTGTCTGGTGTCTTTGCGTTAATAGGAAGAAACATTGGTTTGCCTCTTAAACTGGGAGGTGAGCATGAAGAGGGTGACAGGTCCTTGAGGGTAAACCCAGGTTGGTGTGGCACCTCTACGGCCAGAGGGGTGGGTGCAACAGGGAGTGGTGAAGAGATCCTTGTAACAGCTGCCTGTGAATGGGAGGTCTGGCTCCACAGCATCTCCAGATGTGGGGAAGAAGGGGGGTATAGCCCCAGGTGGCTCTGTTCTGGGGCTGGGAAAAGCTGCTTCCCTCCTTCAGCAGTAAGGAAAGGCTTGATAAAATGCTGTGAGTGGGCCTCAAGCAAGGGAATCTAATGGTGTGTGCACAGGCTCAGAGGTGAAGTCTTTCTGCTTACCTGGGGTCCCCAAACCCATGCCAAAAAATCTGAGAAGTACTCTGTGTCTGGGATGCTCCAGATCTTGTTCTCTGGCAAGGGAATTTGGTGTCTTTGTGGCTGCAGGCTTCCCAGGCAAAATGGATCACTGTGCATACTTTATTTATCTACACCCAAAATATTCCAACATGAGACTGTTGAGAGAGGGCAGAGTCTGGGCATTCCTAGACTTGAATGGGCCACCGGTGCCTTCATGCTGCAACTGGGCTGGAGCTGACACTGTGGACACCTGTAGCTGTGGTTCACATGTGGTTCACCTTTCAGCTGTGCTATCTCAGCAAGTCTGAGAAACTTAGGTTTTCCTGCAAATCCAGGTAAATCCTGCCTGTCAGGCAACTGTACCCAAACACTGCTCATCTTGCTTGCAGTGTGTAAACATGTGATATGTCACTCCAGGGCATGTTTCTGTCTCGGTGTGTTGCAGTATAGGGTCTGGCGACCGGCGACAAGTGGTGCACCACTTGTCGCCGGTCACCCGACCCTATACTTGAACATCGGTGCCTTTAAAAACTGAGTGCCTTTACAAACAGACACTGCTTACCTCACTCTGAGTGTGTTTTCCTGACTTACAAAGTTCACAAATGCAAGAAGCTTAAATTTTTAAGCATTTGCAACCAGTTTTCTTCCCATCTGCCAGCTAACTTGGAGCCAGATGTAGTTGGGCTCAAAAAAACTGGAGTGTATTTTCCTGTTCAGTATTTGAGAAATGGTTTTGTTCAGGTCACTGATGGCTCTTTGAACAGAGTAAATATTTGATGGTGGCTAGTGCTGTGAAAACACCTGCTGTGTTCTAGTTGTG
Organism: Nycticryphes semicollaris; assembly: GCA_013400055.1. NCBI lineage: Eukaryota > Metazoa > Chordata > Aves > Charadriiformes > Rostratulidae > Nycticryphes > Nycticryphes semicollaris. The sequence continues at coordinate 117,678 of VXBJ01006975.1, forward strand.
AAAAACAATTTTACTAAAATGTGCAAACTATTAATGTATGAACTGCCTGCTGGAGGTGCATTTTGTTAATGGTTGAAAAGGTCGATGGCAGAAGTAAGAAAATAGGAGTCTCCTGAGACTTGAGCTGCCTGGCAATAGCCATGAACCTTCTATTTCAAAGGCTAGGGACCAGCTCTGGTTGCCTGCCTACCAAAATTTTTATTAGCTGTCTCCAGCAGGTCCTCATCCATCACCTCATGCAGACATCCATCTGCGGACGACGCAGTGCTCTCTGCCCAAAGTGTACCAGAGCTGGGATACAGTTCCAGGTTGCACCATATATATGGTGCACATCAAACAAGCAGGTTTCTGTTTTCAGGCTCTTATCGTGGCAGTGGTTTGCTGAGCTCCAAAACTCCCCTGGTTTTGAGGTGGGATGCTGGTGGGGCTTGGGGCAGCAGAGTTCAGTGCTCCTGCTAATAGAGTTCATGTGCCTCTAATGCTTTTCCCAGCTTCTCATGAAACCCTATCCATCCTGAGGCAGCTGTACCAAAACTCTCCTGCTCTGAGAGGTGGTTATGACCACCCCTGCCTGCCATCAGCAGAGCAGGCTGCAGTCCTGGTGCCCCTTACTTTCCTGGGAAAGCCCCCCTGGCTGTTGCACAGAGACTCATCAGTGGTTGCAAATAGTACCCTGCTTCTTCCTTTAAATGTGGAACTTGTCTCATGAGAAGGAACCCAGCTACTTTCTGAATCCCTCTTCTGTAGGATGTTTGACAGGCCATCCTTATCTCACCTCTTGACCCTTTAAAGCTGTTCTAGGTGCCTGTGTCTTCTTGATGCTCCCTAGTTTGGGAACAGTGTCCTGTAAGTAAAGAGTTTTGAACAGAGGATCTCAGATGTCCTTTAGTTTCTCGCTACTAAAACATGGTCTAAAAACCAACAAGCATTTAGTCTTTTCTCCTTACTGAACCATCTTGCCATTTTAAGAGCCTTTTCTCCTTTACAACTTCAGAACCAATTTGCTGCAGCTGGAGCTTAATGCTGCATTAAATGAGGTTTAAAGGTAGAGAAAAACACTAAATGAAGTCTAATCTTTCCCAGGCATATATAAATATTTTTAAGTAGCTGAGTGTTTGTAGCAAACTGCTTTGTCGGAGACTTTTTTCAGGACCACAAACCCATATACACTTCAAAGTCTTCTAACACCAGCTGAATGTGAGAAGAAACTGTGAGGTGGGGAATATCATGATGCTTAAACTTAACCCACTACTCCAGACCCCAAACCTGGGTGGGTGCTGCCTGCTTGAGCCTTGCTAGCCATTGATCCAGTGTATATGGCAAAGAGGATGTTAACCAAGGTGCAATCAGTGGTGTAATATCAGAGTAGGAAGATGCGCGGTGTATCTCTCATGCAGTGACACTGGCATCCAGATGTTGCTTCAGGTGGCTGGACTGAGTGAAATGTAACCACCTGGATTGTTCTGGCTGAACTAGCATGATGGGTCGCTTAAGACTGAGATCACTCCCAAAAACTTTTTGGTACCTCTGGAAAATATTCTGCGGCATCTCTGATGGTTACAGCAACCTCTTACCAGTGGCATTTGTGTGTTCACGTGGGATGGGGCCACTCTGCTGTTTAGCCCAGAAGCAAGCTTGCTCCTTAACAGATAGAACCTCATTACACTCTGCTGAACTCCCCCTAAAGCTATTCTGCTGCAGAAACCAGAAGAAATATTTTGCAGGTATAACTGGAGCAGTAACAGATGTGGATAGCCAGCACACTCCAGCTGCTGGAGAAGAGCAAGCTGCTTCCCAAGGCTCAAGGAGAAAAGCCACATGTCCCCACGACTTGGGAGGGAACAGCTCTGGGGAGAACGGCATGGGGACGGAGACCCTGGAGATGCGTAACGGTGCAGCAGAAGGGCAAATGATGCTTTCAGAAATCGGTGCGCACTGAACCGAGGCTGAACCCGAAGAATCATTCTCAGGAAGGCTTTTTCTGAAAAGTGACAGCAGTTGGAGCCGTATGCAGTTCACAGCCCTGCTCGAGGAATGAATCTCCAGTACATCTGTTACAGGGCTGGGAAAAGCTTCCTGCAGCCGGCTGGGGTTTCTTTTCTTTTGGGACTGTCTCTGGATCTTGCTGTTGAGACACCTGAAAGGGTTTTTCTGCAGCCTCCTCTTGTCATGTAAGAGGTGTGCAGAGGTCTACACCAGGAGGGCTGAGTGCCGTCTGGTGTGCAAGTAGCCAGACAATGGGTTGCTTTCCAGGGAAGAAAACAGTGTTGTGAGGACGTGTGGAAGAGATGCATACCTCTTCGTGTTCACCGTGGTGAACGCTCTCTACAAATGTTTTTGAAAAAGGCTTTGTGAGGCCATTACACATAAGCTACAGAGAAATTAATAACAAAAATCTTTGTTTGGACTGAAGTGACTGGTAGCTTGGATGTTATTTTTGCTTGCAATTTCTGAGAACAGTTCTCAGATTGTAGAAATGAGTGCTGCCTTCATGGGAGCTATGTGCATCTTTTTTTAAATGACGAGTTGTGTGTAACTGCAGTGTGCAGAGAACCTTGAGAAAGCAAGCAATGGCCCTAGACCAGTATGGACTATTATGGACATACTGCTTCTGTTCATTATGGTAGTATGTCCTTGATGGTCTGCCTGCTCATGGAGGATGTCTGGGGACCACAGTCCTTAGCTCCTCAGCTGGCTTGCTCCTAGAGACCTCCTCCATCAGCCCTGGGGGAAGAGCAACTGCTAGAAGCACCAGTTTAGTCCCTGAGTCCACTTTCAGGCTGACTGCTGACATGAGGAAGGATGCAAGGATTGCTGGCCAAGGTCAATGGCTCTGTTATCAGGTCTCATAGCTACCTGGTCTGGAAAAGGCTTGCTTTGTAGACAGGTGTGGCACAGTTACAAGTTGGTCTAACCACTACCCTTAGTAGCTATTAATCTGACTGATACATGGGGGGTTTATTCTTTCCATTTTAGAGTCTCTCAGACTACAAAGGAATCTGCAACGATTTCATAGCTGAGCCTTTTCTTGTCGCAAGAACAAAGGGTAAGCAGCTATCTCTTTCAGCAGCCTAGAGAGGCTTCTAGCCAAGACTGAGAGATTAAGAGAAGCTACCTGACAGGCAAGTTGGCTTTTAAAGGGAAAAAGCAGCTTTTAAAGCTATTGAGACAAGGGAGAGCTGAACTGAACACACAGGAAGCAGTGAGCAAAGCAGACGTGTTTAATATGCTTTCCTGGTTGCAAGGGTAATGGAGTAGGAAAGAATTAGCGAACGCCCTTTGTTTTGCTTTTTGGACTCTTTTAGCCTACACAAGTAAATGTTATGTAGTACAGGCATGTTCTAATTGCTCTTGATCATTTCTGGTTTACTTGATGTCTCAGGTATTTTGGTTGCAGTGAGGAGTTTCCCTCTCTAAGTGACCTTAAAGGCTCCCCTGGCTCCACCCTTATTAGCACATAAATATTTTAGGCACAAGGGAACACGAAGACTAAGCACCTTACACTTGCAGGGATGGATATATGCTCAGAAGCACCTGAGTAACTTTTCCATAAGCTTTGTTTGCTTTCATCTGGCTTTGTGCTGCAAAGTCATTTGGATGCTCTCGGGATCTCGGTGCCCAGCTCAGTAGTGTCCTGCATACAAGGTCATGGGCTCCCTGGGGAAAGCTGCCTCAGGAGTGAAAAATGCTGGTTGTTCAGTGTTGTTGTAGCAAAATACCCTTTTTCTTCTGCAAGATCTGAACTTCTATCAGCCATGACTTTTTTCCTGTGTGGCTTGGGGACTTCTGTTTCAGATACGTGATCGCAAAGGGAGTTCTCTGAGTTTGCAGCACTGTCAGTCTGCAGCCTCTGGAGCCCAGTGTTCAGCTTGGTCAGCCAAGTGAGAATGCTGGCCTTGCTTAAGAAATCCCTCTGCCCTCTCACACCACAATCACTTGGTTTCACGTGATCCTGAGCAGCCACAGTTACCTGCCGTACAGGGTTAAAGCACTCCTTCTCCAGCTGATATCCCTCTAATAGGGAAACTGCAGCAGTTGAAATCCAGTCAACTGTGTCCTTTTGCTGCTCAGTCACCTTCCAGGATGCCTCTGCTCTCCTGGCTGTGTTCCCACTGGAGCAGGGAGTGTAGAAATGCTGTGGTGCGTTCCTGACCTACTATCTCTTGCCTTTGGGGTCCTTCCCCTGTGGCTGGGGAAAAGACCCAGTGGAAAAGTGTTCAGTTTGCAAGTGTTGAGCTGTGGCCAGGTCAAGATTGAGAGATTTTTGTACAGAGATGAACTGATATACCCAGGGATAGAGTGGGATCTCTCCCAACTATGATCCATGGTTTGATGAAGCTTCCGTGAGGTGGTGTAGCAACTGCAACCTTGCTTCCAAACAGCATAGCCTGACTTCTGTAATGCTGAAAGCCTGTTGAGAGCAGTGCTTTGAGCAGAAATTCAGGTGTCCCTAAGCTGACACAAGCATAAACTCAGTGCTGCACCCTGCATCTGCATCTGATCTTGTCAGAGCTCAACTTGAGATCTGGCCTGAAGATACTCCTTGTACTGGGACGGGTGGGGTGGAGAATGGAAGGGAATGTAGCTCACCTCTATTCTGTGCTGCTCATGAAACTTTTGTCGCTGTTAATCCAGGTGACACCGTGGATGCTGCAGACTGTCCTTTGGCTTTTCTAGGACAGTCTTGATTTGTGACACAACACTTATTTGCTGTCTGTTGGTGCCTCAGAAAACAAGCTGTGCCGAGACTGTGGATACCAATAACCTTCAATCAGGCTGTAATTGCTTGTTGCAGCACTCAAGAACATAGGTTTGAACTCTTTATTTAAAGAGTTATCACCCGAGGAGAGCAGACTCCCTCCATCCTCCTGTGCCTTTGGGACAGGAGAGGGCAAGGTCTCCAACACGAACTCCTCAGCAGTGAACTAAACCTACATGAGGTATCACAAACCATCAGGTAAGACCTGAAATAAGCTGCTACATCAATTTATACCAAAACACAACCCTTCTCCATTTCTCTCCTCGAGAAACCAGGAGTCCTGCTTGACCCAGGGTTTGGTTGGGAGCTACTACAGCCTGTCTCCAAAGAGAAGGGGCCCTTGCTGTTTCTGTGAAATTGCTCTGTTCCTCGGTGCTGGCTCTGACAGGGGCCATTGCAAAGCTCAGCTCTGTTCTGTTCTTTCTCCTCTGCTGAGCTGACCAAGGGGGTTAGTGGAGTTATTGGTGCAGCTGTTGCGTCTTGGTAAACTCCAAATGACTGTTCTTACCTGCTTCATTCAAAGAGAAGGGAATACATCTTGTAGGTAGTTAATTCCAGGGTTCACAACTGGTGAAGTTAAGTCTGTAAGCTGCTCACTGGTGGATGTTTAGGAAATAAAGAAATTTGCTCTTGCTATTACGTGAGAATCTTCTGGGGTTTGTGCAATCAGGTCTCCCTCGGCAGTGAGCTCTGCACCGGCTTCTTGCTCTCATGGCCACCTAATTAGACTGCTCTACAAATCATGTTTTCTTCAGAATCATTTACATTGTGTCCAACATGGCTAGTCAGTTTGGGGAGCGCTTATTAGGATTTAAAACAATGAGCTACTAATTATCTCTTGTTCTGGGGCTGAGTGGAGGAATGCAACCTTTTGTCTCTTTCCCTAAATGAGGGAGCGGAGGAGCCGCGCAGGAAGCTGTGCTCCGCTGCCTGTGAAGGTGCCTTGCCCTCTCCTGGGACATCCTTTCCTTATCCTTTGCTGATCTCCCTCCTGTCCTGAGCAAGTGGTGGCTGTAATGCCTCTTCCACTGCAGAAATGCTTATTCAAGGGGAGTCCTGTGCCTCTGAGCAGGAGGAATGAGCACAACAGCCATCCTAACCCAGGAGTCCAACCTGCCTTGTTAGCATTGTCCACTTTGGACTCGGTGCAGCGGGTTGACTCCTCTCTGGTCAGTGAGAACTCCTCTTGTATCATGCTCTTCTGTAGCCTCCACACTGCTGGCTGCTTCTTAGGTAACTTTAACATGTTTTAAATAGTGCTCCTCCTGGCCTATGTCAAGGATGAACATTGGCTTCTAATAACAGCAGGATTTTTTTTTTGCATTAAAATATCATGGAAATGGGGTTTCTGTTTTATCTTATAACAAGGTGTGTGTTTACTATAAGCTCAGGAAGGTGCTGTGATTTTTGAAATAAGCATCAGAAAATCCACTTTCTCCCTCCCTCCCCCCGCCTCCTTCTGTTCATTCTCTTAATCCAAACTGATTTTCATGTGGCCGAGAGCCTTAGATGAGTGCTCAAAGAGAGCAGAGAATCTTTGCTGTTGCCTCCTTTTCCTGGCAGAGCTGTAATTGGATGCACTGCTTACTGGTCCCTTCTTGGAGCCTGAAGGTTAATGGTGCATTGTGGCCTGCAGGTGGTGAGCATGGGAACTGATTTAGTAAAGGGGCTTCGTGCTGGAGGAGTTCAGGTACAGGTAGAGAATAGCAGCGGTGAAGAGGTGCGGAGAGATGTCACTTTCTGCTGGATTGAGGGGGCAGCTGTGCCACCTTACAGCTTCTGATGGACACAAGCTCTTTCTTTGTGGGCGGCTCTGCCCAGCTCTGGGCTGTGACTGCCCTGATGCAGGAGCAAGCGAAGTCTCGCCCCTTGCTGGTTTTAGGAGGGACTGGAGGCTTCTCTTGCTGCCTGCACAGAAAGCCCCAAAATTCACCATAAGGACCATCTTGTCCATGAGGTGCTTCAACCAGAGTCGAGATCAGAACATTACTCATCGTTAGCCCTATGAAATAGGAGTGGTTGGGAAAACTTCAGCCAGATTGATGTCTTTATGCTGAGTGGTACTTTACACCAGACTGCTGAAGCAAATCACCATGATTAAATGTCAGAAGCTGGTTTCTTGTAACCTTTGGTAGGAAAACTTTCCTGTCTAGAGGAGTATTTCAAGGATGAAATACTCTCCAGTGCAGTGTGTGAGTTTAAACCCTCTTGAAATAAAATGCTCTCAGAATAGGCTTTAAATACAAGTTAGATGACATGTGGACAAGTACATGTCTCCTGTCTGGAAAAAACTTCATCTCAGATGGGTAACTAGTTAATTTCATGCTGAAAATCCTTATTCCAAGTGCAATTAGCATGGCTAGAAATTTCTCAGATAATGATCCTCAAAAAAAAAAAAAAAAAAAAGAGGAGCAAGAGCAACTTTGTGGTCCTTTTCTGGTTGTCCTTGATGTCCAGAGAAGACGCCTAGGTCCCCCAGCTTCCTCTTCCCCTGGCTCACCAGGCAGCAACTCAGAGGTACAGAGGATGCTCTCGACACAAGAAGTTCCTCTGTGCCTGCAGTGGAGTAATTACAGGAATAAAGCCCTTTCTGCACTGCTGTGTGGATGCAGATCTGTTAACACCAGAGCTGCTGACTCACGCTGGGGCTGTGTGACTCTTTGAAGCAGCTGGTGGACCGTTCGTGATGCCTGGGTCACAGTTTGGGACCCCTGTCCACACTGACACAGGGCTTTGTTGGGAATGATGAGATCATGCTGCCATTAGCAGTTGTTGTAAAGTGTAATCAATGAAAAGTGTCCCTGCCTGTCAACCCCATCATCCCAGCCACTGCTGAGCCACTTAAGAAATGGCTGATTTGTGAGCTATTGCTCTGGATTGTCACCTCTTTTCTCTGCCTTGTTTTTCGCCTTAGACATTAGAAATGTTAAGCTTTATCACATCCAACCTGGTGAGTCTGTTGCTCCATGTATCACTTCCCCAGCATTGTACAAATGTTCTCCAAGTCAGCTAAAATCTCCTTTGCCATTTAACTTTCTGTGATTGACTGCTAATAGGTTACAATTCCTTGGTAACTGGAAATCATAAATCTACCATCTCTTGTCCTTTCTGTACTCTTCCAGGAATCAAAAGCTATATCCTCAGGTACCATAAATCTGCACACCTCCGGTAGCTCTGAGTAGGAAAAGCAAACAGCCCAGCTCCTTACCTATTCTCTGGATCTAAGTAACAAAAAGATTCGAGAACTGTCCTTACTTTGCAGGTTGAACTTAAAAAATAGCTCTTCTAGTCTCTCCAGGAGAATAATACTTAGAGAGGAACAAAAGCATTGCCACCTTCTAACAAATTACAAAGGTATGACAGAAGTTGTCTAATGAGGACATCTTATTCATATGATTAATGACACATCTGAAGCAAGTTGTCTTATCGGGAAAGGGCTGTCTTAACAGAGGATCCAGTGTGTGGTTGAAAAAGCCCCCTCAAATCTGTCGTGTTTGAGTTACAGGCAGTATTTGCTTTAGATAGCTTGTTTCCTACTTTTGACCTACTGGTGAGGGTGATCAATATTTAAAGATCACGACTGGAGAACAAGTGTAGATCAGATGGTGCCAGGTTGCTTTCAGGGGTGAGAATTGGATAGGGAAGAAAAGAGAGTGGAAAAGCAGTGACAAAATGTCATGGGAAACACCTGCATCAGGGGGTGTGCGACCTGCCAGTGCATATTCAGGCCCGTGTAAGTGCAAACTGGCCTTGGCTGCCCTCATTTTCTCAGAAAATGGTGCTGCAGTGACAATTCCCAGGACACTGCGGAGCCAGGGTGTTCCCATGGCACATCTCCCCATGCTGGCTGCTGACTGCCTTCCTGCCAAGCTCGGACGTGAAAATCCAGGGGGACCTCCTCATCAGTCTGTGAAGGTTTAACTCGTTCAGCTGAGTGACCTCCATTAGTCTGCAGGATTAATCAGTGAATTTAACCAGAAGCAAAACAAGCCAGGAAGACAATTAAGCTATTGATTCAAGATGCTGTTGCTGTTGGGAAGGAGCCTGCAGTCAGGCTATGCTAATAAATCTACATGGATTGATCAATTGCTGTCAGTAATTTTTAGTTTAGGCAGGAGCTCGATGTTTTCTCGTATTCAAATCCACTTGATTTTTGAAGCATTTCCTTGCAAGACATGGGAGTTTGTTATCGGTTTGTGGGCCCTGAAGTTATGGGTGGATATTGGGAATCACAGCTGTGTCTGTTAAGGGGAGGGGGCATGTATGTACAAGTAGTTGCTAAAATATTGGGATTGCAGCATGAATCCAGCATTGTACAATCACTTGCCGCTTATGATTCTGGTCCTTCCACTGTCTCCCCATTTCCAGGTGGCTCTGCTTGGACAACTGTGGTGTCTGACAAGGCGTACATTTTCCAAGACTCTTGAAGTGAAGGTTTGTCAGGCTGAGAGACAGCAGATGTGTATGGCCTTGATGTGGAGTCTGAGTGGCATTGCTGCAGAAGGCGGCCAAGGGAAGAGCAGACCCTGGCTGAGGAGGAAGGGTAGGTACAAGCCGTGATGAGATCATGGGTGTTCCTTGGCTATAATTGCTTTTAAATGTACCCACACTAATTCCTTGAGGTTGAAGGGTAGGAACAAAGCTGTATGAGTGTGCAGTCCCTGGGCCAAGTTAAGACCCTCTTGAATTAATGATAACAAGCCCTGTGGCCGAGAGGGTGGCCTAATTTCTAAAAAGGCCTTGAGGGTTGCAGGCAAACCCCCCACCACCACCACCAGAACAAAAACCACCCCAAACTCATTGTGAGTTCTATCACTCATCTGGCTTCTCTTATTGAGCAAGCCATTGAATCTCCTGGAACCTTGGATTTTTAGAACTTCAAAGAACCATCACCCTCCCTTCCTAGAGGGCTGCGGTGTGTGCTGAATGCTGAGACTCTCATGGGGCAGAGCTTTTCCCCATCCAAGCTAGTGCTTTTGTTTTTCCTGAAACTGCATCATAAAACCACCCTGACTTATACTGAAATGCAACTTTTTGACAGCTGTTTGGACTTTATAAGGTCTTCTCTTCCATATTCTGATAGCTATAAGAGCTAGTACATCTGTAACAGAATTGAAACTTTTGATGGGAAACCTTAGTGTGGGGCTTTGTTCCAAATTAGGGCTAAAGGGGATTTCTTTTAACAGTAACCTGGGTTTCCTCTGGAGTGGAAACTCTGATGTTCAACCAGTCCTGATGAATAAGTTGTTGGAAGTTCAGCATAGCGGGTCACTTTTTTTTTTTCCTTCAGTGTTCACATGGGTATAATACATTGTATTGTAAAGTAAATCCCTTGACTGCTTGAAAATAATGTGCTCCAATTTTGTTGGCATTTGGCCTACTATTTCAGAAAGGAAAATTTCACTGCTGACCTAAATAAGATTTGCTTCTAAGAGGCTCTGGGGTGAAAACTTGCCTCCATCAAAATCTAGAGGCAGTCCTTGCATCGATTAGAGTGGAGCTAGCTCCATGTTTTCAATGCAACTCTGTGCCAATTAAAGGTAGTAAGTTTCCAGGGTAGTGCAGTCAGTAACTAAGGATGAGCCTCCAAGCTTTGGAAGGTCTGCTTTTTAATAAGCTCCTCAAAACGCGGATATGTTGTGGAACACCTTGTGTCTGGGCTGGGACTATGATGCGAACAGGTTTTATTCTGGATTTTCCTATCTGAGCCAGAAAAACCCTGGGAGCAGATGCTGCCTTTCAGCTTTTCCAGCTGAAGTCAGAACCTCAAAATATGAAAGTGGAGAAGAAAAATGTGGAATTGATCAGAAAACTAAACAAAATGTGGATTTCTCTAATCCTTCTGAGTAAGCACGGGAAGAAACACTCATTTATCTTTGCATAATATAAATATGCCACTTTGTGGAAGATGTTTAGGATACATTATTTCACTTCATACCTTTCCTATGAGGCTTTGTTTCAAAAACTAGTTGGCTCTTTTGACCATAAACATAGGAATCAGGACACTGGGTTCAGCCTTCGACAGGCTGAGCAGAGGACTCAAGTATCCCTGTACATCTCTGGCCCTGTAACACTGGGGCAAGAAAACCTACTCCAGAGTAATAAGCAAAAAAACACCACCTGGGTCCAGGTGGGTTTTTGAAATGTGGCTCTTGGGGCAAGGAAGCTCTGGGAGTATTTGGTGCTTGTTCTTACCTTACTAGACTAAGCCTGTGAAGTTGCATTTCGGTGGGGAAAACTATACCCTTCTGCCCAAAAGCCAACTATTCAGGGTACAATGTCAGGTGGCAAAAGAACTAAGAAAACAAGAGCTTTTCATGCCTTAAAAGAAAAAATCCAAACAAAACACTTTTCAGGCACAATTAAAAGAAAGAAATGGGGAGGAAAACAGGTATTTACAAGAAATGTTTGATATTTCCAATTTGTATCTGTACAACCCCACTGCTGTCGTAAAGCTGGTGGCTCTGGTGCCCCTCCTGCTGCTCAGGGGGATGAAATCCCAAAACACCCACTGCTTCATGGTGTGGCAGGGGCATGAAGCATGGAAATGAAGTAAAAATGTGGCTGGCTTGGAAGGAAAAATGTAGTGGTTCTTCTCCAGATGTGACAGAAAGGGGCCAGGCACACACTGCAGCCTTTAACCCTTTTTATTGTCTGGAACAGCAAGTATATCTCCTGCATATGCTGCTTTTTGTTTTTTTAGCCTATGCTATGAACAATGCTTTGACCATTTTAAAAGCTGACTTACTAATAAAAGACTATTAAATCCTGCCACTTCTTCTGTAGAGCAGGAATAAGTCAAGATAAAAGTGTGTGTGGAGAGGGAAAGAAGGCTACAAATGTGATGGTTTATTAAGCATTTCACCCTCAATATATCTAATATGTATGAGGCTTCTGTCACTGTCCTACTAAAGCTCCTGGAGACCACAGTGGCAATAGAGAGGAGTCTTAAAGCCGGGCAGAATGTGTCCCTGGCAATGTCACCTGTGTAGGAGGCTGCTCTGTTGCAATGCCAGAAAAAGAGGTGGGGAGCAGCTTGGACAAGCCCAGGGCCAGCGGCACCAGTACTTCCACTTGGTCCAAGGCAATGCCTTGTCTCACAGCAGATGGGTCTGATGCTGTCTCCTCCTTTCTGTGCCATCGTTACCTGAAGCAAAAGGATGTTTTGCCCAAGAACGAGAGTCCTTCCATGTCCATGCATCACACAGTGTGTAGCAGAAGGGGGTATAGCCTAGCAGGTCTCTCACCCTATTTCTTAGGTTCACACAACAATTTTTGTCTCATTTGACCCACTCTCACTCACACTGTTTAGAGAGCCAGATAGGCCCCTCACCACACTTATCTGTGGAACAGATTCTTTTTTTTTTCCTGCTGCCAGCCTAACGCTTTGCAGATATTTCCTAGTAGCCCTCAAGAAATGATAATGCAGGCCAGTTGCAGAGGCAGATGAATTTGCTGGCTAACAAAGATAAATTCAAATTAAATTATGCTCGACTGGCCATCCTGCCACAACAAGAATTCTACTCTGAACTCAGTCTTGCAGATTATATAGAATAAACACGAAGTTGCCCAGGGCTGCTAACCCAGCTAAAAAGGTTCTGTGACCCCATTTCAGGTTGAAAACCCTAGTTTGAGAAATGCTGAGCTTTCTGGAAAAGTACCAACCCTGCTTATAGTAGTCTGAAGGGGAGCTCTGTTTGAGAAGATGGAGGCACAGAGCTTTCTCCAAGGTCACATAAATGTGAAGTTTGGATGAGTGAAGGCAACTGCCTCCATCACCCATTCCATAGTGCAGGTGTGCTGTAAAGGAGAGATTTTACTTTTGCTTGCTGTGGTGAGTTTCCAGTAGTCCTATGGATTCAAACATTTTCTGGTTCTTTCCTGCTTGCAAAAGAGCTTCAGTAGAAGATGTCACAGGCAGTATCTCTTTATTTCAGCAGTGCCAAATCTTTACTATCTTTGTGGGTCCTGCTGCATTATCCCATGGGAAAACACCCAATCATCCTCAGAAGGTGGCTGTGGGGAGCTGGAGGGAGGGAGCCCATTCAGTCCCAGGGTCCCCTTAAGATTTTTTTTTTTTTTTTTTATGACTGTAACAGAAATAAGGGGGTGGAAAATGACAGAATATAGGTTTTCTTTTTAAATGCATCTTTCCTCCCTCCATGGTGCAAGAAGACCCTGAAGGGAGAACACAAGGAGTTAAACTCTGCTTGTGGCTAAGAGCATGGGGTTAAGCCCACCGGGACATGTCTCTGCCACTGAAAACCATTGTCTGGGGCATCACTACCAGGGAGAGCAGCTGATGATTTGAGCTCGGACCACTCCTGGGGTTTTAACCTTCACTTTGGCTGACTGGCATGGGAAGAGGCTGAGGAAAAGCATCACAGAGCCTGCAGGAGGAGGACAAACTAGTCTTTAACTGAAACGGCCAAAAATCGTTTGTCCATTATAAAAAGATGCATGTTGAGAAGCTCTTATAGATGGCAGGAGGTCATCTGCTTTTATCTCCTGGGCTTGTCTCTCTGCTCCTCCTTTCCTTTCACCCTCTGGTTTCAGCTGGTACTGTTCAGGAGACTGTAGGCGTGGGAAGAGGGAGAGAACTCTGGGGTGGCTGGGTCTCCCCTTTACTTCCAGATGATCTCTGCAATGTGTTTTTTATTCAGCTGAAGTTTTTAAATAGGCATGGCTGAATTATTCATAGTGTATAAATTAGCTGGTGGGCACTGTGTTTTTGTGACTGTTCATGGTGGACATTTTCTTTTTCAGGTGGGAGGCTCACTGCTTAGAAATTCCAGCCAAATTTGATGGCAGTTTCCAGCAATTTTCTCAGACCATGTGTTTAAGGTAAGAGTTGGCCTTGGTGGTCTGCTCAGGATGTTTTATCTCTCCCAGAGAGTGACTTGTGCTCTCAATGGGATAACAGCATATAGCAAATGCTCTTCCTGCAGGTTTAAAGCAAAAATAGCTATTGTGGACCAAAGAACTCAATGCCTCTTCCTTATGAGGAAAAAAAAAAAACAAAACAAACAACCAAACCCACAGCCATACAAGTGGCTATGGGAGTGCTTTTAGGAGAGCTAAGGGCATGTACCTCTGCAGAACCTTGTCTGTGCTTTTGTGACCTCTACTACATCACCCTTTTGAATGGGCATAAAGGAAAGTTGTTGTTATTTCCATAGCCCGTGGTTCATTGAATTTAAGCAGTTAGTAGGGAAAACTTTAAAAGTTATCAAGTGCATGTGTCATGCTTTTGGGTTGTTTTTTTTTTTTTTTTTCAAATATTCAAAGTTCTCTTAATTCCCAGAAACCACTATTGTTGCCCCCCTTCATGCCTTCAAATTACCTTCAAATTCTCATTTTCCTGATTTTCTCATACTTGAGGACCTGTGTGTTGTGAGTCTGCAGACCTGCCCAATGTCCACTCTTTCTATACCCTGGTAGCTCTAAGGTGTCCTGTACAAAAGCTCCCATGAAAATGCATTTCTTCATGGGCTGGGTGAAGATATAGCTTAATTCTTGTTGTAAGTGTGTTTAGTTCTGGGATCGTGCTAAATAATTTCCCTCATACCCTGTTCCTGGGGGCTACTGTGTGCCTGCAGTTCTCTGTAGAGGTTGAGGACACATGGCACTTTGTAGGGCTTCGTCTTCAACATGCTGGAAGTCAGCACAGAGGCGCTTTCAGCCCCAGCTGCTTCTCTTCTCCCTCTGCCACAAAGCTCTCAGGTTAATTTTTCTGTCTCCTTTTGATTTTTTTCCATCAAATTATCTTGTTGTTGCACTGCCCATACTTGTTAAAGGTCACAAAATAAATACTGTGCTGCTGTCTTGTGTATCAAAGCTGCTTTCTACAGTAGCTTTTCATGTGTTTTCAGACCATTAAAACTGTCTTCTTGCTCTTTGCTTTGTGATCAAAGCATCATTCATGCAGTAATCTCATGCTGAATGTTCTTTATCTCCCCCAGCAACTATTGCCTCCTCCTGTGATGCTGCTCTTGGAGGATATTACTTTCTCTCCAAATGCTTTTCCCCTTCTCCCTCCACTCTGGCTCGGGTTGTGTAGTGCTGGTCCAATGGACAAGCTGGGAAGGGAAATAGTTGATTTTTTTCAAAGAGGGAGGGAAAAATGGTAAAATTGACTTTATCTGTTCTATAATGAGGTTCCTGGTACCACCTAAGCCGTTACTGGTTGTTTGTCAGTAAAGCCTAGGAAACAGAAAAATGTCTTACGAACTGTTTTTAAAGGCTGAAAGGTCATAAAAAGGATTCAGCGCTACTGCAGGAGACAACTTTGTTTAAACAGTGTCATTAGTCTCTTTGTAGGCCTTTTTATGGTGCTTCCTCCCTTGTTCATTGCTCTCTTCTCTTGTTTTGGGGGGATTCTTTTTCCTTATTCAATATTGAAGTTGTTATAATCTCCTGAAAGCCACCTAGAGCAACGATGGGCTGGGTGACGAAGCCCAGGACACGGGGCTCTGCTGCGCAGCTGCTGGGAAATGGAGCCTTTAAGGAAAATGAAAAGGGAAACCCAGATACATAGGGAACAGAAGGTGATGTGGGTGGGGCGAGAATGTTGCTTGTCATTTTTGGACCGTGTTTCTCAGTCAGAATTCCCTAAAGCTTTGTGAAAGGAAGCAACAGAGATCCTCATGGTGCTCATGTGAGCTTGAACAACCAAAAACCTCCAGAGTTCAGACAAACTCCCCCCATTTTCAATAGCAAACAGTGCTATGAGGGGCAGGAAGGGCAGGGGATTGCAATGTGATTGGATATGAAAGTAATTCAGGTTGGAAGTACATCTTGGTGTACTGCGAGCCAGGAAATGGGGGAATCTCTGCAGAGGAATCCTGAAGGGGCTGGAGCTGGCACAAAAAAAAAAAAAAGTATAAGAAGAGTCTGAGAGTCTGTTGGCAAACTATTTTCACAGATGTGTCATTCAGGAGTGGCTCATATAACAGAAGAATGGCAAACAGAGTACTCTGTGAAAGGAGGAGGAAAAGCAATCCCGGCAGTGACTGGCCTTTCACAGTCTGCAAAGCTTTAGACAAATTGTGAAGGAAAGAATAATGGGATGAAAATAGGACTGAGTCCAATCCAGACTTACAAAGGCACATTGAACCTGCTTGTCTTGA
Source organism: Nycticryphes semicollaris (assembly GCA_013400055.1). Taxonomy (NCBI): domain Eukaryota; kingdom Metazoa; phylum Chordata; class Aves; order Charadriiformes; family Rostratulidae; genus Nycticryphes; species Nycticryphes semicollaris. The sequence goes on from VXBJ01006975.1 coordinate 133,566, forward strand.
TATATTTTTTTTTTTTTATTTTTTTTTCTTGGTAGGGGAACTGGTATCCTCCACAAAAGAAAAATGCATTTCATCTTCTGCTGGCTTTTGGTTAAGTAATGTTTCAGGGACATTTCAGTGGATGAAGAGAAATGAATCATCTGTGCTAAAAGACAATGATAGTGCATGAAGAAGTATTAATAAGTGATAAAAAAAAAATCAGCCTGGAAAACAGATTCTTAGCAGTCAGAAGAGAGGCTTTTGCTGGGGCTGGAGACCCTGTTCGTGATCAGTTTTTTGGTCACAGCCAGGGCTGAAGCAGCAATGTGAGTCTGTGTGCCCCAGGAGGTCCCTCTATCCCTCCAGGTACCACTAGTGCAATGTCAGAGCCCAAAGGGACGGTGAGGGAGGATTAGCAGGATCAAGCAAAGCAAAACTTTCTGTGATTGATTGCACAGGTTTTCATGAAAATCAAATCTAGGTGCCCAAATACTCATAGTGCAAAGCTAAGGCTGTGAATATGGCTGAAACAACCTTGGTAAAGACCAGGGCTGCTTGCTGCAGGTGATGTGTACTCCTCCACTAGCACTGTCTGTGCACAACCATGGTGTTTCCATCTCATTTATGCTTTGCATCAACAAATCTTTGATACTTGGATACTCAGATACAAATCCTGATGCTGCTGAACTTGGGTATCACCTGATAGGTGATGGAATAAATCACTCAAATGTCCCCTTTGCTCTCCCTTATTTCAGGGATGTGGTTATATTAGAGTGCTCCTTGGAAGCAAGGTCTGCTGAGTGTTTGGTCAACAAGAGCTACCACAAATCTGCTGGGATGCAGGGGCTCCTGCAGGGACTGATCAACCCAGCCCAAGGAGCATCAGAAATGGCATAATCTCATTACCTGCTCAATGCAATGTGCAGAAGGAAATTCCCTTTTCCTTGGCTACTTCTGTAACTCCTGGAAAATGAGGCTGCCAGCAGAGGGCACACAATATATGAATATGCAGATCTTATACAGGTCCTTATAGTAACTGTCTTCCTAACGCTTGTCAGCACATCCTGAGCTCCTTTTTGAGAGAAACCAAGGCAGAGAGTAAAATGACTTGCTTGAGGTTGGAGAAAGTAAGGCACAGAATGCATGTCCTGCATGGCAAAACTAGATATTCTCTGAACTCCACAAGCAGGCTTTGATCTTGTTTAATTTCCTCCCTTCAGGCTGTTTTTGGTGGTTGGGGCTGCCTTTTGGGTTTCTCATTTTGCTTGACTGAAGGGGACCAAGGATCCATGTTGAGACCTTTAAAGTCTAAATTTTCAATGGCCAGTAAGGATTTTTTTATGTTGTTCCCCTTACTGCCCGAGAGCTGTCAGGGTGGAGAGCTGGAGGCAGCAGTGAGGTTGCTGCAGCCTTTCTTCTCCCAGTTGCATCCTTATCATGGGGGAGACATGAGTGTGGGGGTGAAGGGTCAAACAGGAGTATATACTGACCTCCTCCATCCTCTGCCAGGGTCTGGGGGTCCTTGGTCAGGAGCTAGGACATGGCACTCACCCTGGTAGCCAAAATATGTGTGCTTAAGCCTTCTGCAATTTGGGTGTCTTCATGTCCCCTGTTAGCATGTACACAAAATTGGTTTTCACGCTTAGAGGTGAAGGTGCCCCCAAAACATGTGTGTTTGTCAGCTTTTACCTCCTTTCTAGACAGCTCAGCTCAAAAGCTGTTCAGTGCACTTCAGCCTTCGTGAATGGAAAATTCTCCCATCTCCTTCCAGGTCCTTAGGGTTTCCAAATGTCAAGTTGTCAACTGCAAATGCTATTTGAAAATGCTTAGCAAGTTGTAGTCTGTTGGCATCAGTCACTCGCCAAAGATAACCAGCTTGTTTTCTTGCTCTTCTCTTTAATATTCCCTCCCAGCAAAGCTCTGGAGACGTCATTAGGAGCAGTGAGCTTTTTGGAGCCAAGCTAACAACTGCTGAGTAGGTCATTCCTGTGTAAATAATTTGCTTCTCAGTTTCTCTCCGTGCCATGAGGGTGGTGAGTCCTGCCTCAGCATCAGCAGCTCAACCATGGAAAAGGTTCTGGCTCTGAGCCGGTGGAAATGGTGCTGTTCCTTTTGCACCAGAGGTTTCCAGAGGGGGAGCAGCAAGTGGGTGGACCTGGTAGTGACCCCAAAAAGTCTTGTGTCATTCTCCAGGGCTGAATATGCTGAAAGACTGAGGAGAGGAGAGGGACGCAATAATGCTACTTGCAGATCTACCAGATGTGGAGCCTCAAAACTAACACAAAGGGAGTTGTGAAGAGGTCTGAACCCTGTTTCCCTCTCTGTGGTCAATAGGAGAAGTTGTTTGGAATGAAGTGACCATGCTGGGTCAGAAATTAATTGTGTGGCATCTTTCAGTGCAATAATTGTACTCACAATTAATGTCCGTTTGTTTATTTATCTACCCAGAATTTCTCAGCAAGGTCTGGTTTTCTTTCTCTTCCCACTGCAACCTCTCTCCCAGGTCCTCTGTATTATTACAGAGAACCACCTATTAAATAATTTCAGAAAATAACCCTGAAAATTGTACCTCAGCCTTCAAATGAAGGGCTGAAAATGTCCCTAGAAGGTCCTTATACTTGTCATGTGCAAATAATAATTCTAATTAGCTTCCATGCCTGAACTTTGGTCCAGCCTAATAAATCCTGATGAACAGTAGCTGATTGAAGTATATCCTTGTGAGTTATTTAAAACAATAAGCATGCTTCACTCCAAGGGAACAGTTACCGATGTTGGCGTGTCACCAGTGGATCCCCTTGCAACAAAAGAGGAGGGAGGGAGGTTGGAAGAGCAGAGGTCTGATATTTTCCATGGGGTGCTGGGGAACATGAAATGCTGACTTGTAGACCGTCAAGGAAGCCTTAAGTAATAGAAAAAATGTCATTGCAACTTGAAAACCAGACTGCACTGAAATCCACAAATTGGGCTGTTCCTCTTGGTGCTGCTGTGCATTTCGACTGTATTGCTCAGAAATATGGTTTTTCCTATGCATCCTGATGTCTGTTTATCTGTCTCCGCCAAGCTGTTCTTTGTCCTGCAGATTACCTATTTAACATATTACATCTAGCTTGTTTGCACCTTTATTTACTTGCCTGCCTCCATAGGTCTATAAATAAGAACGTTTTCACGTATAGAGCTAATGGAAGGGCAAAGGTGAGCAGGAGTTGGACTTTAACATTCATTTCTCTTTGGTTTGCAGAAGATTTGTACTCCTGCTAAATTTTTGATACAGATTGGGCTGTGTGGCTCCCATTTGAGCTAGCCAGAGCCTTGCTTCTATAAGCATACTCTGTCTTTTTAAGCTTCACGTTCCCTTCTGTGTCTCCTTCTCCACCCCCTATCAGTTGGAGCCCTGTGACATGCGGAAAGCAGGTGATGGGAAAATTCCAGCCACTGGTCAGTACACAGCCATCACAGGGTTGCCCCTTAAGTGAAACCCTGGAGCAGTTTGGGTTTTTTTTTCCCTATTCTAAATTGCCCAGCAAAAAGATTTTACATCCTCCTTCCCTTTTAGTATTACCCTAAACAATTCTTATTTCCTGAAGTATCAAGAGTTGCAAAGCAAAGAGATGGTTGCACAGATTTCAGCTGGCAACCCCTATGTACTTGGGGGCACATGGAGGGTTTGCTCTCCAGTGGCTAAAACCTGCCAGTGCTTTCTCCAGCAGCTCCTCTGTGATGTGGGCAGTGCAGGTGCCCGGGAGCAGCCCGGCTGTTCAAACACACGCTCCGTGCACCTTTGCCTGGCTGTGTGGGTGCATCTGTGCTCCCACTTATCTACAGCTTGTTGCTATGAACAGCTTGTGACACTGATGGAAACGCTGGTTGACAGCAGACGGGGAGATCTTTCGGAGCCAGTTTTGTCATTGGTAGGCTTCTTTTTAGCAAAAACTATGTCGTCCCTCAGGCTATAGCAATTCTGGATTATTCTCAGGAGTTTTATCTGGGCATAACTTTAAAGCTCTGGGGGTTTGGAGCTGCTTCTCCAGCAGGACTGACAGACGTGCCCATTGCATAGGTGTAAATCAGTTGTGGAGTTCATGGCAGCAGTGTGTTGTTGGACATGTAAGATTCCCATTGAACCTTGGACCCGCATTCACCTGCGTCTGCTGGGAACCCCTGGAGTTTGGGGAGCAGAAATAGCTTTGACTCTGCCTTGCATGTTTGTCCCCCAGAACTTTGGAGTCTTGCAAGTCTTGGAGAAGGTGGTGTAGAGTTGGGTCTCACGGAATCACAGAATCTCAGGGATTGGAAGGGACCTTGAAAGATCATGTAGTCCAATCCCCCTGCCGGAGCAGGAACACGTAGATCAGGTCACACAGGAACATGTCCAGGCAGGTTTTGAATATCTCCAGAGAAGGAGACTCCACAACCTCTCTGGGCAGCCCATTCCACTGTTCCGTCACCCTCACTGTGAAGAAGTTTTTCCTTATATTTAAGTGGAACCTCTTATGTTCCAGCTTGCACCCATTGCCCCTTGTCCTGTCATTGGATGTCACTGAGAAGAGACTGGCTCCATCCTCCTGACACTCCTCCTTTACATACTTATAAACGTTAATGAGGTCACCCCTCAGTCTCCTCCAAGCTAAAGAGACCCAGCCCCCTCCGCCTTTCCTCATATGGGAAATGCTCCACTCCTTTAATCATCTTTGTGGCTCTGCCGTGGACTCTTTCAAGCAGTTCCCTGTCCTTCTTGAACTGAGGGGCCCAGAACTGGACACAATATTCCAGGTGCAGTCTCATTTGTCCTTTGCCTTTCACCAGGCCAGTGGGGCTCTGCACCCTTCTGTGGCATTAGTCATCCATCCCAGCATGGTGCAGTGCCGGGGCTCAGCAGAGGAGGAGAAGGCCAGGTGTTTTAGGCAAGGTTTGCAATCTGGGACGTGACTGCGCCTGGCCGGGACCCGGCACGTGCAGCTGTTGGGTGTCTACTGCCTGGGATTAAAATAGCCAACATGCTCCTCGTGTCCCACCATGCTCCGGTTGCCCTGTGTGAAGCAGCGCCTGGGACACATTCCCACAGCGGGGAGCCTTGGTGTGGGACAAAGCCCTGGCCATGGGCACCACGGTGGCTCTTTCATCCAGACCTGCTCAGTGGGGCAGGCAGTTGGATGGGCACCTACTGAGCTCTGCGGTATGACTGGTGCCACAATCAGTGTTATTTTATATACATATATATATAACTTGGAAGGTGGATTTAAGTTTCGTGAGAACAGTTTAGACTTCTGCTGCGCATTTGGTCCAGCTCTTTCTAAACCAATTACTCATTTAACTTGGTTTGTGTAAAGAGAGTTTGATAGACTGAAATTTTGGTCTTACAGCAATAAAATCTTTTTAAACACTGCCCAAGCTGAAATATATTTATTTTTGGCTTTGTTAGCTGTCTGAAGTGATGAAAGGATTATTTCAGGCAGCTGTTCCTTACTTCTTGTATCATCGGCTGCCCCACAGAATGGGAGGAAAAGATGCTCTCGTGACTTCTAGATGATCTCCATAGGCTTGCAGTAGTCCCGTGCCTATTCTCACTAACCTCCTTGGAGATGGAGATCACTTAGATGCCATCAACGTGCCCTAATTTTCAAGGAAGGAGATGTTAATTTTGTATTTAAGTCTTGGAGGGTGTCTGGATTTGCTCTTGGCTCTGCTGCAGGCTTCCTGTGTGACACCACACACACACACACACACACAGAGGTAAGTCTGGGGTAAAGTGTTGTTGTCTCTCTGAGGATAATATTTTTGTTTTCCTGATCTCTGCCTCACCAGACTGACAGCTTTTTGAGGAATACGGACTCTCTGTGCCAGGGACAGTATGGACACCTGTGGGACCACAATCTCATCCAAGATCTGGAGGAGCCACCACAGAACAATAAGGTAAAAGAGTATGGGAGCGGGCAGATGGGTAAGTGGGCTTGCTGACCCCCTCCAAAGCAATGGGGAGGTGAAATCCCAGGGCTGCACGTTGGCCTAGCAGTGCTGGACCTCAGTGCGCTGTGAAAGGAGGAGGGGAGCGGGGCAGCACTGGCCCCCTGCCCCATGTCTATGCGGTGCTCTGGGCTTGGTCCACGGCACGTAGGGCTTGCAGGATGCTGAGCATCATGCAGGGGCTTCGGCTATGGGAACCCTCAGCCATGGGCTGCAAACTAAAGGTGTTTGGGCTTTGATTAAAGACCATAAAGCCCTGGCTGTTGCCTTGCCGTGCAGGGTGGCAATGCAATAAATCAAGATAAAATCAGCGGAGTGTTAAACAAGCCATGAGTGATTTACAATAAATTGTGTAAAGAACATTATATGACTTTCATAGCATGAGGAAATTACTGCTGGAGAAGGATGCAGCACTGCTTAGTTTTTGCTTCCTCTTGCATTTAGAGTGAGCTTTCGTGCATCTCCCCGCTGTTCTCCCGCACAGGACCCAGCCCGGAGCAAGGCAGGGTGGCCAGTATGTCACTCGGGCTACCTGCTTGTGTCCCAGGCCAAACAGTTTCCAACTTGATAGCCAAATCACTACAGCAATGCGTATGGAGCAGTGTTTTTCCTCTTTGGATACACTCCCTTCCCTTGCATCTGCTGTACAACTGTTGTCTTTGAGGGCTGGAAGAGAAATGTCAAACAACTCAGCACGTACAAGACATCTCTTCTTGCTTCCCCTCTATGGACACTAACAGCAGAAGCCTGGAGTTCCCAAATTAAGTTATTTCTCACGCAAAGCATCTTCTGAAATATTCAGCCCATAGGTATTCTGTATATATCCCCTACTATGTTAAGTCCTCTAATACATTCAGCTCTTCAACATCATTTCCTTGGGTAATTCATTTAAACTATCAGCAGCTATTTAAAAGACTTCTGTCGCATAAGATTTGATTCTTGGTGCAACAAAGGTCATTTTGACCAGTAAATTAGCTAATCTGCACCTTCAGCAGTTTGCCTCTGTGATTTCAAATACTGTCACACCATAAATGCATTTACCAACAATATAATCAATTAGAATAATTTTACTTCTGAAGGGCCCTGACCTACAGCAAAGTCCTTTAAATGAACAAATTAACTTTAATTAATTTTAAAACTGTTCTGGTGTCTCTTTGGTTAAATTGTACTTTAATGAAAAATTTTATTGTATTCTCAGTAAAAAATGCATACGTTTTCAGCAAGAAATCAGATTTCTGCAGCCATTGTGGTTTCAGATCTCCACCAAAACTTTTTTGTTGACTGGCAACAAACTGAAAAATCATTATTTTTGTCTTGTCTTGCCCATCTAATAAACAAGTAGAAATGTACCAGGCACCTGTAAAAGTGAAACTCCTCTCATTCTCACTGGATAAGACTACAGAGCAATCAATGAAATTAAAGGATGTGAAATTCCAGCTTGGTGAAAGGGGAAACTGTGGCCACAGCGATTTCTTGTCACAAGCAACATTATTCAAAATGCAGTCAGGAAATTTGCCTCAGCAGGACCTGCAAGACTGTTAGAAAAGGTGTTGGGAAGATGCTGATAAATGGTGCATGGTGCTCAAGTTGACCTCTGAGCTTTCGAGGTGAGCTTCTTTGCAAACCTAAGTGTGGATCAACACTAATGTCCTGGGGACTTCAAGGGGGCAACAACCTGCACTGGAGGCTCTTCCTTGAAGAGAGATGCTTCAGTCACAGATCCATGAGTGAAAGAGGAGAGGTGTCAGTAAGTTACGTGAAGGCTCGAGTGCGAAGGCAGGGAAATGAAATATCAAGCCATAAGCTAACATGGCTTCAATTGTCAGAAAACATATCTGCGCATCTTGGCCTCCTTGACGTTGTGTCCTTCTCACTGAGCAGGTGTCCACATAGAGGAGATGAGGAGGAGGTAAGGCAAAGGGGGGATGTTGGAGATCAAATTTGTCTTCCCCGGTCAAGGTGGTATCTTCCAACAAGCTTGGGGAACTTTTTCAGGAACGCGTGGAATGTTGCTGCCAACCCGGTGGCTCCTCTTCTGCCTTTCTAGGGCTGTTGGCTTAGAACTAACTTCACGTGGAAATTATTTTTATCAAATATTTATTATGGAAATATTCTATTTACAACATGTGCTAAAACCATAAAACATGAGAAGACAAATCTGAGCAATGTATTTCTTTTTTTTTTTCCTCAAGGACTCGAGAGAATATTTTGCACAGTTATTTTGAATAGTTTTTATATTTAGCAAGTCTAAACATGATATGAGAAGTAAATAAATCAAAGCAGAAAACACAACAGAAGAAAGAGAGAAGCCACAATGCAGTTTTTGAGCCTGTCCAAAATGCGTGGGTTTGAAACACACTCATTCAGTGATGTATTTGGAAATGCTGCATATTCAGCCATGAGACTGGAAGACACAGTGCAAGGTGGGTGAAGGGTTTTGAAGATGGATAGCCTTGTGCTTCTTTAACACAATGACAGAAGTTGTTAGGGACACTTCCTCCTGGGAAAAAGGATGTTTTTCTGGAGGATAAAACATGAGTGGTAGGCTTGATGTCAAAAGCATTGTATTGGTTGAGGCGTCATCCCAGTTTTCCTCCAGATTTAGGTGAAACTTCAAGCTTTCATACTCATTGTGTGGACCTCTTGTTGGATTTCTCCAGACTTGGCTGAACAGAACCTAAATGTTGCTCCATAATGGCATTAAGACCTAGTATGAGACTTTACAGGGAAGGAATACTCACCAACTTGCTGATGGCAAGGGAAGAAAATCCACATCTGCTGCTGGCAGTGGACTGCAGCTGGAGAGCTGTTGTAGGGGCTCTGAGATACCAAAAATCCATCAGGACAGTCCAGTATGTTGGCAGGGGCTTCCCTGCAGTGCTGCTACTGGGATAATAGGTGCCTGGAAAAGTCACCCCTAAATAAAGGGCAGGTATTAGATTAAGGGATAGGACGGGGGACTGCACATGGTGAAATCAGTGAACAAAAAGGGACTGAGATGGGAGGAAGGAAAAATGTGAGGAGAAGGACTGCAGGACCAAAATGCTGGGGTTTTTTGGTTGGTGTTTTTTGGGGTTTGTTGTTTGGGGTTTTTTTGTTGTGAGGTTTTTTTGTGGGTTTTTTTGGTTTGTTTGTTTGTTTGTTTTTTCCAGGAAGAAGGTATAAATTCCAGATGGGAAGGGAGTAAGCACTGCCATCTTTCCCCAGGTCTATGTGCTGTTTGGCATTCTGTAGTGACTGGTTTGATGGAGGTATGTTAAGTACAATGGAAGAACTATCACTGGAGTAGATAAATGTTCTCTTGTACTGAGGAAATGACAAATTATGGGTGAATTTTAAAGTCATAAAAGTGAAAATACAGTTTTGGCTTGGGACCTATTTATCTGTCTATTTTAAAATGCATTTTAACATCCGTGTATCTTAATTAAAAATACATTTTAGCACCAGCACAGCCAAACTACCATGGTGCCAATCTCCTTTTTTGGAAATTTCTCCTTAACATTTTGAATTTATTATAAATTTATTGTTTCTACTACAATTTTTCCCTTCTCTCATCAATTTATTATCTGTTTTTCATTTCCCTTCTCTTTTGTTAATCTTTCTAAATAACTTTAAAGTGGTCCTCCATCTATTTAGCTAAATGAATTCACTCCACAGATACTCATTATTTTGAGGATGATTTATGCAAGCACTATTAGCTAGATTGTTACTTGTTTGAAGGTTTTTCTGCAATCAGAAAAACCCAGATTTGAGTCAGCTAGAATTAGATCCAGTAAAAAAAAAGAATAAATTATTACATAAAGCATTCAGCACCTCTGTCAGACTTCATATATAAGAGGTCAGCTTAATAGCATAAAAACACAAAATGCTTTAAACTACAGGGCTGACCTACTGATCTCATCTTAGCCTGGGAAACGCTGTAGCATCAAACCCTGAAAGTCAAATCGGATTTTTTTTTTTATTATTCTTTTTCCACATCACACACACATCCCCCGCCCTTCCACCCCCCAGCTGATCCTCATAAGTGTATACGTACCATCACAGACTCGGGCATTAAGCTGTGCCACACTGCTTGATTTACTGTCTGGGTTTCATCTGACAGTACACGGGGATGGCAAACCCAGCACATTTTATAGATGTTGGCAAAGACTCCCCTATGAGCCTTGCTAGTGAGCAGGGTGTGAGTCCTACAGGGATGCCTGGTCCCACTCTTGCTGTGACCTTGGTAAATCAAATTTTTTTAATTAATTTTTTTTCCCTTAATCCTGATGGGTTGTCACCTTGGCAGTGGAGTTTCCAGTGGGCAGGCTGCAGTGTTGGAGACGTTGCCGCTTCCTTCAGCAGGGGCGCTGGGTCGTTTTACAGCCTTTGAGAGGTTGTTGGCAAGTTCGGAGGAGGAATATTAAATAGAATTGGCAGCTTTATGAGAAATACCTGAGACAACCAGGGATTTTCTTGTGAAGTTCTATCGTCCCTCCATCACAGTTTGCAAATGGCTGCTACACGCTAAATAACATCAAATGGGAAAGATCAGGGAGAAGCTAAGTGTCGAGAGGTAATACTTGTTTAGCTTAAATAAGTAAGTTTTAATTAGAATAAATTACTTAAGGTTATAACATGGTGTGATTTATGCTGTTTGCCTAGCTTTCCTTAACATGACTGGCAAGATTTGCTGAAGCTTTTAGGCCACAATTTTCTTAGTAATTTTCCTAGCAGCTGGTATAGTGCTGTACTTAGTTGTTTAGTATGAGGAAAATGTTGATAACGTACTGATGTTTTGGTAATGTTTTCCCTAAGTCTGGGATTTTTCAGTTCCCCATGTTCTTCCGGCAAGCGCAGGTGCCCAAGAAGCACAAACCAGAAGATAAGGAGGGGACAACCCTCAGCACGGACTGCAGATCATCAAGATAAGAGCACCCAACGACCGGCCTGCCTAGGCACAGAAAAGGAATCCAAGAAGGTGTTAGAAGAACCCAGACCAAAAATCACCATTGCACTAAAAGACACATGAAGAGCATGTGAGGGGTGGGTGTAGAGCTCACACGGGTGTCATTGCCCAGGGATTTCTTTTCAGTGTCTATCTCTGGAGGTACCCAGCTTGGACACACCCCGCTGCTGAACCTTTACATTAAATTACTTATTTTTATACAATTCAACAGCTGATAGTCCACTGTGGGAAACTTAGGGTTAAGCATGAAGGAGGGAGCGAGCCCATGAGTAGGGGTGTGTGTATTGAAGAGTGGAAAGGGGCATCCATAGGCTCCCTGGGGTCACCTGCTGGGAAAAGACCCTGTTCTAGGCAGTGACAGACTGATGTAGAGTGTGTGTGACTCCTTGGGGGCTCAATGCTTGGAGAGTGACTTCTTCAACAGAGAGGTTAGGTGTCTGCAGTCCCCATGCTGGCTGCCATGTCTGGAGCAGGTCTGGTTTCTGAACTGTTGAAACTGTCATGACCCATGAGTTTGCCCCACTGAGCTTCCATGCCAGCCAGCACCTGGGACGGGTGATGTCTCCCACGACGAGACCCAGCACCTCACTTGTGAGCCCAGGACAGGGATCCCAGCTTTCCTCTCCAGGCTGTACCATTTTGGGGCAGATGTGCACATCTCCAGCCTGTCCACTTTGCCTGTGGACTGGAATACACCCAGGTGTGTGCCAGCAGGGGACAATTTATTAGGGCCAGCTAAGAGCATTACACATCCCATTATGTCAGCTGTGATTTTGCAAGCCAAGTGTCCGTTCATGGTATGCTGTGTATCCTCAGATTGATATTGATCTTAAAATTTCTGGTGGATTATTAATGACAGAAATGCTGCGGCCAGATCCTTTGGACTTGTGTAAACCTGAAGAAGTGTTATTGCTGTCGGTGCTGTCAGCTGGAGACAAATCTAGAGTAAATGGAGCAGAATCTGGCCTACTCCTTCCAAACACTGCAAGTGGGTTAAGCAGGAACTATGGGAGGAAGCAAATAATTCTGCCAATAAAATGTTGTCTCTTTCACTAATGACCACCTCTGGAATTAATCCTGATCTTTGCAGAAGCCAAAAATTCCCACTGGGGTCAGGACTGGGCCTATTCTTTACCAGGCTTCTTCAGAATCCTCCCTTTTACAATAAAAGTCCTTCTCAGCCTTCATCATTGCATGGGGTTTATTAATAAGGCTCTTGGCTTTAAATACTCTCCATTAGGCAACAGGTTGAGATCTCGAAATTGTCAGGCTCCCTGTGCTGTATCTGGCTGTGGAAAGGATGTCTGCAGCCTGTGACAGCTCTGGGCTTCCACCCAGCTTCTGCCTGGAGAAGGGCAGGAGCCACCAGTGCTCATGGACAGCTGGTGGGGGAAGAGCTCTGAAGATGGGTTTGCTAGTCACGGCAGCATCCTCCTCTTCTCCTGATGCGGAGCTGGAGGGGAAGAACAGAGTAAAGTTTATTGCCTGGGGAGCTTCTGCCTTTGGGAGAGGGTCAAGAGGCTCTCCAGGCTTGGCCTCTCCTTCTTCCCATTCCCATTTTAGTAAACCTCCTTTTCTTCCTGTAGAGGTCATTTTCCTGAGAAAGATAATTTAGGAGTGGAAGATGGTTTGCCCGAGGAGAGCTCCACCAACTCACATATAATTCCTCCCTTCCCACAGTAATTTATGATTTGCCCCAATTAGCTTCTATAAAGGTGTGGAAACTCCAAGTGCAATCACTTCTTTGCACAGTTCACGTTCGCTTTGCAGGCTGTGTCCTTCTTGTCACAGGCATTGTTTGTTCAATAATAAAATTGCCACATACTGTTAATCACAACCTGCAAACATCTAATAAAACAACCATTGAAAGTGTGTATGTAAAACCGACTCTTCACTAGCCCCATTAGGCTCAGCTCTTTCTGCTTTGAAAGCTGCATGACCTCCCTTTTCAATCAATTCCCAGTTATTAACCATGAAGAATAGCATTGGGAACTGCATTTGCAAATTGAATGTGGTGGTATATAATGAACTCACTCTTTAAAACATTCCAGTCGAGGGGAATGTATCTGGCTAACATTTTTTAATCTCTCCCCCCCCTTCCCTCCCCCTCCAAATACATTCAGATATAATTCACAGAATTTGAAATAACTCAAAAGAATAAAACTTGCTAAGCGGAGTTTAAGGGGACGGTGCCTGTAACGACTTTCTATTATCTGTTTATTCTGATCCCTCCAAGCTAAGCCGTTGAGAAGATTAGCTACTCAGCTAAAAATCACTGCAGTTTAAGAGCCGATCTTTATTTATGAAAACGCTCCGACCTCTAAACTTGGGCTTATACATTTATTTATTAAAACTAATGAACTAACGCCCTGGTGGCAAGTGGGTTTTCCAGGGGCCTGTGGCAGCCTCACAGCTCACCCCGTGGGAGCGGCGCCGGGCGCCTTCCCACGCAGCATCCCCCGGGGTGTGTGAGGAGGGGGGACAACGGGGACATGAGACGGGCCCTCCCGCCCCCTCATCGCCCGATTAGGGGGATCGGAGGGAGCTGCATCTTCCCCTTTGGAGAGTGCACGGCCGCGGAGGTGGAGCCGCACCAGAAAGGGGGGCACAAACCTTGTCCGTCCCCCCCATCCACCGGCTTTGCAAAGTCCTTTCCCCCCTGCCCAGGGGTTGTGTCCACCTCCGACCCCCGCCTTCCACTCGTAAGAGTGGCTCCCCGAGAGGGCCTGGGCGACCTGCTCTTCGCCACGCATCACCCGCATCCTGAACAAAGGCAGGAGGAGGGCAGGGCAAGGCAAGGCGACAGAGGGTGGGGGCTATGCGGGCGGTCTTCCCCACCCCGACCCCCCGGGGCTGCCCCGGCTCCTCCCGGCTGCCCGCCCCCGCCCTNCCCCGATTGCTGCCTGGTCCCATGTGAACTGGAAGGCACGGCTATGCTCCTGGGGACACCGCGCTCCGCCAAACTAAGGTAGGACACCCTCCCCCCCACGCCCCTCTATCGGTTTCCCATCCCCGA
>VXBJ01006975.1:152128-188775 GCA_013400055.1 Nycticryphes semicollaris
GGGGGGGGAAGGTTTACTGTACGACCATCTGGAACCTGGGACATGATGTTAATCATGTGGCGGCAATTAAACCTGCTTCCCATCACGGTGCCGAGTGTCAGCTTTGCAGCCCAGCTTTGATAAGGCTCGAGCAAATTTGCTAGTTATTTAGTGATTCATAAAAACACGCAGTGATTCATTATAGGTTGAATTCTGTGTGCCTTAGTCAGAAAAAACCCTCCGCTGATTTATTTTCTCAAGTGGCTACAGAGCTTGTTGGTGCCAGCTGATTTCTGTGGGACTTGGCTCCGTTCTGTTTGGGTAGAGTCTCTGCTTGCATCAAATCTGGTTTTTATTTTCTTAAATTTTTTTTTTTTCTGAAGTGGTTTTCCGAGCAGCACTTGCTAGTTGCCCTTACAAGCACTTTGGGGCAGAGCTAACATCCACAATAACATCCTGCGTGTTGCTTCCAAACATTCCTTGGTATAGGTCTCTATAAGTGCACTTAGATGGTGAAAAACTGTATTTCGTGCAAAATGGTGTATCTGATCTAACGCTCTGGTCTTTGCTCCATCTCCAGGTTCTTTGTACTGGGCTATGCGTGTTTTCTTGGTGGTTATAAATTGCTCTGTGACATGAGGCTTGTAGTTCTCTTCATTCCTTATTGCACAATTGATGTGTTCTGGCTCCTGTGACTGTGGGAGCATTGCCATTTGAGATTTTGGGGGGCAGGGCGGGCGGCAGGCGCGTATTGGGTTGTACTGAAACACACAGTGGTGTGGGTGTAAGTGACCAGGTCTAGGCTCGCATCAGTTTAACAAACTTGAATTTATTGCTCTGTGATAAGCATGTATCAGATTTGAGGAGCTTTATCAGAAAGCCTTTGCTTTTTATAATCTGTTCTTATTCAGGCTGTATCCTGACAAGTGCAATGGGAGGGTTTGACCAAATCATAATTTGTCATCTCCAAATATAAATATTGCAGTTAAAATATTTAGCGTGCTGTGGAAAAACCCGTTAGTGAATAAATGTATTTTTGGCCTCATCCTGGGAGCTGCTGAGCATCCACAACGCCCACTGAATCTGGGGAGAGGCGCAGGTGCTGTGCACCCAGCAGCATCTCCCGCTGAATGACAAGCAATTAGGCAACATAAGGAAGAAAAGTCTTGTAAATTGTAACTCGTCTAAAAATATGTTGTCCACATGTGGTTTAGCTCCTTTCATTTCAGCGTTCTCTGTTGGCTCAATGCATCTAATCAAGAGTTGAGCCCTGAGTTTCGTCCGTAATACCAACAGAAGTGATCTTTGTCGGCTTGTCGTGGTCCCTGCATCCCTGGCACCATCATCATCCCATCATCTCCGACCTCTTTATTGCACTGTGAATTCCTTAAACGCTGCTCATAGATTGTACCTCCGTGAAATGCCTTTTATTCCTCTTTTCTAGCCAAGCTCAGGAGTATGGAGCAGTGTTGGAAATTCCTGTCCTATGGCAAAGCTGCCGGAGCCTATGATATTTATGAAAAATGTCAGCGTAAGCAGCAGCGTGGGCAGGGGGGGGCTGGTTGCTCAGAGCAAGGTGTTGAGCTCTCTGCAAACTCAAGCAGGCATTAGCTGGCGTGTGTCTCCCGTTTCCAGAATTACTTTTGCAACAAAAAAAACCCCAAACAACCAACAAAGGGTTAGAAAGCTAATTATAACAATACTTTTGCAGTGGATGAGGTTTTTCCGTGGCTCATTGCAGCGAGGGCTGATGGTGCATGGTAATACCTGCACGTGTTTTCAGAAGTGTGAGTGTAGGGAAACCATAAATAAAAATGCTCTGATGGTGGTGCCCAAGAATGGAAATGCGGGATTGCCTGATGAAATGAGGTTGACTCGTAAAAACAGCAACAACAACAACAAAAGTCTCTCCGAGCACAGCCTACTAAGTAAATCAGAAGTAATGAAAATAAAATTAGATTTTTTACTTTAATGAAATGTAATATTCAGTAAACAGAATAATTTTAAACCCTTCCTCGCCAGCAGTTCTGATTTTTCTCTTGCATTGCTGAGACCGACCATGCAGGGTGGCTCCAGTTGGTGCCCTTGACACCCCGTTCCTCCCAGTCCCTGGTGCATTTCTGTTGGAACTCCCAGCTGAGTCTGCAGCTCCTCAGAGTTTTATGGATTTATCTCAATATTGTCCCAAGTCAGGATTGCATGAGGTACCTCTGAGCATGTTTAACTTGTAAATGCACTTAGAAAAATTTTGCCTACCTAGTTCTTTCTCACCCTTCTACCCACTCAGTGCTTTCATTGCCGGCAGATTCAAAAGGTAACTCTCTCTGCATCCACATAGCCAAATTTGCTGTATGTATAGTTTCACTGAAGACAGCCATTAAAATTGTTTTAGGATGTCTTTCTGTGTGCTATTCCTTTTTTGCTGGTTTTTTTTTTTTTTTTTTTTTTTTTTTTTTTTTTTAATTGTTCTGTACTGGGTATTCCCCTTCAGTGAGAAACGAAGAGATGTTAACTTGTTGCATCAGATTTTACTAAAGATTATTGGTAATCTCTGTGAAATAGCTACCCTTTATTTGTTGTTTTAAGACTGTAATTTATACCCCTTCAGAGCAATTAGTTTGCTACTTTTCAAGGCACTTACACGATGCGTCCCAGACGCTGCTTTGTAAAGTTTTTACAATTGCCTTCAGTTTTCTCACCTCTCAAATCTGGTGGGAACTAATAAATGCAGTTTCAATTTGCAGTCTGTTTACAAGTTTGGTTTATGTATTGAATCCATATGTATTTTCTTCCAGCACGTCTAGATGGCAAATCCCTTAGAAACTTAAAACAACGTATCATATGGGTTGAACCATGCTGATTAATGGGAGCAGAAGATCAGTGTTTATAGCTAATATCTTTATGCTGCACTGGAACTTTATGCAGTATAACCCCAAGTTGGATATAAGTATTTTCTGAATTATCATATAGCTGTCTCTATGATGCTTTACTGTATTTTAGTGGTTGGTTTGTTCTTTTTTTTTTTTTTTTTTTTTTTTTTTTTTTTTTCTAATACAAAACTACTTTTAGATTTATTCTAATCTAATTTAAGCTTACCTTTTCCTTGGCTCTTTGGGGCTCGGGCTGGCCCTTGTGGGGCCGGTCGGCAACATCCTCCTGGGCTTACTTGGAAGCAAAACCTCAGCTTTATCTGCCATGCTCTGTCTAAATGACATGCTTGGAGTAACTCCATTAGAGCAACTGGGATCACATTAGTTTACAGTGAATGAACTGTGAATCATGTTTTTCTCTGTATGTTTGTGCGTTGTTGTTTCTTGTTTGTTTTTTATTTATTTTTTAAATTGCTTCTGCAGACAGGAAGCGTTGAGCTGCCTACTTAGAGAGCTCCGACTAGTTTTCCACTGGATTGTGCACGTAGCTTGTGGTCTGCCATTTCCTTATGCTGGTGTAAATCAGGAGGAGTCCCAGGGGTACAGCCTTGGCTCTATGGGCCGCACACCCAGAGACACACAGGTGTGTTTTACTTTTCTCCCACATCGCACTGGGAATTCAACCTTGTTGGGCATCCGACCTGTTCAGTAGCAACCCTTGCCACCAGCACCAAAGCCCAGGCAAGAAATATGTTACATCTATTTACACAGATGTTTTAAGAGAACTGGAGCTCTGATTTTGTCCTTAATTCTTAAGGTGGCATCTGGCGCTTGTATCCAATCCGTTAATCCAGCCGCAGAAGCAGCCTTGTCATTTTAAGTGAGATACACTTTTAACGGAATATTTAGCTGCCTAGGGTAGGGGGAGAGCGAGTACGTGATTCCCCCTAATAGATAACTCTGAGATAACTTGGACCAACTTAAAATCATCAGGGTATGCACTGTGTTTCTGAACCAGCAATTAGGAGTCATCAGCCTGCACACAGACAAATTGGAAGTGAATTAGAGGCTGATGAGCTCCATACGGGGCTTCCAGGGCCATTCCCAGCCTCCTGCCACAGGGAGGTCTCAGAGTGGTCACTCCGGAGCTGGTGGGCCAGGCTGGGAGCGGAGGAGGGGAGCTTTGACAAGATGCAGCTGTAAAAGACAATTTTCTCCTTTCTTTCCCTTAATAAAAAAATCTGTTCTGAGCGCTGTACCAAGCAGACTAGTTTGGCAATGGATTAAATGCGCAGCTTCAAGATCTAATTTTGCCCATTTCAATTGACAGATGGAAATTGTGTGCTTTCACAATGCTACTAGTATCTTGCAGTTTTGCTCAGAAGCAGTGCTCCCGAAAGCCATCCAGAGAAATAAGATGACTTTGTATGTGTGTACATCTATTTGTGATCGTGGTTCCTTCAGAGGGTGATTTCAAGCTGTTTGACTCCTGGCCCCTTTCCTCCATCCCTGTGGTGCAGAATAGGAAGAGGATTTGCCCGAGTATGTAATATTCCGGTAGATCTTGCTGCAGAAAGTAAACCACAAGTTTTATGGTATGGGTTGTTTGGGACAACTGTCACGTTCCAGAAGGCTGGAGCGTCACATTGACTGAGATGTGGGATGAACGTATCAAACAGGGATGTTTTGGGGGGAGCATCCCCTGGGACCCTTGTGAAGCTTGGTGTACCCAAACTCTTCCATCCCTATTGCTCTCCTCTCTGACTGCATGTTTGTTTTGATTTTTCCTGTTGTTCGATTAAACCCTCTGAGATTTGCAATGGGTACACAGGTATTGGCATAGAGATCCGTTCCTGTCTCGGAGGAGCTGCAGCCCAGGCTGCTTTTTGACGTGGTTAAGGAGAGAAAGCATGAACTGACACCTCCTTCATTGAGGATGACAGAGAGAGGAAAGGACGAAGAGCTCACACGGAGACAAAGCAAACCGTGGGTTTTGGCACTGCAAATAGACATTTTTGGGGCTTAGGTTTCAGGCAAGGTTGCTAGGAAAGCAGAGGAGCACAGAAATGCAGTATTTGTGTGTACATACTGAATACATGTATGTTTTTTATAGATTTTTGTGTGTGCCCATGCTGTTGTTTCTAGCAGAACGGACTTCTCTTTGTTGGTAAAGGAAGGAAACCTACCTCGTGGAGGTTGATAGCAAGCAAGTATATTCCTGGCTGAATTTGTCCACGAGGGTGCTGTCAGAGTTGGAAGTGCCAGTTGAAGTCCTTGGGGTGAAACAGTGACTCCACGAGATCCTTTTCATTGCCTATGGGTTTGGAGGAGTGTAGGGAAGCATCAGTTTGGGCTTGGAAAAGAAACCGAGACCCTGTTCTTCAGTGACACGTTCCAGCTCAGGTATCTTCAATGCCAGAAAAGCTAATGGGTCCAGGAGCAGGATTTAGCCCTAAACACATTGTGTATCCCCAACCTCTTATTACCAGGCCCTTTTGTAAGTGTGTTTGTGCGGAGCCTGTAATGGTATAATGTACACTGTAATTTTGTTGTTAAATCTGAGCTACTTTGGCATGGTGCAGGCTAGGTGGCTTGTAGCAATTGAAACATTATGGCTTATTGAATTTCATAGCCTGGAGGACTGAACTGTACAGAGAAACTCTTGAGGAAGGGGGAAAAAATAAAATAAAATGTCACCTATTTCTCCTGAACATTTTTTTTTTAATTTTATTTTTTTTATTTTTCTGGTCAATATTGAACAGGCTTGGCCTTCTGGGTATGGGCAGAGGAGCGGGAGCAGCACCAGTGATGGGAGGCAAACCCTAGGAAGGTTGCTGTCCTATTAAACATGCTCCCAAGGAAAGAGATTTGGATCTGTTCCCAAGGGCACTGGTAAATGCCGCGTCTGTGAGCATGTTGGGATTTCCTTCATCTCGCTACTTGCTAAAGGGTTTAATTTCATCTCTCTCAATGCTGGTAATGGAAGAGCAGAAGTCAGAAGGGCATTCTCTTTCAGACGTAGTTGTGGTGTTTTCCCTTAATCAGGTGATCCTGAATACTGCTTCTGCAATTCCAAGCATACCCCAGTGTGTAAATGCTCTTATTACAGGCACAACCGCTGGCGCGGGTCTCCCGGCTGCTCCACCGCAAACCTCCACCTCACAGGGGTTTGTAAAGCAACAGGAAAAAAATTCACTTGAGGCTAAATCGTGTGTCTTTTACATGGACAGACTTCGTGAAGGGCTTGATTAACCACCATGGTCTCTTAAATCTCTTATCAAGTCACAAAGAGAGTGCAGGGTAAGTTTTTGCACATCATTTCATAGCTGGTTCCTGAGGGCATGGTTCTGCCAGACGGAAGTTGGTTTAGTTTCTGCGTGGTGTTGCTCTTTTCTGATGAGGATCAGGAAAACATTCATTTGTGAGAGTGCCTGGTTTTAGTGTCTGTATGGTCTGGAACTTGCCTGCTCTGGATAGAAAAAAAAAAAAAAGCTACATTTCATACAGGCTTTGAAGACATTTTCTCATTTTCTCTATTAAGTGTGAACCTGTTCTTGAACTGATTATTTAAGAGGGGAGCTCCAGACATGCTGAAGTTAGGGATAACTCTGTTGTTGAGGGATGAAGAGTTGAGGTCCTGGACAGATGTTCTTCTCCCATGCCATAGGCTAACCCCTATGTTCTTGATCTGACCTTGTCTCGGTGTTTGTCACATGTACCAGTCCTGCTCTGATGGCTCCGTCTCCAACCTGCAGGTTGATGCCCCCATCATGATGAACTGAAATCTTACCCCATTGTTACAGCAGGGTGTGCTGGGACTGGAAAAAATCCATGTTCAGATATAGCAAAATGGTCGTCTTAAGGCAATATTTATTCTTTTTTTACATATTTTTAAAAGAAAACAAAACATGTCTCTCACTGAAATTTCCCAGGCCCTGCTGAGTCATGGCTGGTTTCTTTGTTGCTCTGTTGACTTTTTGACAGGTACCTATGAGGCTTTCCCGTGTATGTTTGTCAAGGGGTGAAGTTTTCAGTGGTGCTTTTTGTGTGCACAGGCAATCCATTATGGAGCCCATTTGCATTATTAGCGTTCACATCAGGGCACTACTTAGGCTGAGCCCAGAGCTGCAGAGCTCAAAGGAAGAGGCAATCTGGAGCTGAGATTCCTTCAAAGAGAGAGTTGGGTTCTTGCAGAAGGTGAGAAAGGAACCACATCAAGGAGAGCAGGGAGGTGACTTGCAAGGGATCATGGAGATGAGTGGTCGAGATAAGGGAGAAGCTGCGACTTGGGCACCTGCAATTTTTTGTGTGAAGCATCTTCCAAGTAGCTCATATCCATGTGAGCAGAGCAGAATTCATCTGAAGTGCCGGGATTAAGACTAATTTGTAAAGCCATGCAGTGAGTGTGGTCGGTACTCTCAAGATGGCCCAGGAAAACCTCTGCTTGAGGAGGGATAGGCAGAGGTTATGGATGAGGGAAAGGGAATAACTTCAGCGAAATGTTATAAAGCTTTGGATGCTATGTGGACATCAGCAGTCCCATCTTGCTGTGAGCTTATCTGGTATTTTACTCTTGCTGCTTATCTGAGACCGGTTTTTGCACATGGGCTCTGTGGGTATGGAGCTTTCACCACAGAAGGTGGTTGTTTCCTATTGCGCCTGAGCATTCCCGTAGTCCTATCGCGACCCAGCAGGACTGTTCATTTCAGTAAGGGCTGTGGAGTTTGCCCTTAAGCAAGACAGGAGGGATCAGTTAGGCAAAATCAATCCCCTGCCTGCTCCGTATCGCTTTGTCCTGATAAGCTGTCAGTTTAGCTCTAAATGCCATGTTTGAAAGCGCATCTCTGCTCTCCAGGATAGGTCAATGTCAGCAGCAGTATTAGTTGAAGGATGGATTTAAGCCACCAGCTCATCACAAGAAAGGGGAGCTACATCTGAGACANAAAGCACAGCCCATCCCCTGGAGGCAGTGATGCTGCTGGAGTCATGTCAGGGGGTCACTTAAGGACCAAGTTCAAGCTGGCCTTAACCCTGCGTTTCCTGGCTTTGCCTGATGGAAGCCAGACCTATTGCCTTGTTTGAACACCGGCTTTGCGGTGGGGGTGATGGATTGCAGCATGAGCTTTACCACCCTTCATCGCTGCTTCCTCTGCTCTTTTGGCCCGTTGTGTTCAGTTCAGTCAGAGTTTATTATAAATAACTTCAGATAGCAAGCTGAAATATCCCGGGCTTGCCTTTTTTTTTTTTTCTCTATTTTTTTTTTTTTTCCCTTGGCAGTTGCAGAGCATGAATCGGCTTCAAGGCAATTGAGGATTTTTAACGTAACATTTACAGCCCATATCTATACAAAATGTGACTTGTGTTTATAGAAGTGTGCCTTTAACATTCTCTTATCAAAACATATGGGACTCTACAGCTGGATGCTGGGGTTCCTCTGAAGCATTCCCCAGACAATACAGTTCCACTTTAGATTGCCTTGTGATGTCTGTAGACTTAACTGAGTCTGTTGTNTCGGTATGGGTAGTGACTATCCTGCCTTGGATAAAAAAAAAAAAAAAAAAGCTACATTTCATACAGGCTTTGAAGACATTTTCTCATTTTCTCTATTAAGTGTGAACCTGTTCTTGAACTGATTATTTAAGAGGGGAGCTCCAGACATGCTGAAGTTAGGGATAACTCTGTTGTTGAGGGATGAAGAGTTGAGGTCCTGGACAGATGTTCTTCTCCCATGCCATAGGCTAACCCCTATGTTCTTGATCTGACCTTGTCTCGGTGTTTGTCACATGTACCAGTCCTGCTCTGATGGCTCCGTCTCCAACCTGCAGGTTGATGCCCCCATCATGATGAACTGAAATCTTACCCCATTGTTACAGCAGGGTGTGCTGGGACTGGAAAAAATCCATGTTCAGATATAGCAAAATGGTCGTCTTAAGGCAATATTTATTCTTTTTTTACATATTTTTAAAAGAAAACAAAACATGTCTCTCACTGAAATTTCCCAGGCCCTGCTGAGTCATGGCTGGTTTCTTTGTTGCTCTGTTGACTTTTTGACAGGTACCTATGAGGCTTTCCCGTGTATGTTTGTCAAGGGGTGAAGTTTTCAGTGGTGCTTTTTGTGTGCACAGGCAATCCATTATGGAGCCCATTTGCATTATTAGCGTTCACATCAGGGCACTACTTAGGCTGAGCCCAGAGCTGCAGAGCTCAAAGGAAGAGGCAATCTGGAGCTGAGATTCCTTCAAAGAGAGAGTTGGGTTCTTGCAGAAGGTGAGAAAGGAACCACATCAAGGAGAGCAGGGAGGTGACTTGCAAGGGATCATGGAGATGAGTGGTCGAGATAAGGGAGAAGCTGCGACTTGGGCACCTGCAATTTTTTGTGTGAAGCATCTTCCAAGTAGCTCATATCCATGTGAGCAGAGCAGAATTCATCTGAAGTGCCGGGATTAAGACTAATTTGTAAAGCCATGCAGTGAGTGTGGTCGGTACTCTCAAGATGGCCCAGGAAAACCTCTGCTTGAGGAGGGATAGGCAGAGGTTATGGATGAGGGAAAGGGAATAACTTCAGCGAAATGTTATAAAGCTTTGGATGCTATGTGGACATCAGCAGTCCCATCTTGCTGTGAGCTTATCTGGTATTTTACTCTTGCTGCTTATCTGAGACCGGTTTTTGCACATGGGCTCTGTGGGTATGGAGCTTTCACCACAGAAGGTGGTTGTTTCCTATTGCGCCTGAGCATTCCCGTAGTCCTATCGCGACCCAGCAGGACTGTTCATTTCAGTAAGGGCTGTGGAGTTTGCCCTTAAGCAAGACAGGAGGGATCAGTTAGGCAAAATCAATCCCCTGCCTGCTCCGTATCGCTTTGTCCTGATAAGCTGTCAGTTTAGCTCTAAATGCCATGTTTGAAAGCGCATCTCTGCTCTCCAGGATAGGTCAATGTCAGCAGCAGTATTAGTTGAAGGATGGATTTAAGCCACCAGCTCATCACAAGAAAGGGGAGCTACATCTGAGACATCATTTCTTGGCAGCTTGTGATCTTTCATAGGTTGGAAAGAAATTTGGTAGGATAAAATATCCTTGGCTACCTCTGAGTCAGCCCTGCATTTTAATGTCACTCCTAATACCAGGTTGTAGCAGCAAGGAGCTGAGGTGGCCATGCAGTTGGGTGGGATGGAACTGTTTTCTTGCCAGCCAGGTGTGGTCTGACCTGTGTCCCAAGGCTCCATCAGTTCGAGAAAAGCAGAGGGACAAGGAGGGGATCTCCATCCCCCAACCCTCACCCCCCACCCCTCCACNTTTTTTTTTTTCTCTATTTTTTTTCTTTTTCCCTTGGCAGTTGCAGAGCATGAATCGGCTTCAAGGCAATTGAGGTATTTTAACGTAACATTTACAGCCCATATCTATACAAAATGTGACTTGTGTTTATAGAAGTGTGCCTTTAACATTCTCTTATCAAAACATATGGGACTCTACAGCTGGATGCTGGGGTTCCTCTGAAGCATTCCCCAGACAATACAGTTCCACTTTAGATTGCCTTGTGATGTCTGTAGACTTAACTGAGTCTGTTGTTCCGCACACACGGTTGTGCGTCTTCCCTGTCTGGCCCGTGGCGCTCCCTTTGCCTCATCCAAGTTCCTTCCCAGAGCCCTTTGAAACTCCCTTATCGCTGAGTCCTCCCTGCACCCGCGCGTGTCCTTGACAAGCAAAGCAATGTCACCCCGCAGAAAAGCACATCATGCAAAACAGGATAAGGTATCAGCAAAATGCAGTGATGGGCTGACAGAGTGGTATGTTCAGGAGCAGGCAGTGGTGAACAGGTCCTGAGAAGCCAGGCTTGAATTTTTCCCTGCTCCAGATCCCATGGAGGTCTCATTCCAGAGCAATTGCTCTTTGTTTGCATGACATGTCCTAGCTAGAGGCTGGGGTCAGGCTGGGGTCCCCATCATCAGGCCATGAAACGGGGAGACACATCCTCCCCCAAAGCACATCAAGGAATGCATTTGGCCCTGTTAGCGTGTCCTGATCCAATTTCATGTTGGATGCTGTCCAGGTTTTCTGCAAATTCAAATGGCTCTTGATGAAATCCATTACCAAACAGCCATCACTTCATCTGCTGTAGTGAGAGGACCAGACACCCACTGGATGCTCTCTGCCTTAAAATGCCTGGACCAGCATCCTTAAAAAGGCACACCGTCCTGGGGTGTTTAACAGGGCTGCCAAGAAGAACAAGATCCATTGGGCTGTAGGCTGCTGGTGCATCCTGTCCTGCTGCTTTCTCTGGTACACTGTGATGTGCTGTCCTTTCTGGAGGGCTGAAGAGCCGAGAACCTTCCAAAAGCTTCAGTTTCTTGTTCAGAGCCTGTCTGAACTTCCATCCCAAGCTGCTTCAATCTGTAAATTGGAAAGACAGTTTAAGCAAAAAATTGGCCTTCCCATGGAAGTTCTTGTCCTCTCCAGCCCATAAATTTTAATGGGAATCAGGCATACTGAATCTCCAGGCAACTGTGCAGATCTCAGTCTCTTTTGAAATGAATCATGCTTAATCAGGCCTGGAGAAAGCTCCTTGTTTATCCAGGTATCTGGTATGGCCCCTAATGCTTGGTTTTATATCCTGTGCCTATTTGATGAAAGTATGATCGATACGTTTATTTCAAGATGTTGTTTGCAGAGGGCTGTGGGGAGTTCAGGAGGATAATGCTGTGTCTGAGCAGCATTGCCTAAATTAACGAAGAAAGTCACCTGGCTGTGGGCAGGGTCTGGTTTGCCTTTCTGGTGGGTGTAAGTGCTTTGGTTTATTCAAGTTCACAGGCTGGGGGCCCAGGTCACACTTCAGCTCCCAAGACACCCAGGAGCTCCTACCAGCTTTTGGAAGGGCTAATAATGGGTGACTTTCCTGAGCTGCCACTTTTTGGACCCAAATCCTTTGGGTCTGATGGGACTACCCAGGTTGGTGCACCAGCTTCCGAGCAGTGCTTCTTGGATATCAGGGAGATGGTGGTTTGCTCCCAGCACTTCAGAAATAGAGATTTATGGCTCTTATGTTTGCTTGGTTTATGAGCTTCACCAACCTTGTATCTCATGCCAGTGCTGAGCCTGGATAACCCTCCCACCAGCCTGGCTAGTTCTGGTGCTGCGTGGCCTCTTTTGGCTGGAGGAACACTCATGTTGGTGCGTGTTTTTTTTCCATGGGTGCCTGGTGAGCATCTGCTCCTTTGGTCCTCTCCTGCTGGGAGGGTAACTTTGCACTGATGTCCCTGGCTGTGCAAAGACAGCTTCTTGGGAGCCATCTGTCCACTAGGTGTCAAACCTCTGCTGCAAAAGGTGCTCCAGCTCACAGCAGAGGTTGCAACCACAGATGACCTGTAGGGAACAAAGTGGGATTTGAAGTCTGATATGGACAAATGTCCACTGATTTCCTCTGGGGAAAGAGCAGGATTTCAGCTTGTTTTCCCTGTTGAAATATTTGAAATTAAAGCAGGGTAGGAAAGGGATTTTTTTTTTTCCCCCTGGAAGTGTATGAATTATTTAAAGTAAAATGTTTCAAGGGTTTGGTTGTCCTCCAGCTGAAGGCTTCAGACATGCTGCCAAAGGGACTTCCAGATTTAGAAATAAACTTACAGGGACCTGATTCTGACCTCATGATCTTACTTTTACACCAGTCTTCATGGGAAGCACCTGATTTAACATGAATAGCTGCATAATTTGAAGCAGAACCTCCCCCTTGAGATATTGCTGGGCATTAGTGGGGTTGGAGTACGGTCAGGACCTCTGTTCTTGTACAGCTTGGATGTCTCTGGTGCCATTGCTTGGTAAAATGATATTTAACAACTTAGAGCAGGAACCTGGTACTACTTCTGTAAAGTCAGGAAGTTTCATTCTGTGTTATGTACTTTATTGACTTTTGGATCAAGAGATCCCCACTGGTTGCTGAATACAGGAAAGGTTATTGCTTTACTTTCACTTGGTTTTGTGTTCTTTTTCTCAGTGTATTTGCGCTGCCAAGGACAAGAGGTGGATAAACCTTTGGGCTGACCCAGTTGCATTCCTTTAGTGGAACGAGTCATGAGGGTCTGGACACGGTTTAGGGTGTTACATCTGTTTCCCTGGGCATGGTGGGGTCTGTCCCCTGAAAGCTTGGCATGGCTGCCACATCTGGGTGCCCCAAAGGAAGGAAATTTTAAGAAGTCTGAAGTCTGCTATGATCCCACCAGGTCAGGGAGCTGAAAGCATCCATCCAGCAGCCCTTGGCATGTGCTGATCGACTTGCATCTCAAAAATCCCATCAATCAGGGTCTTCTTTTGTTGTAATTAAGAAAAAAAAAAAAAAGAAAAAAAGAAATATAATATACTAGTATGTTCCTTAGTTCAAGTGTGAAGAGAAGAAAGATTCCTGTTTGGGGTTATTTTTAGTCTCTGAAATTATTCATGAGGCTGCTTTCCCTGATTTATGACAATACCCAGTGCATCGCCATGTAAATGACTTTTAAATGGAATGTTTCAGCAGTTTTATAAGAATTCCTCATGTGAGGGGGAAAATAAACAGTTTGTCATTTACCAGACTGTATTTGATTATTAGATTTGTTACTATAAACATCAGGCTATGCTTCCTTAAGCTGAGGCTGCTGGAGATATATGACTTTGGAGAAACACACCATTAAATAAAAACTAACCTGACATGAGAAATCAGCATGGGATTGATCAGGCCTGTTTCCCCACAGACCAGATAGATCCTTTTTGGCCAAAAAAATGAAAATCTGATGTTGAGAGTAATGTGACACCGGTCTTTTAGATCTCATTCAAAGAGCAGACTGGCTATAAAAGGTGAAGAAGATGGGTTTGGCATCCTGGAGTCCTGCTGGAGCACCAGGCTGTGCCATACATCCATGGTGCTGAGTCTCTGTGCTCGTTACTGGCCTTGTCTGGTATTTGAAGAAGTCAATGCAAAGTGATGAGCAAGAAAATAAATGTAGAGTGGTATGGTGAAACCTTGCAGCTCTGCCAAGGGGTCTGGATGGGCAGAGCATCGCTGATGTACACCAATGCCTTTTATATGCAGGCACCAGAATGGAAGGACTGTCACGTGAGTGGAAATACAGCCACAGAAATTCATTGGTCCGTTGCTAAAGGGGTGTCAAATAGCTCTCAGGCCCTTGGGGATCAGGCCTAGAGAGCAAAACCTTAACCCAATAACTGCATGGCAGCTTCGTAGCTTCTTACAGGACTCATCCTTTTTACCTTAAGCTAAAATGCATCCTGTGTGCAAAGGAGTTTTCCATAAGCCCAGTGATTTGGAGGCACATCTTGCCTGTAAGTGCTGCAAAGAATATTTGGGAAGTGGATGGACTTTAACGTTGGCTTGGCTGTGTTCCAAGGGTGCAGTTTGGTGAATGGCAAGTCGTGAAGCGCAGCATCAGGTGCCTTCAGACCCCGGTGTCTGCAGGTACTGATCTCACGTGCTGCCAGGTCTCCTGCACTGGATCATGCTGTCCCCAGGTGCACATGGCGCTGGTATGTCTCTGATATGCTTGGAAGGAAATTACTCCTGCACTGGGATGCAGAGAGCCAGTGACACTGGAGTCCCATCACAAGGCTCCAGACAGCTCTTTGAACCCCTGAACGTCCCCGCTGCAATGCACCCTCTCACCAGGAAGCGTGGGGGATGCAAGAGTTACAGGAACAAGTGAACAGAGAGAAAAATCAACCATAAAATTGGTAATGTTAGGAGCTCTACGAGGGAAGAAAATGCTTGTTGTTAGACACCATGTAATTGCACCATGCTGCCCTGGGTTACCAGTTTGTTCAGGAATGCTCCTCACGCTTTCTGACTCTGGTCTGCAAGTACCTGGGAAGAGCAGAGCTGATGAGTGAGATGTCACCATGACATGGACCAAGGCTGTGGTTTTTGCACCCCAGGGTGAGCAGGGTTTATACTCACAAAGGCTGTAACCCCCCTGGATGTTTTGCTGTGGATTATACAGAGGAGAAGGAGATGCACCCTCACCCGATAGCTCAATTCCCATGTTTACCATGGCTGGGACAGCAATTCTTACTGACCCCCACTTCTCCTCCCTTGCACATTGATGATGCAGGGCTCACTTAAGGTGGATGACTTGTGGTAATTCAGGGACCTGATATGATTTTTATGATCATAGCCTCTTTGTTTTGCAAAAAGTTCACTTTTCATTGAGCCCTTCTCCTCCCCCAAAGCCTTCCATAGAAAGATAAAACATAGTGGTACAGATGAAAGACTTGGGACAAACTGTGTTTCCTCCTTGCAAGGGATGGCTCCTGCCTCTGTGGACCTCGAGCCCTCCCTTGCTGAGGTGCTACGGCTGTAATGGCATTTTCTCAGGGTGTGTTTCTGGCTGTCCTGGGATGGTGATGAGCTGAATATCCACAGTGCTGATGCTTTTGCCTCTGGGCACGCAGGCAGGATGAGTCCTGAAGGATGTATAAAGGGGTAAATGGTCTGACAGGTCATGGTGGTAGACAAGTGGGTGAGATTAAGGTTTGGGGGAACCTGGAAGCTTCTGTCCCTTTTGCCACTGCAGCAGGTTTGGCTGTGATTCCCCAAATCCCAAATTCATCCTCCGTCCCTATTCCTCAGCAGCACTCAAGTTGCCAAGGGCACGAGCCAGGGAGGGCACAAGTAGGAACTCGTGCTTTGTCTGTCACGGGAATTAAACTGGAATTAGTGACCGAGCCGAGCCTTGTGAGCTCGGCAATAAATCCTCCCAGGAATATGGTGTTTGTCTGGGCTGCACTGGGTGAGCTGTCACGGGGATGGGCCCCTCGGAAGGGATGATGAGATGCAGAACAGCCCAGCTGCAGAGCGAGAGCTTCATGGGGAGGAGGTGCAGTCCCCCAAGACTGCATCAGCTGTTGGGCTTTGGTCATGCCCAAGGGATGTGACTGGGGCACCTGCAGACAAGGGTCATGGAAAGCAGGAGGAGTACGAGCTTGGTACTACCACTGCACCTGAACTGGGACTTCTTCCACTGCTTCTGATCACTTCTATCCATGCCAGTTCCCTGGTTCAGGCACTGTCCCTTGCTGGGGACAATGCCATCCCCACTGCTCTGAAGTCCAACGCACATCTTGGTCTCTTACAGAGTACCTGGTTCCTGCCACCACTCTGCTCAGAGAGTTATAAATTGTGATTTTTACATGCATAGGTTGTTTTGCTGATACTTTTGTGTTTTATTCCTCAGTGAAAATCTAACACTGTGTTGTAAAAATAAATCTCTGGCCTTTTGCTTTCTGAATAGCAAAAGGCCGCTGTGTTAATAGGAGGGAGGGATGGGGTGGCTGGCTGCCAACGGGATGTGCTTCTTCCCTGGGGCTCCGCGTGCCAAGATGCCATCAGCCCAGCTCCAGGAAGGCTTTCCTGCGGCCACACGTTCTCCCCGTTCTCCCCGGATAGAGTTTCATCATCTCCAGCCTGGGGCAAGTTAATCATACGCAGCTGCCCAGGACCAGAGGCCTTTACGAGGAGGGAGATTTTGCTTGGAGCAAGGGAGGTCCTGCAGTGCCTGCTCCCAAGGGGCACCCTTGGGCACGCATGCTCACACCACCCCCCCCCCCCCCCCTGCTTCCTTCTACACCCCTGTCACTGCCTTTGTCACTAAGAGGAACTATTTAATTATTATTTCTGGATGCAGAAAAGGCTGCCTTCTCCCCTTGGGTCTTTTCATGGGCTTCTTTTGCTGCATTTCCCTTTTTCAACACATGAGAAGTTTAGAAGTTTTCTCCCCCTTACTTTTGGCAAGAAAAAAGGCACATCTCTCTGTATCTTTATCTTTTTTACAACTTTGGGTGCTTAGAGCTGTGTTGAAACTGATCCCAGGTTTAGGAGTGTGTTTCCATGTGTGGTTTGGGTTTGGCGTCAGGACAGCAAGACGTGGGATGTGGCTGTCCTGTCAATTCAGAGCCCTTCACGTTCATCCAGAGTGATCCGGCGTGGAGAGGTTATTACATTTTGGTTTTAGGTGAGCAACAAAAGTGTTGTAATCGTAATAAAGCCCTCTTTAAGCTTAGCTCATTTTGATGAATGTGTGGCAGCAGCCTGTGCATGGCCCAAAGCCCGTGAAGCCAGTGAGCTGCTGCGGTGAGCTCAGGGTTGCTCTTCCCAAAGGCTGGTTCCCATCAGCAGCCATTTCTCCTGGTGTTTATTCACCTCTTGGGAGGATGTAACAGGCTGACTCCCCTTTTTAAGAAGGTAGTGCTGAAATTTGTTCATCCCTGAAGATGAACATCTTTCCTTAAGATTAACATTTTGGTGTCATGCACTCAGTAGCTGCTGATACGGGTCTAGTGGAGCTTTGCTGGACTAAAGGGCCGTAGCAGGCTTGGTAGGGACTGTAGGGAAAACCCACGTATTGACACTAAAACCAAAAAAGCAGGTTGAAAAATGGAACCTCTTCAATGCATAATGACCATCTATTATTTCCCTTTCTTGTACTGTTTTAAAAACAACATATGAAACTTCTAATGCTCAAAGGATCACTTTCTGCTATGCAGCTGTGCCATAGATAGTATGCAGCACACGTTCATGCTCAGAAACCCAATAAAACTGGTAATTAGCCCCTGAAACAAATTAGAACAGAAGATACATTTTTATTTTGCATAGTGCCTTTTCTGCAAACTGTGTCTCAAAACACGTTGGAGAGTTAAGTAATGTAGAGTTTAAATAATAAGCGCACCGGGAGAGCAAATGAATAGAAAAAGGATGTATATTGCTGCAAAGCAGGGAAAATCGAGGTTGGGAAGAGCTGGGGTTGCTTGTGTGGGTACCATGTGGAGCTCAGGTCGAGCCTCAGCTCTCTTTGCACATTTACCCCTCTGTGGTTTGGTCCTTGTCGGTGTCAAGGAGGGGGACGTGGCTGTCTGTGCAGGTCAGGGAGGACAGAGGGCTCCAGGAATGCAGCTTGGGCTGAGCAAGCTGAGCTGCGAGATGGATGAGGTATGTACAGCAGGCTATAAAATTAAGGAGCGCAATTTTAAGCCAGTTTGTTCATCTTTCCTTTCATGGCTGAAGACAGAGTAGCTATTGCACTGCAGCCTTCTCTTCCACTCCTTCTCTGCCTCATTGACTCAGCAGCTTGCTTTAAATCTCAGCTGAAAACATAACTTTTTCTCCTTCCCTATAACTCTTCCTCTCCTTTTCCATGATATTATTTTTAAGGCTAACTTTGTAGCTGTATTTAACACTGGGTAGTGCCAAGGGGATACGGTGTGTGAAATATGGCTGGACCACAGCATGCTGCAATGTTCTGAACAGGAGAGGTGAGGCCTGTTGACCCTTTTCTACTTATTCTCTATCCTCGGAGATAGGGCTGCTGATAAATCCTCCAGCTTTTGCTTAATGCTATGGAGAAACTCAAAGAGCGTGCGAAATGTTTGTGGATCTAATGGATCTAATCTTGAACATGTTGAAATCAATGCTAGTTTGAGCTTCAGGGAGCCTGTGCCTTGCCTTACTAGAACAGAGCCCAGACTTGGGACAGGTTGTCTTAGCATCACAAGCAGAAAGAGTTAAAACTGGGAGAAAGCAGAAAAAGGGAGTTTCTAGACCAGGGGTGAACACCAGAGCTCAGAGAAATCTGGTGTCATAGGCAGAAGAGAGCTGCCACAGATCCTGGTACTTTCAGGATGCTCGCATGATGATGATCCCCTTCCTCCCCTGTCCTCCTCCTCCTCCAAGTTGTCCCCACGCCTGGTGGAAAGCTCAACACTTAGAGTCCATCATGAGCCTCTTTAGTGGATGTATCTGCAAGAGCAGCACAACGCCCCATTGATTTTCCTTGGAGTAATGTGGTTTCAGAAGTGGACGGCAGCCAGTCCACAGGACCTTCTCTAAATCTCCAAGCCTGTTATGACCTGTGCAGTTCTGTTTATTTTGCTTAAATTGCTGCTGCATCTACAATTTCTGAGTTTGTATTTTTTTTATATTTTAGCACATTGATCTGGATGGTTGTTTGCTTTGAGAAAGCCAAGCTGGTTTATTGGATGGAAACATGGATGCAGGTGTTGTGGCTCAAGGATAGAAGCAAGGCAAGGCTGGAGGAAACGCTGTCTGTCTTTAGGCCAAGTGATATATCAAAGAGGAAAAAACCACATATCTAGCTTTTTGGGTCACGTCTTGAGCAAGACATGCTACTTGTGATGTGGAAGCTGATAATTTTTGTCTTTATGCATGGGAGGAGACATTAGCTCCTGCATGTAAATTCCCCAGGCAGATCCTGAGAAGAACGCCTCCACACCTGACTTACAGCAAGGGTAGAAGCTTGCTTCAAGCAGAGCTGCTGTGTGGCTGTTCAGCCAGTAAAAGTCTGTGGTGACTCCAGTAACTTCATCATTGGTATTAAAGTAGTAGCCTGAAGAGGAAACAGTATTTTTCAGGAAGGAAGAAGCAGGTTTTATTGTGGGGTTTGTGCCTGACTCAGGATGAGACATGCTGCTGCAGGGAGGACGTGGTGGTGACCTTGCAGGAGGCTGGGTTTGTGCCAGTTTTGCAGACTTCAGGCATTGGAAAGCTATAAGCGAATGATAAATGTTAAAGCCAGAAGTTTTAATAGGAGTGAGTGATTTTTAGGTGCCTATTTCAGCCAGCTGGGGCTAGTTGGCCTCTGGTGTAATTGAGGGCCATCGAACACATTAGTGTCTGTGGAAGTTGTTGATGTACAGAATATCAGGGCTGCTGAAAATTGGGTACAGAGGTTCTTGAGCTAAAATACCTCAGGGTCTCCAGCTGGAGAGTTGGGGGCTCATAATATCATTATTGCTGCTCTTGTAGAAAGGTTGTTTTGAGAGATCCGTAACCCGCTTCTGAATGATCTCCGTGTTGGGTTTGCTTCCTCACGCCAGCCAGGCACTGAACCAAGGCCCTGGTGTACATTCATGGCTTTGCTTAAAAAGAAGTGGGAATGCCTGGACTTCTTCACATCTAAAGCAATCTTAAAGATAACAATACCGTTTTGTAAACCATCTTTCCCTGAAGTAGTCATTCATAGAGAAAGGAATATTTTTTCACAGAGAAGGAATCTTCTTCCCTCGTCTCCGTGCTTTTATTTCCCATTGTATTGGTGCTCTGGAAAATGTTCCTTGTGCGGATCACTAATAAAGTCAGATATGCGAAATCTCAGGAGGAACATGTCTTTCCCTATGTTTTTAGGCGATTTATATATTGAAAGAGGCCTGCAGGGCTTTTATATGAAACCATCTCCCGAAGCCTTACTGTAGAGATTTAGAGTGATTTTTGGGAACCTGGAGCAGTTTTTGCAGTGCTTTTAACTCTTGCTTTAGTCTGATGGGATTTCTTCATCTCATTATGCAACAGATAAAATACCGTCCTTGAGGAAAGGAATTACTGGTTTATACAAAGACTTAAAATACCTTGATTTTTTTCTCTTCTCTAGAAGCCTGCTTTTTTAAAGTGAATTGTGGCTGTGGTGATAGGTACCAGAATGATGGCCTTGAAACCTAAGTCTCTATCTTACAGGAAAAAGCACAGCTTGGGCAGAAATGCTGCGAGATGTATTATCAGTTTGCCAAAGTGTCTCAAATTCTACCCTTGAGGGAGCAGCCAAAAAGGACAGGTCCTCTGCGACTTGAAGTCTGTGCAAATGGAGGTAATTGCAGCATAGGTATCCTGGGAAGCCTGGGTCTTCAAGGCCATGGTAGCATTACAATACCACAATTTCTCAAGACCTACATTAACCCAACAGCGGTATTTAATAGGACATAACAAGTAGCATTTAAAAATCCTTAGTCTAATCCTGCCCACGGTAAGTTGTTTTTAATTCCACTTGTTATGCCAATTGAACACCAGCATTAGAGTAATGCTTTAGGTTAAAGCTATAGATGTTTCTAAAACCATCTTGCAATTCTCCACGTCGGTTTTTTGGGCAGGGATTTGTTCTGGTAGGTGATACTTATTGTGTGCCTCAACAGCACATACACATCAAAGAGAGAGACATGGAGACCTGATTGGCAGGAGTATTTCACCTTTCTCTGCCATATTCTAAAGTGTGAGCTGTGTGTCCTTGAAGCCTGAGGGGTCATTGCTGCCTGTCACTGGATGTGTGACAGGAGAGAGAGGGACAGTCATCTGCCTTGTCTCCAGGTCTTACAGCAGTGGGGTGTTTTACGTTTGCATGGTTTCCCTGTTCAAGTTCTGGGCTTCCTAACAAGGATGCTGCAAGCCCAGTCCCACTGGTTACGGGGGGCTTCTTGCTCTGTGTCACGAGAGATGCTTTGCAAAGCATCCCTCTCGATTTTGGGTGGCTCATGGTATCCACAGGCCGTGCCTCTTGTCCCCATCCTGCCTTCATACAGCACAGCTGGACTGTCTGCAGCACTGAGCCAAGCAACTCCCTCTTGAGTCCTATTAATATCTTTCTTCTACAAGTCTCACAGTCTTATTATGGTGAATAATGAAGGCATATTCCCTGACCTTTGCTCTTTCTATCAAAATCACATTCTAACAAGTATATGTATTTTTGACCCACCACATGATGGGAAAAAGACTCCGTCCTGTTCAGACAGAATTAAAAGCAAGTCAAATTTGAGACCGCATTGAGATGAAGGCTTTCCTGTTGGTGGCTTGGTAATTTGCTGACTGCTGTCTCTTTCTTTTCAGCCCCTGTGCTGTGATGAACTTTAGCAGCGTCCTAAGCAGTTGCAATAAAGAGAGGCTCTGAAGGAGCTTTTTGCCTTTGTCATATAATTGCTACAAGAAGAAAAAGTTATGAAGCCAGGTTTTGTGATATCTGGGGCTAGATTTATTGAAATTGAGAAAAACACCCAAGTAATTTTAGATTGTGAGCTATTTGCAGGAAGGACTGTCTTTCTAGTCTGTCTGTGCACCACCTGGTGTGATGGGATCCCCTTCTCTCTTGGGCTTGGGGGTACTTCTGCATTATGAATATATCATTATTCAGTTAATTTGTTTATGGTTGTTGCTGTTCAGAGAATTTTAAAATGCTGGAGGATTTTATTTGTGGCTTCATATCCTTGTAATAGATCTGCGTAAGATGTACATCTGCTGCTGCGGTGCAGGGATTCCCAAAAGGGGTCTCCCTCTCCGGAGGAGAGGTTGCAGAGGGAAAAGTTTGGAAGCCCTGCCCTAACATTAACAATTAGAGAGAAACAGCCATAGACCTGAGTATTTATTGATTTTATCAGGTATCTGTCTTGTATCTGTTGTCTCATGTAGTGAAAACATTTTGCTGTTTATANACAGTTTCTCTAACGTGGGAACCTCTTTCAGCCAGAGTGTCAGTCTTACTATTTGGCATCTAGCTGAGAGATTAGGCTGCAGGTATAGGACATAAACCTTCTCCTGGAAGTCTGACAGCAGTAGGCCGGGATCTACTATTTGCATGGGAAATGTATTTGGTTAATATTGCCTGAGACTTTTTATTGTAACTGCAGAGGATAAAAACCACGGAGACGGTTTTATTTGTTTGATATTTGTATTAGTTTATCATAAGAGATTATATCTCATTTATGTAAAGCAAGCAAATGTGAAAAAATAGAAGCCATACGTTCTTCCCCCAGGCTTGTTCAGTTATTATACTGTTATTACAGTTAAATCAATATTATTTGGCTTTGAGAGGAATAGCTATTGTTATAGAAGTGCTTCAGAATACTTAATACTACAAACACTACCTAATTGTCCTGTGAGCAGTCTCATTGAAATCCATAGGAAAAAATCATAGGAACAGGTTTAATATTAGCTCTGTTTTGAACTATGTATTTGGGGCAGCTTTTCAAATGCGAGAGCTCTCGTTTTGAGAAAACACATGCAGAATATCAGCAAAACAAAGCAATACAAATGCTTTTCCTCCCCCCTTATCAGTTGGGTGTGAGTTTAGTTCAAGCTTGGGGTTTTGGGGACTGGACGAGGCACTAAGGCATAAAAGGAGACATCTTCTCCCAATAATATTGATACTGTAGGGATCAAGTATTGCTTGTCCCTTAAACGTTTGTTGCTTCACAAAAGAGAAAAAGAGATGGAAATGAAACCTCAACTCAGCTGGAAAAAAAGAGGCTGCTTATTAAAAGAAACAGGAGTTCTATGCTGCCTGACCCCGTGGCGCGTGTTCTGCAGGTGCTCATAGGGGATGCTCTTTCTGGTCCAGATGATTTACCACTTCCCTTTCGCAGCTCCCAGCATCTTTATGCTACAGGTGTTTCCTTGTTCGCAGAAAATTTGCTGTTAGAGCAGAGAACATAGAAATTTCCTCCCTCTCTTTATCTAAGCCCTCTTAAAGCCTGCATCTCATTCCCTGTCCTCTCCCAAGCCAGACTCACACTGACGTGTCCCAATGACACCTGAACTGGGATGTGTGTAATATAGCAAGATTTCCTGGAAGTGCTATAAAAAACTCAAAGCTGAGGTATTCCCTGCCCCGATGGGATTTTTCAGGAGTGAGGGAGCACATAGTGCTTCCTGGGAAAGTCGTGAAGGAGGGAGCAGCACTGGAGTTTGGGTCTTGTTCTCCCTGCTCTGACTTTACCCCTATTTTCCACCTTCTGCTCCTCTCTTGTATGTAGTAACACTTTTTGCCGCCCGGCTGTGTTTTTAGGACAAGAAGAGAATTGTGGTGTCAAATCTGGGGCGAACAAATTTAACAAGCAGAAAGCGGGTCTCGATGGCAGGAGAGGAATAGAGGGGACATGGGAGCACCTGTTGGGGTGAGCAGGAGAGAGGAACCATC
This sequence comes from Nycticryphes semicollaris, assembly GCA_013400055.1. NCBI lineage: Eukaryota > Metazoa > Chordata > Aves > Charadriiformes > Rostratulidae > Nycticryphes > Nycticryphes semicollaris. The sequence continues at coordinate 175,699 of VXBJ01006975.1, forward strand.
TGGGACTGGAGCCACATTGGGGCTGCTTCTTGCTTTTACTCCATTTGAATGGAGAAATCTTATTTTTACCCTTTGCAGCATGTCTTGGGCCACAGGATATTCCTTAGCATGATGCTGCCCTGCAAATGGAATGCGTCCACCCCAACCACTTGCTTTTATTTTCTATCACGGGTTAAACGGGCAAGTTCTGGAGGTGGACGATGAGTAGGTGACAGGGACAGAGCTGTGTTGCTCTTTACACATGTGTGCATCTCCCTTTGATCAGCCTTCCCAGAGGATTTTCACACCCACGCCCAGAGAGAAGTTGGGGTTTGGTTTTTTTGGGGGAGGGAGGGGAGAGAGAATTATTAATGAGTTTGGAGCAGTTGCCATGGGAACCTGTTGCTAATGAATCTCTGGGGTTTCCTCTCCACCTTGAGCCACGTTTCCTGGTAATAGCGTTCCCATGGCAACGAATGTCACCGATACCCTGGCTGGCTCCTGGGCCACCTGGGCAGATAAAGCTCCTTATTATGTCGGCCAAGGGGATTTATGTCATGTAAGAAGGCTATCAAACCTGCCGTCCCTTCTCCTGAACCTTCTGCAAGTTTGGAGACTTTTATTAATTTCCCCACCCCCCCAGGCAGTTTTAACATTTTCCCAGAATTCCAAACCCAATCCCTTTCTCTCTGCTAGTTTGTTGTTTTTTGTTTTTTTTTTCACCTAAAGCCCAGTGTTGCTGAAACCTTTGCCTCCCACACCAGTGCTTGCTATCTCCTGGCTGCCTTCCTCTTCCTCACCGACTTCCCCTCCACTGACTCACTACTGTCTTGCCCTGCGCTGGGGTGAGCTGGTGCCCGAGCATCGTGGGAGGAAAGCCTGGGAACATGGGAGTTTCTCCCCAGCTTTTTGTGATGGGCTCAGTTGCTGAGTGTGGGATAATTAGCCGCAAGGTAATTAGTTCTCAGCCCTGTGATTTATTTTATTTTTTATTTTTTATTTTTTCAAGGAGTGGTGGTCCCTTTGAGCTGGTGATGTGCTTAGCTGGGTGGGCTTGGAACAGTCACATGTGTAGCTGATGGAGGGTGAGAACTTAAAATGTGCTTTGCCTGTCTCCAGCCCATGCAAATGGGGTGGGAGCTCTCAAGGCAGGGGTAAAGGGTCAGTTTTTGGCACAGGGGCCGGGGGACGGCAGAAGAGGGCACAATCTGAACAAGTTGCACTAGGGAATTATCTGCTGTTGGGTTTTGGGGTTTGTTGGTGTTGGCTTTTTTCTTCCTCCTCACCTCCCCCCTTAAATTCTTAGGTTTTGGGGTTTGGGTTTTTTTTATGTTTTGTTTTGTTCCTGTGGCCCAGAGCAGGAAGATGCTCCTGTGGTACCCTAACCTGTGCAATGCCTGAGCTGAAATCTCTGGCTGGAAGCAGGAGGTGTAGTGTAGAGGCACTATAGAGCAAGAGCCACGGTTAGCTCCCCATCACCTCTCCTACAAAAGTTGCTCAGTTTCAGAGCCGGACTTATCTGTCTGACGGTATAAAGTGGATGGATCGAGGAGCTTTGATCCAGGCTTGCTCTGTGGGTGTCAGCATCTGCAGGCATGGGGCCTGAGAGGTAGTGTGGGATGGGGAAGGTCCTCATTTTCACACTGTGGGCAGCCATGCCCAAGACAGTGAGGGCTAATACTGTATTTCTTTATTTTGAGGCTCGGCTTTTCAGTCCTCATTGCCTGTCTCCCACAGCAGCTCTCTCAAGCAGGTACTGATGCTGCTATAGAGTCAGGAGAAGCTTGCTTTGGGCAGCTAAAAGCAAAGAAGGAAAATAATGTGGGGACCAAATAGTACCTCTCACTGCTTTGCTGGCATGCGCTGCTGATTTCTAGGTGGGCAGCATCTCCAAGTGCAGCCAAAAGCAGGGTTTGAACCTCCTCATGAAAAGATTTTGGAAGAGTTCAGGGTTCTGATTTTCCAGGATTTTCCTGGCATTCCTTGCAGTGTGATTTTTGAGTCCCATGTGTGTCCAGCATGCTGGGTACCCCCAAAACTCTTTGCATCTCCTAACGGGAGTTTTCAGCACTGAAAATCAGCTGGACCTGGGGCTGCTGGTTTAGCTGATGGGCTGATTGTGGTGGTGGGAAGCAGTGGCAGAAGGAGCTGGCTTCTCTGGGAGGGACAACAGGGGACAAAGGAAGGTGCCTAAGTGACAGCTTGGATGGAGAGCTGGGGCCTGGATGATTGGTGTGCTGGGCTGACACCAAATTTGTGTGTGTGTGTGTTTATCTACTTGGTCGTGGTTCTCTGCAAAAAACTCTGTGTCTTTGGTTTAGTGTAGGAAGACTAATTGTCCATGCTAGGACTGATGTTCAGGCAGCACCGTCCCCATACAAACTGCGTATGTGAGAAAGGCAGTTAAAGGCAAGAAAAAACCCACATTTGCATTCCTGCTTAATCCCAGCTTTCTGGTACTGCTGGTAAATGAGGTGCATTTCATTAATGGAGAATGTGCCTATGTGTAATTGCCTGCTAGCCACTGTCCTCCAGAGCACCCAGCAAAGCCTGGCACCATCAGCTCATTACGTAGAGCAAATTCATTAGGAGAGACCACGGCTCCAATGGCAATCCTTGAGAGAGGTTTGCCTCAGGGTCACAGACACAGCATTGCTTGGAGTGGTAAGTCCAGTCAACAGCTTTCCGGCCATCTAAAGGCTGGTTTTCAACAGCAAGATTGGTTGTTTGAACAAAAATGGAGCAATTGAGAAGACCCAATAATGTACAGTAACAAAAAAGAAAAAAAAAATAAGAAAGCTGCTTTTTCTTTAATTTATGGGATAAATGCAACAGGACAAAAAAAAAATCTCCTCTGTATCAGCATCGTCTCATTGGCAAGCAATGGAAAAGAGTATAATAGATGATTAGTGTCTTAGGGGCCTGGTAGTTTATCTACTCATGCCAGCTATCTTCCAGCCACTACCCCTGGTTGTAAATTGTCAATGAAGGGAGCAGCAGTCTGCGTAAGCATTTAAGTGATTTTGCTATTCAAGGCAGAGCAGACACCGAAATCCATCAGAAGGTCTATTTTTCACCAGGCAGTATTGACTAATCTGTTAAAGCCAAGTCACCTCTCATCATGGGCTTTAGGCATGACGATATTTTTTCCTCTCATAGCACCTTTCATACAGGGATTTTTTAATTTTTTTGGTTTTTTGGTAACACTTTGTAGGTGTAAATAAATCAAACCTTAGGAAGTGAGGTGGAAAAACTGAGGCACAACAGGGATGGAGTACTACAGGAGAGCAAGAATAGGACTATCAGTGCTGAGAAATCCCAAATTCTTATTCCGTGAGCAGACTTGGGCTCCTTAATAAAATCAGGGTTGCGGAGGGCATTTCTCCCCGGATCACTATCACTGAGATGAAAGCATCAAGCGTTAACGGTGATCATCTAAAGCTTTCCATATGTGTGTGCATTCCCAGATATGAAAGAGCATGGCTAATGATACCTTGTAAAACGATGAATAATTTATCTAGTGATTGATGGTAGCTCTGAAGTAGGTATGAGATCCTGTACCCATCTCATAGATGAGTAAACTGAAGCTAATTGAGTCTTTGAGAGATCATAAATAAATTGAATGTGTTGTAATACAGGATGTTGCTGTTGATATTGTTTATCTGAAAGAGAAGGTAGGCTTTTGGCAGCATGAAATTACCATGGTGCAGGGAAAGGAAAATTAAGTAAATGCAACCCACCAAGTGATTGGCAGGTGGAGTGGCATTTGATAGAGCAAGTCAGTTTTTGTTCGTGTCTGTCCAGGTTCCCAATAGTTAGATGGGAGCTGTTGTACCATAGTTGCATGCAAAGACATATGATTACAGGATGGACAGACACACAGACAAAAAGTCCTCATGGGAAAGAAATGCTGTATCTCATCCCTCTCTTGTTTCAGCTTGGTAAATGGGTGGTGCAAATATAATAAGTTGCAAGCAGCACTCGTTTATTTTCCTTGTATCATGGTACGCAAGCCACCATGGGAACATTTGGGCCATGACTGTCTCCAGATGGTGGCTGTCACCCTTGTCCCATGCACCCAGAGCTTTGGAAAACCTGTCTCTGAGAAGTGAAGATGCAGAAGGAGGTTGGTGTCTTGCTGATGTCCCTAAGAGTCGAAATCTTTCCAGTTCAGGTCATCAGTTTCAGGGTGGAAGAGAAAAGGGCCACAGTGGAGAGCCCATAGTCACCTTTGATACATCTCTGTGTAAAAAAGCCTGTTTCCCCACCATGTCAGAAGAGCGTCAACTCTGAAAGCACCTGCGAGGGAACAGGTTTACAGAGCTTGGAGGAGCTTCATGACCAGACAGACCATCACTACGTGCTCTTCCCCTGTTCCGCAAAGGGAGTGGGACCTGACAACAGCCTGTCTGAATTCAGCCACACACCAGTGCTATCAGGTGTGATTATATCTCTTGAACGCTTTAGTCTGCAATCTGAAAAAAGGTTATTTGCATCCATGACACCTCAGAGGAGAATCTGTAGGCGAAATGTTTCCCTTTCATTTCCCCTGTAGGCTCTTCATTGCTTCCTGACCTGGTGTGCACCAGACTGTTCTCCCCATCCCACACACTCATCTCTCCTGACAACTACTGCTCTGCACAGAGTTCCTCTAGTATTGAAAAAAAAAAAAATATATATATATATCTCATCTCATCTGTAGGCAGCCATTGGGCTGTTGCTGGAGTCTTCTCATCTGCTCTGATATTCCTGCCAGACACAGCGGGTAGAAGAGAGATGATCTCCCTGCTCCTTTCCTTTGGAGGATCTCCTGGCTGTGGAAAGGATAACATGGGTGATGTCCTTCTCACCTCTCCTGGGTGTTTGCTGCTGATCTTTCCACACACTGCCATAGGAAATGTCAGGGCTGCATCTGTAAGGAGAAAGGGCTGATCTGGGCTGGCAAGGTCTCCAGCTGCCTCTCTATCTATCCACTCCCTTTACTTGTTCCACCTTGCAGATAGATTTTTGTTGTTCCCAGTGTTCTTCCTCAGAACAGCACATTGCAAAGGAGACTTTTTAAAAATACGCTTCCCCTCTTGTTGTTGATTTGTTGGTTTTGAATGATAAATATTTCATCAAATTCTTGCCTTCTAGCCTGTGCTCTTCAGTGCTTTCCAGTTCAGTATGTGTAGTGATCTAAATAGATTTATTTAGATGAGAAGCGCTCAAAAGAGCTGCCTGCTTTTCCAAAGAAAGTTGAGCTTTGGAGTAAACCAGTCATTTTGTGTTTAAATCTGTGGAAGGCCACTTGAAGTGACCGTAAAATGTTTTGATGTCCTGTGGCCATCTCCGGTAGATGCCTAGCTTTCCAAGGGCTTCTCCAAAACGGATGGCTTTGCTAGGGAGCCTGGAATGTTTTGCTGCTTAATTTAGATTGTTTATTTCAGGAGGTCCTGGAGTTCAAAGACTAAGAGATGCACTGAAGCTGTTCTCTCTCCCAAGCAGCTGCCTTTTTATGGCACCCATCCACGCTGCAGGTTGAACCATCTGAGAATGCCTGTGCAGAACAGAGCCTGCTATCCCACCTGCAGTAGGACTTCTCTTAATAGTTAGGTAACCCAACCTGACTGTGGCTTCTCGCTCTTCTTTTTTTTTCTGGGACTCCAAGATCTGCATGGACAAGCACACCAGCCAATGTGATGTTGCCAATGTGATGAAAAGTCCTCTCTGGTGTTTGCAGCTCCCACTAGTCCATTGCTGGCTTCCAAGCAGTGCCCAGAGAAGAAAGTTTGGCTTTGAGGTAGATTTATTAAATCTGGCAGCCTTTCTCCAAGGCTGTCATTCCAGCTCTGCCATCCTTGACCTTGGATGAGAGGCTGATGGGCAGGACTGCAGGTTGCCAGTTGGATTGTTGGCATGAAGTCTGGGCTGGGGCCTGTCAAGCTTGGTAGAAATGCTGATGTTTTCAGTGAGGTTCAGATTTCAATTTAGTGGGTGTGATTTCATCTCACCCAGAGTGTTATAAATCCAGAGTAATTACAGTGAAATTGTATCATTGCATGTGAGAGGCTGCTGACAGCTGGTTCTTCTTAATCTGAGGGATTGATTTGGGCTTTATTAACAATTTCTACTATTATTGTTTAAAGTTAAAAAAAAAAAAAAAAGTCCTCTTTTCGATTAAAAGGGGTTGTAAGTATCACATTTAGATCAAAGACAGACCATTATTAAATCCTTCAGTTGCAAGAAAATAACCATTCCTACACCAAAACGTGCAGAGGTCATGCTCTGATAAATGCCACCTTTTATGAATTTAATTGGAAAACATGTATTTCATCCAATAATCTTGGAGTGCTGGAAAGGTATGCCAGTCGCCAGGACAACCCATTCCTTTTTCTTTTTTTATTTTATTTAAATCTTTATTTTTCTCCCCCCCTTTATTTCTCTTATGTCACTTTTGATCACATCATCTTGAAAGGAGATTTTATTATTTAGGGATTCAGGCTTGTTTGATTGAAAGGCAAATTTTTTTTCCTTTTTTTTTTTTTTCTTTTTTTCTTAAAGCTAATGTAGTTTGTGGAGCAATTCTGGCAGAGTCCCTCTGCATTTGTGCCTGTCCTCTACGGAAAGTCACGGTGAGACAAGCAGAGCAGTGGGAATGACAGGGAACACTGCAAAATCAGAGCCGAAGCAAACAAGCAGTATGTCCCCCCTCTTTCTTCCAAATGCCTCCGCTTTCCTGCAGATCTCAGATGTGCAAGTCCTTGAGCTGTCTGCCCGAGTTAGTTTTGTGACACGGGACACGGCGTGAGATCCGTGAGGACACACGGCAAGAAAACTCCTCTGGCAAATTGAAGGTGGCTAAGAAAGTCTCTCTCATTCGGGCCAGTTTCTTGGAAAACCTCTTTTTTTTTTTTTTTTTCTTCACCCATCCTTTCCTCCCCATTGAAATAGTCTGAATTTCAGATTGAGATTTAGTTTTAATTACTTAAGAAGCAATAAACTTGAAGTCATGCATGCAAAGCATTGCTTTCCTGTTCCTGACTAAGGCTGATTAAGCCCAACTCAACGTCTTGCAGGGACTAGATGCCACCTGCAGCTCTTGCTCAAGCCTTGTAGAAGAAGATTTATATGTGAAAAGTTCATCCATGTGCTGTGGGAGCAGGTAGGTTGCTATGGCCAGGGAAGGGAGCTAAATACTGAAAAAAATTGAAGTCTTCAATGCAGCCACCCTAAACCAGGTCAAGCCCTGGAAAAGGCTGTGTTTGGTCCTTACTAGGGCAACACTTGGATCAACGCCACAGGTTTCCTACGTGTTTCACAGAAGAGGGTCATCCATCACTCTGCGCGTGGGACGTGGCCGTCACTGGAGTGAAGCTCTGAGTGTTTTGCAGAGGACAGGCTGACGGATTGATTTAGGCCAGCAGAAGAAGAATGGTCTCTCCAGTCCAAGGGTTCAAAGGCTGCTGGTAGCCACGGTGAATTATGTAGGGATTCAGGCAAGGCAGATGGAGGAAGCACCTTTATATAGAAAAACCTCTTTATTTAGTCCACAGTTACAGAGTTACAGGGAGTTCGCTTCGCAGCCATGAGAAGATGAAGCGTTTTGTTGTCTAGTTCAGTGCCAGGAGTTTTGTACCTCCCAAATCTCTCTTGACTTTAGGATGGCAGACTGCAACTCCTCAAGCAGTATCTGTGATTTAACCCCCACAAAGTCAGGTCCCAGCTCTCCCAGGGAGCTCCCGTTCCAACTGTCACCATTTCCCCGCTAAGCTTGCGAAAGGAGCAGCAGCAGGAAAATTCCTCGCTTGCTGCAGACGGTGGGAGATGCTCCATTAGTATTCATGGGGTGTGATGTCAATGCTAATGCTGTTTTGTGGTGGGTTTTAGTTTTTTGGTTTGTTGGTTTTTTGTTTTGTTTTTTTTTTTAACATGAATTGCGTGCACACACGAATTTGGAAGGAAATGTTCCAAGTGTATTATTTACGTATAAAAATGCAACGGTGTGGTATGGGGAGACTCAGGTGAGCCTCCACCAGTGGGGGGGGTTTGTGTCCCCCCAGTGTAATTGCAGCTTTGGATTACAAAGATACTTCTTTCTTATTCAACCTAGATAGCTGAGAAAGATGAGAGAAAGCTACAGAATATATAAAAGAATTGTAGCTGGATTGCAGTGATTTACAGGGAGATAATTTTGTTGATTAGTTTTGGTGCTGTTCCCACGTTACACAATGTCACACAAATCCCAGTGTGCAACCAGCCCAGCTGTTTGATTTTTATTGCTTTTACATAAGATTGGGAATCGGGAATGGGTTCTGATCGCATTTCCTTTTTTGTGAGGTATTTGGGAAGCCCAAATGGTCTCCTGCCAGATGATGTATTGCCTCTGCCTGGGTTATAGTGCTTTGCGTCAGGCCTTGAAGAACACTTGTGTACTTTTCACTCCTTTTTTCTTTTTTCCTAATCTGAAGTAATTACAATAGCTGTGTCGTCTTCAATAATGATAAAATATGGTTGTGTTTAACAAAACACTGTTGGCTGGAAAATTCAACTGAGATTCATACTTGCTTTAATTGCTAGTAGAGCTATGCAGGGAAAAAGGGTAGTAATGTTTAAAGCAAAGACGCGGGGTTGAAAATGCTGGAGAAGGCTGTGACTCGGGTTTGGTGCTTCTGAGTTGTTTGCATGGGGAAAAGCAGAAGATAATCAGGTTTTCAATGCAAACATCTCAAAACAGAACTGTATGGTTTCTATTCTTTGCACCTACTTTAGGCTTTAAAATTTCCATCAACCTTGCTTTACAGTAGAGCTTTTTTTCTCTTAAAAAGAAATAAAATTACAAAATTCAAATTTGAAATTAAACCCTGAGCTGATCACAGTTTACTTGGACCTGCAAAAGCTGGAGGAGGATAAAAGGAGATGGATTACAAAAAAATCTCCCAGGGCTCAGTGCTGAAAATAATGGACTGGGTGTCAAAAGTCTTGAATTATGAATCCTGTCTTCGCACAGACTTGCTACTTGATGGTAGGGAAATCACTAACTAACTCTTCCTGGATCTTAGACTCTCTAGAAGAGTCTAAAAGAACTTGGAACTACTACGATATATGTTATATGTTTCCAAAGCTTTATTAATTGCACTGACAAGCCCACTCCAGGTGGGCAATGCCATGTCATGTCCTTCTCTGCAAAATCCGGTTGCTGCAGTGGTGATACCTGGACTTGGAGAAGGTATTTGAGAGTTCAGAGCTCTCCTGAAGCAGACGTGACTGATTGGAGGAGAAGTCTGGCTCTGGGAGGTAAAAGCAGGAAAAAATGAGTGGCAGAGCTGAGAGTGGTGGCCTGAAGGGCTGAGAAGAGCTGAAAGGCAAACCACCATGTCCTGATGGATGGCAGGAGCACCCTGAGGGATGATGCTGGGCAGGGATGAGAGGCAGCAGCCAAACAGAGATGGTGGTTGGGAAGGACAGATGGACAATGAGAGAGCAGGGCTTGGGGTTACAAAGATATTTGTATTTGTATTACAAAGATACTTGTAATGATCGTGGGCTTTGGAGGGGAAAAAAAAAAAGCCGAGCCTTAGGAGGGCTGAGATGCCCCGCTGGGATCTAGACTTGCACATAGTGATCCGGCCCTACATCGATGGGGGATTTTCAGTCCCTTATCCCAGAAGAAAGAACCTCCTACAGATAAGCCCAATTCAATTTGTGGGTCAATGGCATTACTAGGGATGATTTTGATTGGCATGATCCAGATTTTGCAAGTTTTTCACTTCAACTTCTGTCAAAACATATGAATGAGTTGGAAGGCAAAGCCTGTCTCCAAAATGTGGAAAATATAATTAAAAAGGGACGTTGCATGTATTTCAGAGAACATTTGAATGCTGAGGGTGTTTCAGTCTTTCATTTAAAATTTAATAGTGCTGAACGGGTGAGACTAAGAATGTGGAGTTTTTTGTTCCTTGATGTGGGGGCAAACCTGTTAATGAACTTCATAAATTGATTTTTGTGTTGTACTTTCTCTAATCAAACAAAGCTAACTAGAAAATCCTTTAACAAATTTCAGTGCCAGTGGTGTTTGATTTAGCAGCACATCCTCCTGTGTTACACATCCGGCGTTTGTCATTTAATGAGAGAAACCATAAAACCAAACATTAATAGCAATATTTTTCAGCAACTGTTAATTTTATGCAGACCTTCACCCCGACTAAACTTAACGACTGTGGCTGTTTGGTTGGCTTTTGGGGGCAGCCCAGATGTTGCAGCAGGATGCCAGAGTGTGGAGACCAGGCACTGGACATGGGTAGGGACCAAGTCTGGTTGAGCTACCTGTTTTTATCACTCGTGATCAGCAGAAAGAGAAAATGAAAATGTAAAATTACTAAATATTATGCTAAATGTAAAGCTTTCCCATTTTAAGAGACTTGTAACTGTTTCATCACTTTCCTTCATGGCCAAAATAATGAAACTGGCTTCAAATTGATAACCTAAAAAAATCCAAAACCCCTCAGTTTCTTCCACCCGGCAAAAGCTAACCCCGTAATAACCTCCCAACCTTGAGCCATTAAGATGTTAAGATGTTCCTTTTCATCTTTGGCTTTCCGGCTTTGCCTGGCCTGCATCCACTTTTGGGTGAGTAAGACTCTGGGGACTGGAGCTTTTTGAAAAAGGAAAGCAAGCAGATTTCTAGACAGACACCTGACTTCAGAAGTTATGCTGAAAAAGAAAAGCCTCAAAAATGGTTATTCCCCTAAAATTATGATAAATGGCTGGGATCCTTTGAAATCCCAGCGCCTGCCAGGCTCCTGCTGGTCCCGTGGCGTATATGCTGCTGGAGGTGGCTTTGCACTCCTGAAGTTGTCTGGTACTGGATGCTCTCCTGAAGTTGTCCCAGGGATTTCAGAAAGATGATGACTTTCCAGTCCTCTGCCTTAGAGGGTCAGCAGATAAGTACACCAAATAATTAAACCAGCAGCTTCTGTTGTCCCAGTTGCAGGCTCATGAGAGCTGTCGGGATCAATGCTGAACGGGGTGGTGATTCCAGCTCTGGAAGAGCACTGTGAAAGCAGGAGCCTGCTTGTGATGCCAGCTTTTTTTTTTTTTTTTAATTGTCATCATTTTTTAGCTTAACTCTTTTCCATGCTCTTGACCTACTGTAGTCTTTTGTCCTGAGGCCAGCTGTTGACCTTTGATGTCTCTAAGCACTGGTTGTCCTGTCTTGATTCCCGAGGGACTCGTGATGTTTTCCTAGTGCTCTGGTCTCTCCATGGTGCTCATGGCCATTGCCTCTTTCCCCAGCCTTGGTGTCCTGAAGGGACACCTCCCTGGGTCAGGGGAGAAAAATCTTCTCTTGTAGTTTTGACAGCAGGCTGTTACCAAATTTGATTGCACAGGGCTGACCAACGGAAGAGAGAGGAAGCCATCAGTGTGCTCTGAAGCAACAGAAAAAAAAAAAGGTGGTAATGTTTTATTGCTGACTTCAAAATGAGATTAGCAGTTCCTGCTGCCTCTTTGTCCTGCTGGTTTCCCTTATAATTTAATCAATAGCATTGATTGGTCAGTAATGGCATGTGCTTTATTTTTTGGCCAGAAAGTCTGTGATGGAGCTGAGGGGCTTGTTACTGTTTGGCACGTGCAGGGGTATGGGGAAGACCTGGTGGAGGAAAGCCACCAGCTTGCTCTTGGAGGTGATGGATGAGGACGTATGTTTGCTGTCACTGAACCTTCTTGGGCTTCATAACTCCATGTTTACACCCTGGGGGTTCACCATGGACCCCAGTGAGCAAAAGGGATGATGGAACAGAGGGTGAAACCCTGAGCTCTTTGGTGATTTGGTTGTGAGGCCCTCTCCAGGAGGGACATTAACATGACAGCTCTTTGCTGTGTGAGGCAACTCAGTTTGTGTCACCTCCTGACTTCACTTTGCTCGGTGTCTTATGTTGAGTTCTGCATTTGGACACAAAGTAGACCCTGGGTGGCTGGTCAGACTTGGTGCAATAACATGCGTGTGGCATGAAAGGAGGTAGGAGAAGCACCCATCACTTGGGAAGTGAAACCCTTGCCCCAGCAGGACTACTGTCTCCCTCTAGGATTTCTTATCCTCTTGAGTACCAACAGATCTTAGCTCTATTTGGGAAGTTTTTCTGAGGTCTAAGAGCTCACAGGGCCCAGATCTCTTCTTGCCCTTGCTACTTGCTTGGACTGTATTCCAGCCAGGGAAACATTAGCCATAGAATGCCTTTGAGGACACAAATTTATTATGGCTTTTTCTTCAAGGGACCCACGTTAAAAACAGATCGACATCAACAGGAATCAAATGGTTTATTCTGCAGGTGTGTCTAGATGCAGGAGTTGTTCAGGAATAGTGAGATTTCAGTTAACCCTTTAAAAATCAAAATCAAACCTGGAATTCAAAACAAAGTTGTCAATCCTTTATGGATGTGGGAGGGAAGCAAATCTGAGATGAACACCTTGAGTTTTTGGAAGAGATGATGATCTAGGTGCAGCCATGAGCTATCTGCTCCTGGAAAGGGCCTGGGAGGAGAATTTGATAAATATAGAGAGAGTTTATTTCCTTTCTCTTTGTTGAGTCACCAGTCTCAGCAGGATGGTGTGACTGAGAATGTCCATCCCTTACTGGATGCGGGGGGAAACCGTGCAACCAAAGATGAGGAAAAGGCTGAGATACTTAATGCCTTCTTTGCCTCTGTCTTTAATAGTCAGACCAGCTACCCCCAGGGTACTCATCTTCTTGGGCTGGAAGATAAGGCCAGAGAACAGAACAATTCCCCTGTAATCCAGGAGGAAGTAGTTAATGATTTGCTTATGCAACTGGACATGCATAAGTCTATGGGGCCGGATGGGATTCACCCAAAAGTTCTCAGGGAGCTGGCAGGAGAGCTCACCAAGCCTCTCTCCATTATCTATCAACAATCCTGGTCAACAGGAGAGGTGCCGGATGACTGGAGGGTGGCCAATGTGACGCCCATCTATAAGAAGGGCCGGAAGGAGGATCCCAGAAACTATAGGCCTGTCAGCCTGACCTCGGTACCGGGAAAGATCATGGAGAAGATCATCCTGAGTGAGCTCTCAAGGCAAGTGCAGGGCAGCCGAGGGATCAGG
>VXBJ01006975.1:192788-272087 GCA_013400055.1 Nycticryphes semicollaris
AAAAAAATCAGCAGAATGCAGTCACTGCCATTAGCAGGCACAATATTTCCAGCAGCCCCTGATTATGGGAGGGTGCAGCTCTCCCCGTTTGCGGTGTGGCAGTGGTGTGTGAGCATGACAGCGGTGTCTCATCTGATGCAGCATTCACTGATTCCCATCAACAAATTACCAGTGGTTGAGATCACTTGGTATACCCTTCTGCATGTCAAAGCATAGGTACCACCTCAGAACATCTTGGGTAGACTCATGCCCTCCATGGATGTTGATTTTGACCAATCAAAAGACTTCCCTATTGGTTTTATTTTGTGACAGAATCAGTTGCCCTTCCCCGCCCCCCCAGTTTGATAGATCTAGTTTTGGGGGTTTTTTTTGGATTTTTGTGTGCGTCTTTCTGTTTTTTGGTTCATGAATTTTTATGATACATTCTCCTGTGTAGCAAGCATGAAAGATTTATGTTGGAATAAATGGATCAGCTTGGCATATGTACAGTGTCCACACAAATTCCTCTTTTTTAAGCTCTGCGGAGATAATTAAAAGTAGTTGCATGGGCGTGAGAGAAACAACAGACCAAAATCTGTATCAGTTGCACCAGATCACCTCGCTTTGTGCTGCCCAGCTGATGCTGGTGATCAGGAGCAGATCCAGGGTGTTCTGTGATCTCTTGTTTCACATTAATTAATTAAAATTTGCACTCATGAAAACGTGGCTTTTAATGGAAAAATTAAAACTTATCTACAGAGCCTCAGACTGAGATTGAGGCATGTTGTCAGGAGGGAATTGGTGCTGAACCTTTAAGAGAAATATGGTGACAACAGAGGATTTAAAGGGAATTAATAGAAGAGAAATCATTCAGAGGAGATAGTAAGAGAGGAACACAGCAGGAGGTGCCCATAGTCTTCCAAAGAGATGAGAGAAGAGCTGATTTCTGGAAACGTTTTGAAGCATCTGGGTTATGGTCAGGTTGTGAGATGAGATAGGATCGAGGAGGGTGATGGCTTTGCCAAATGCACCAACCTGATCACCTCCAAATCTGTGACTGTATTTCTGATGGGTAAGAAATACACAGCAGAGAATAGGGTTGTGGTGGCCTTGAATAAGCAAGAAAACCTCAAATATTACTTTCTACTCTGTTTTTTCTTTTTCTGTCAAATACTGTTACAGACTGTGCATGGCTGAAATTATTTTTTTTAATTTTTTTTTTTTTTTTTAGCTTATTTAGCTCGAAATCCAGGCTTGATCTGGTGCTAAAGTAGGCAGCTAAATCCCAGTTTCCCCTTTTTAATTAAAAGTAATATGGTGGGCTGTGCGGCTCCGCGCAGCGGTGAGCAAAGCGATCCCTGTGGTCCCCTCCAGCTGACGAAGCATCGCCTCTGCAAATCTAACTGGCTTTTCTGAGACACGGGAAAATCCCTCCACAGTAGAACAATGCAGTAATTTGTTTTTTAATATTGCTTTGTTGCTACACTAGCTAGGAGGGCTCTTCTTGGGCACTGCTGAGAGTTGTTTTAGGCTGGGGGAAGTCCTTTTTTTTTTTTTTTTTTCTGGAATCAGTTAGGGCTTGAGCATAAAATTCCATTTTCAGACCTGCAAGAATGAGCTGCTGTGGTTTAAGGGACGGGGATGTCTGGGATGTCCTTCATCCTCCAAAACTGGTCCTGTGCCAGGCAAAGGGAGCCTGAAGCAGCTGCCACGTGTTGCAGTGCCCATAAATGGGTTTATCTAGGCCAGTTCCCGAGTGTTTCCACTCTGCTGGAGAAAACACTTGGAGATTTTGTGGGGCAATTCCTTTATTTGCCCTCACTCCTTCCTGCAGCCGGGGTTGGAGTTGGTCCTCTGGCTGCTGCCTGGATTTGGCATGGATGATTTGATTGATTTATGGGGCCTGAACTACCCGCTCTACTCTAAGCACAGATGAGCTAGAGTTTAACCCAAATCTTTGCTCTGACAAGCTTTTTGTGAGGTCCCCCTTTCCCCTCCAACGCCCCTGTAAAATGATTTAATCTGATTTGTATCCACGGGCTGTCGGATGAGGGAGGTCACCATGCTGGTGGGACAGGATTTCAATTAGATGAAATATCTGAAGAACAAGGTATTTGGTGTGAAATATCAAAAAATCGGGACTTTTTTCTGTCTTTGGTTTGACCCTATGATACAGGACTAGATGATTCCTGGTTTGTAGTTTGCAGTTTCAGCTGGACAGCTGCTGTGTGTGCAGAGCTGGATGGTGTCCAGGAGGTTTCCCCAGCGTGTGGTTCAGTGGTCCATGTTTGTTGCTCTTCCACCAAAGCCCTGACCAGCCTGACATAAGTAATGGAAAGGAGGCAAATCTGCTTGGAAAAAGCAATGCAAGTCATTTAAGCCCGCTTCCTTTTGTTTTAGAAGTTGGTTTGAACTTTGTGCACCTCTTCTATGAACATCTTTCCTTTAAGTCCTTTGAGCTGGCTTTCCCAACATGTCAGTTGAGTCCCCTGTACTTAATAGTTTCGAAATACAGTGGGGTTTCTTGTTGTTGGGTTTGTTTTTTTGTTCGTTTTTTTTTTGTTTTTTTTTTTTTTTNTTTTTTTTTTGACTCTCAACAAGTCTGATGGCAGAATAGCTCTGCTGGGTTCTTCCAACACGAGTGGAACACGTTTCACCTGCTAAACAAAAATAATGTGACATTTACAATATTTGCGCTGGCGCTGTCTGTGCCAGACACTTAGAGCAGCAATTAACACCTGATCCAAAACGTGAATTGGCTGGTTGAGTGCCTTTTAAAAATTATAAACCACTTTTTATCTGATCCTTTCCTTCTATTGTCTTCCACTAGGTAGTGGCAGACAAGTATTCAGTCCTGGGAAGAGAATGTTCCCGGAGCAAGGCTGTCATTCAGAGCTGCATCTGGTTTTGATTGCTGCCTCTAGATAATCTCCTGCAAGTGCCCAGCACAGATGATGCAGCTCGGGAATTGATGGGTGCTGCCAGTAGCCTGCAGTCATCATCTGGTTGGGTCTCTGTGGGACCCCGCAGCACTCTTGGTCTCCCCAAAACTTTCAGCATGCCTGGAGACACAATAGGTGCCTTGGCAGAGATATTTATAAAAATATATTAAAGTAATAAAATATTTCACTGGACAAGAATTTTATATACACATATATTCAATGTGTTTATAAATTACATAATTTTATGCATATAAAAATACCTTATTACAGCTAATCTTTATGATTAACTGCGTAAGTTTGCTACACCATGCTATTAAAATAATAATTGCAGCCCGTCTTACAGGGATGAGATTTCTGGGTTTTTAATTCTGGAGGCTGCTGGAATAAGACAATCGATATCCATAATCTTTTATATTGATCAGGTAGGAGATGAGGCACAGATGTCTGGATGATTGACTGCAGATTGGTACCTGTGCTTTTGCTTGTGTGTAGAAAAATGTACAGTACCTAAGTGCTGATGTGTAGGCCAAGAAAAGGGAGCGTGTGTACTTTTGGTGATGCCACTTATCCTCTCCAACTGAGAGGGGTGCCTTTGATGTATATGAGGAACAGAGGCTGCAATTTAAAGCCCGGAAAGACCTTTAAAATAAATGCATTCAGCTCCCACTGTGTCAGTAACAACATGCACTGACTACAGTTATGCTGTGTCTAAGGTCAAGTTTGGAGCAGAAGAGAGCCCGAGAGCTATTTATATAATCTCCACTGACACCATATCTCACAATTTTTAATGTATTTATCTTCACAGCACCCTGGGGAGGAGGAGTCCTACTGTCCTTTCCTGGCAGGTCGGAGACTTGAGAGAGTTAGTAATTTATCTGAGGTCGAAAGCAGTGGTGCAGGGAGCGGAGCTGTGCTCTGCAGTCCCAGGCGCAGGCATTAATCACCAGCCGGCGGTTTTCCCTCTGGAAGTGAAGGTTACCCAACCTATGGATGGAGTCTGGAGAGCATCAAGGTGTCACAGCAGCAGGAGTAATAATAAACTCTGCTGCTAATAAACTCTGACAGAAATCCAGGTGATTTTTTTTTTTTTTCTGAGAAAGACGCATGAATGGGTGCTCCTGTTCGTGGCCGGATATTTTGGGAAAAGGGGGATGTCGGAACAGGATCTGTAGATGTGCCTGGAAGCAACCCCAGCCTCACTGGCCCGGTGCCCACCTGGCTACGGGTGCTGGGGACACTCCAAAAGCCACTGTGGAGTGGAGTCCCGCCACCTATGGAACCAGCAGGAACTTTGCTGTGTGGTGCTTGCTGTTAAATAACTTTTCAAGGAAATCATAGTACTGCGGATTCCCAGCATTGCCCACCTGCAAGTGTGGGGTGTGTGGGAGTAAAAAAGCAGCATTAATGGCTTGTAGAGACCTGAAGAGTTTAATAGTGAGCCCTGCACTGGGAAAGCTTCTGTTAGATGCCCAAATACCTCTACATAAGATTGGCTGTTAGCTATGACAGCAGGAGGGAGAAAGCTTTCAAAGTAAAAAGAACTCAATGAAAGTTTCATTTTTCCCCCTTCAGTAAAATTCCTCCAAAATCCGATAAATTTCTAATCGAGCCACATGCTCAAACCTTGTCCTTTCCCTCCATGCAAGGCAGTGAGCTGCAGGAGACGATGTGTGGGGAAAGAGCAGGGCTGGCTATAGCAGAGGTTTGTAAAGAGCATGGAGTTGTCCAGGCTTCCTGCTGTGGAAGGTGAAAAATGCGCCGAACCCTTCCGTGTGCCTGAGGTTTGTCAGGAAATCTTTTCTAATGACTTCACTCTGCGTCTGCTCTTAGCTTCAAGTTTAGACAGTGTTTAGAGGGGAGGACATCTGTAAAGATGAATAACAATGATAATTTAACAAGGAGTCCAGCCAATTTTACTTTTAAATCAAATTTCAACAAGGCAGGCTGTACCACTATAAATGCCAGGGCTATTTATAGTTCAAGTGGAGAGCAGGGATGAAGGGAAGGTTTAGAAAACTTAGGTATTTCAGCAGCTTGTTATCAGAATGCAATTTGTAACGAGGCTGAAGCCATTAATACCTCCGCAGACCATGATGTGACTTGTCTGGAGTAAGGCGTTGTGTTTTGAAAGCCCTGTGCTTTGGGCAGGCTGTGGAGCAGAGCCTCTGGGCTGGTGCTCCAGTTCCTACTCCAAGGAAACCAAAGGAGACATCAGCAAGGGCTGCCTGTGTACCCTCCACGCGTTGGCTGTGTTCTGGGGTGGACTTTGTTGACTTGGCCGTGATGTCATCTAGGATGAGCAGATACATCTTTGTTTCTCTGATGCCACTGCCTCAGAAAGGCTATTACAGAGGTCTTACTTGAGGAAGATCACTGCATTTCTGCTCAGTGTGGGCCTTGCCTAGCATTGTTTGGGCTTTTGTTTTTTCCCTCCAACAGGCTGAGGAACGACCGTGAGCCCAAGTTCTCAAAAGCATTTGACCTAATCAGTCAATTCAATGTTGAGTTTGGTTTTGGCAGGAATATGAGACAGCCTTCATCCTAGGGCGACTTGGGTAAGAGACATTAAACAATGTTCTGCCAAAGCAAATAACATCTCTGGTTGAGCTGAGGATCTGGAGGGTTCACAAAGTGGGTCTTAGTGTCTCCATAATGATGGAGTTGTGCTATGGATTCACAGTACAGGATTTGGCCCTGGGCTGCAGAACTCGTGGATCATCGGAGTAGGGGAGTTTACCCACTCCAGTTCATGCTCCTTTCAAATGAATGACACCTTAAAAAGAGCAATTTCTGTTTGGACATGGAAGGATTGCTTTAAAAACTGCAGTGGCAAATGCTGACTTCTCCTTTCAGAGCAATGCAGGAGAACACAGGGGTGATCAACCACTTGATGGTCCTGGGAATGGCATGTCCCAAGTCTTGACTTTTAAGAACAAAGTCAGTGTTTGGGAACTGAGTGACAGATTTTTACCAGCGGGAACAGTGTTTTCTTTCACTGGGGCAAAGAAAAGCAGCAAGGAAAGGAGACTGAAGTAATGTCATCCAACTTGTGGCATGATCTCCACATATTTTATTGTGCTGAACTTTTAAGTGACCAGGTGGAGAAGGACATTTCTTTTCAGCCTCACTTGTACCCTCTAACTCGTCCCAGTAGTGCTTATTACGTTGCTCCTCTGCAGGCAGCGATTGCCAGGTCTCACTTCTGACTCAGAGGTTGGTCAGGACACTGAGACATCACAGGAGAGGTTTGCTAGAGAATTGCCCTAATTTCCCTCCAACTGCGTCCTTGGCACTTGTCCCCATTGCCCCATTCCAGCAAGCAGGATCTCAAGGGCTCTGCTCCCAGCTTGGGGACACCAGCCGGCAGCAAACCCCAGCTGTGGGGACAAGGGGATGCTTGTGGCTGCCTGGTCCAAAACAGTGCTGCCTTCTTTCTTTTTGCTCTCCTTGTGAAATCCATATATGGGGTGTTTCCAGGAGAAACCTCCCAGTAGGGCTCTAATCTAAACAGTGGCAGCATCCCAGTACTTCTGCATAAATGTGCAACTCCACCCTCCCGCTTGCAGGAGCAGGGAACAGACTTGAACTCAAATTAAGAGATTTTTAGGAATACTTGTTTCTTATAAAAACCCCACGTGGAAGTTGGCTTTTAAGTAGCTGTGACATTATTGGAAATCTGAAAGGGAGACACCTCTGTCTACTTGAAATGCAGAAGCTGGTGGAATTTGGGCTAATACATTGCATGCTCATATTTAAGGGTTTTCTCTTTTATTTTGCTTTGCTGTACAAAGCTCCGCTCCCGTCTCTCGTAAATGAAGCTAACTATCCATACCTAGTTCTATGCAATGCAGTTGGCGTCCTGTATCTGCAAAGATTACATTTTAGCATTTCTGATGTTAGATTCATAACAAGACCATGCTGCATCCAGAATTGGCTGAATTTCTCTAGTCGGACCACAGAGAAAGCATAGAGTGGGTGAGAGTGGGGGGTGCAAGAGGACTGTCCCCTCTCCCCCACACTTGTGCACCTGTGTATTGGCAGGTGAGGGCTGCAACAGCATCGCTGAACAAAAGATTAAAGAAGTTTCTGAAAACAGGGTCTGTGCTGGCATGGGGCGGGCTGTGAATGTTTTCCTGCTCGAAACTCGGGTCCGTGGTAGCCTGAGGACTGCATTTTGCAGGTCTCCGTCTGCAGCCGGCTGGAAGGAGAGGAAGGGGAGAGCTTCCCCATGGGCTGCCGGTCCCATAAATGCAAATAAGCAATGAAACTGTATTTGGAGATGGATGGCGGTTTTACAGTTTGTAATGCAGAGCTCCGCTTCATATCCATCAAAGGAAATGTAGAAACAGATTTTATTACTGCAAAATATTCTGACTTCATCAAAATTGAGTTTGATCCTTTTGTTTTGGTTTGGGGGTTGTGCCTTGGGGATGAGAGGGAGGCAAGCTGGGGAGAAAAGCAGGCACTTGGCTACTTTTCATGTAGCAACCCCCACCATCTAAATACTCGATGGGAAATCTGTGATCAGCCACAGAAATTTCTCATTTGAAAACCAGCAGCACCCTCCGCCCTGCTCTGGAGCCACTGATGGTTTCGTGCATTGCTGTGAAAACTCCAGGATATTTTATATGTTCACAGCGTATGTGTATCATGAATGAATTCATTTGTCTGGGAATGAGTGGATGGCAACAATTAAATTGGCTCCATAGCTGCCAACGTGTCTCTAACTGGCACGAACCTTGCAGGGCACTGGGACAAAAACTTCAAAGCTTGTAGAGAAGAAAGGGGTAGGCATCGTCTGTTGTTTGTGTACCAGGGATGTCCTTGGGGACAGTATGTTTCACATTAAAGCACTTGGAAGGGCTCAGATAAGGTCCTTATTGCCACAATCACTGCCAAACTAACTGCACTGGGCAGGGCAAGGTTTTCTCAGCCCTGTGTGCCTCCATGTCCCGTTGAGCTGTCAATGCCATGCCTGGTTTGGGAGTTTTTGAGGGCTTTTCCAGCCAGTGCTCTTCCCCTACCCTTATTTGCGGGGTGCAGTGGGGGGTTGTGTTTACATGAAATTATGATTTTGTGTGCTTAAATTATGAGGCTCAGAAAATGCCTGTAGGGAAGCGTGAGTCTATAAGAGCCCGTGGGACGGAGAGGACACCCTGGTGCCATGGGGGGACATCTCCTCCTGGGGTTGGCAGCGAGCCTCCCCGTTCTACTCAGCTGTCACAGGTCCCACCTGCAGCATCTCTACATAAATAATGCCAGTGGTGATGCTGTTGATAAGTAATATTACATGCTGCTTCTTGTCTCCTCAGTAGTTTGATGGGGCTGTGGATATTTCTGGTTTATCACCTTGGAAAGTGGAATATAGAGAAGGAAAAACAAAATATAAACCAGGTCCTCTCTGTGTGAGTTGTGGAGGGGACAGAGCTTTTCAGGGCTAACTGGAGCACTGGAAGTCTTCTCATCTGCAGTAGCCAGTGACTCTGGGCTCACTTTGCTCTCTCCAGACCTCCCAAGTGACAGTGAGAGATCAGGGAGGAAGATCTTCAGCCCACAATGTGCAAAAAATTGGGAAAAGAATTCAGTGAGGGATCAATAATGCTAGTTCTGTTCCTTTGTCTTGCTGCTGTTGGGTGTTAATTAAGGTAACATAAGAATGGCTGGGAATTGTGGAGACTGTTGCTTTTTCGTAGACTGAAACTTGGCCGGTGATGCCATAATCTTGAATTTGTGACATCAGAGTTCACGCCCTGGCAGCAGAGAAGGTTCACAGTGTCGTGCCAGAGGCTTTGGGTTTGGATGGGGAAGAGCAGGGAGGCAATTATAAATAGTTATAAATAGCTCTTTTACCTAATAAGGGCTAGTGAAAAAACAATCCCATCCCTATTTTGGCTTTTCTTTCCCCTTGCAGCCAGTCAGCTTGAAATTTCCCATTCATAATATATTTTTAAAAATATTTCTTCGAGGTCTTTTTTTTTTTTTTTTGTCTTCTCTGCCTTAATAAATGTTAAGCACAAACTGGTTTTGCCCCAGTCCACTCAACGTGGGATGTGAACAAAGATATGAAAATATCTAATGCAGCAGCAGTACTACAGTTTTCCAGCTCATAGGGATCCGGGGCTGGGACCAGCAGCTCCCAAGCTCCTGTACAGCATCTCTGGGTCACCGTGATCCAGAGCAGCTCATTTATTTTCCTGTTATATCACTGTTACAAGGTCAGGCTATTTTGCGGAAAAAAAAAGTGGTCTGATGCCAAACCGTAGGGGTTAACAGGTTTTTTTTGTGTCTCTTTGTGAGACTTTGGGTTGACCCATGAAGTGACTAAGCCCTAAGAGCAGGCGTCATGAGAAAGAGGTGGTTTGCCATGGAAATGCACCGAGTAGGGGTTGATTAGAGCAGGTTGGATACTGATGCCCAGACAGGGAGCAGTCAGCTGCCTCTTTGGCAAGCGCTGGGCTTTGGGCGGAGGTAGCCTTTAACCAATGGACATACAAAAACAAGGATCCTCGGGCTGAATATATAATTTTTTTTTTTTAATAACAGTGTTTTATTTAGCTGGCAACTCTCTCTGTGAGTGGAGCAAAGAGCTGCCACCTTTATTGCTTGCAGGAGTAAAGAGGAGGGGAATAAATGCATCGACTTACTGCAAATATTGCCAGGCAGCAGAGGTGAACCAGATGAATTTGTTGTTTATTGAGCTGGGTTGCCTCACAGATATGAAATTCTTCGTGTGAACTGTGTCAGGATTTCTCTGGAGAGAAGCTGTTCCCTTTGGTTTTGGGGTTTTTCTTCCCCCCTTCTTTCTCCCTTTCTATGTGCAGTCACTAAACAATTTAGGAGAACCTGGGATGGGGGCTAGAGGGGACCTACTGTAAATAAAAAAATTAATCAAATTTGTGTGGTTAGGAAAAAAAGCAAAATAATAGCTGCAAAGCTTAGATAAAGGAGATTGTTTTGGCTTTGGGGTTTTTTTGTTTTGTTTTGTTTTATTTTGTTTTTTAAGTGCTTTCCTGCAGCCAACTGCTTTGCAAAGTGAATGGACCTTCTCTAGCTACCAGTAAATAATGAGATATTCCTTTTGTCTGTTTATTTTAGTTGAGCTGTGTTTTCAACTGAAGTAAACAATTTTTACAATATCTGGCGCTGTAAAATGTAAAGTGTAGCATGCGTTAGAAAAAATAAATGCCTAAATAAATGCAGTAAAGTGGGGTGAAACATGATTTTGAGCATTGAAGGAAAGTGTTGACCCACCTGGCGAAATGTTCTTCTCGTCTTCAGCTTCAACAGGAGGTGACGTTGCTAACACCGGTTAGGTACTTGGAAATGAAAAGTCATCCCAGCTCCAGAGGGACTGGTGTCAGCAGCCAGATGCAGGATGACGTGCATAAGATGTGGATTCTCCCCTGTTTCAAAGTAACAATGTTCCTGGGAGCAAAGGGCCATCTGAACATTTGTAGTACCATAAAAGCTCTTCATAAAAAAAGCAGAGATGCAGGCAAAGTGCCCCCACTCACCCACCGCTTTGCATCCAGCTGCCTCCCTCCCAGAGGAGCTCAAAGGCCCTCCAGGCTGGGTACCTCCCGCTTTATTTATATTCCCATTTTCCTCGGTTACATTAGGAAGTTGTGTCCCTTCCTAGAAATTTAGTGAAGAGCATGGGAAAGGCCCACCAGCAGCCTGTGAGCTCCAGCACCTACTGCTTTCAGATGATGCTTTTCAACATCAGGCAAAGGACAGAAATTTGTAAATGACCTTTAAGGTTCTTGAAAACAAACAGCTTGCTGCTGCTGTGTTTTTGTGGACCTCTGTGCTCTTGGGGTGGTGCTGAGAGTGAGGAGGACCAAGGGGGTTGAGGGCAGCAGAAATAATCACGCTGCGTTGTCGGTGTTGCTGTGCAGGGATGATGGAGGCTCTCCAAAGGTTTGTTGCTCTCCAGCAGTCTTGTAGCTGTCTTGTTTTCTTTGCCCGTGGAACAGGTAGCAGAGCTGGTTGGACACTGGTTGTTCCCCAGTCAGTTGATAAACAAATTAATGGGAATTGCACTGTGCATAAATGCAGCAATTTTTTTGTTTGGGTTTGGGGAAGTCTGCGGTGGTTTTGGTTTTGCAGATTGCTCTGATTTCACCTGAGAATTAACTTCTGCCTGGTTTTTGCTTACCACAAGCAATTGTGTAGATTATAATTTCCGAGGACAGACTCCTCAAGTGATTCTTATTTCCTTTTAATCCTTCTTTAGTACCTGGGGACTATCAGCAATAGTAATTACCTTTTCGCTGAGTTTATTAAAATGTGCTACAATGAATTGCCTCAACACATGCAAGCTCACCAAATCGGTGTAGATATTTTAGACTGTGCAAGGGTTTCCTGAGCAGAATCTTTGTTCAGATGGCTCAGTCACTGTAGGGACAGCGCTTTCGCTGGTGCTGAGAGCAGTGTCACCGCGGGCCAAGAGGCACATAGCAAAAGCAAGACTGTCTAGTTCTGTGGCGTGGACACTGGTGTGTGCTCTGACCTGAACATCGCACACCAAGACTTGTTATCTTCAGCTGGATAAGTGCAGTTGACCACAAAAATAGAGGAGGTGCCCAAATCTGTTGGCATCTGTCATGTCTTTCCATGGGAGGAGGTAAGAACCCTGAGCATTCTATCCACATCATGTTTAATGGCTCTGAGAGTATGTTTTTTCTCTCAGGGTACAAAATGATGCTTGATGCTGCACCAAAGCTTTCACACGTTGCTCCTGGAGAGCACCTGAGCCAGGGCAGAGGTGGTGAACACCCCTTTGGTGGGCTTGACAGGAGTTGGGCAGGTTGAAAGCCAATGTGTGTTGTTCCCAGAGCTGGGACTGCATGAAGCCTGGAATATCCCGGCTGGGGTCTCTCCTACCATATGAAACAATTTCTTGTGGCTGTCCCGTTAACCCAAATCACCCTGAGCAATTAAACCATTGCCATCTTTTATCTGTAGTTCAACATGGAGCAAATCCAAGCAAAGGCCTTGCATCTAAAAGTTGTTCTACACCAAACTCCTTGTTTGCAGAGGGGATGAGCAGAAACTCCTCGAATTGTTGCTGTTTGAGTGTGAGGGGGAAGCCAGAAGCATGGCCAGCTCGAGCTACAGCATTAATTAACAGAGATCAATAGTACCATGTGAAGCTTCCCAATTCAAATGAGGTTATCTCCTGGGTAGTGTAGGGCCTGTGTGACAGGCTGGTACTGGGCAGCTTTATGACAACAAGAACAGGATATGATATTGGATGGGACAGTGCTGACGTCCTAAGGAAGAAGATGAGAAGCTGGAAAAGAAGTGGTTTTATATTCTTCTTCCTCTCTCTGTCTTCTTTGGTTGGTATTATCCTACCCAAACCCATAAATCCAGTTCCTGGCTATCTGCAGTGGAGAGTTTTCTCCACCCTGTGAAATGTAATTTCAGGCGTTATATGCTGTGCACAACCTGGCAACCCACCTACACACACAGCTGAACGGAGGCAAAGTTATCTAATAACAATTGAATATTTGACTTGAAGCAACTTACTTTGCAGCCTTGAACTATTGACTTGCCGCCGTGGTACCTGAGAATTAAAAATACAAGCAGGAAAAAGCAAACTGGCATCCTAAAAGGTGACTAACACGAGCGATCTATTCGGCTGGAATGAGGTTTTCTTTTCTATTTCTTACGGCAGCAAAGACAAAGCCATCTGCCTTAGGTCAGACTAACATCCATCACTGATATGGCCATCACATTCAGTATTATCTGGCACTGGAGAAGCCCCAGCCAAGTCCCCTGGCTTCACGTGCAGCACTCCTGCTCTCCAGAAGCTCCAGATCACTTCCCAAAGCCTTCAGTGATGCTGGTGACTGAAGTGCAGCTGACTCCGGGGTGGAGCGTGTCGGCTGCTGCGTAAAACCCAGATATACAATATAACATTCAGCCAGGAGTAGGCACTGAAAAAACATACTTGCTTAAAATTATCTGGGGACTCCACCCCAAGTTAAATTCTGGTTAAACCCCAGTTCTCGGGAGATGTCTAATGACTAGTGTTGGAAAGGAAAAGCAACAAGAAGAAAGCATCCCAAGAAGCAAATGGTACAACTCTGACTGAGCTTGTGCCTCTTTTTCGGAAGGAAAATTCCTGTGCTGTTAGGGATGTTTACACTTTGGGATAGAGGGAGCATACCGGAGTAATGCAATTCTCCACGTAGTTAGTCACTAAATTAATTCCTGCGTTTCTTTGTCAGAAAGTTGGCAACACATCCTGTCATTGTGAGCAGCGGGGTTAATGAGCACATTCTTCAATATTAATCTTATAATCAAATTCTATTGACTCATCATCTTGTACGCATCCTACAAAAATCTTACTTCGTGAAAAGCTGGCGGGTTTGTGCTGGCAGGAGGGAATGGTTCAGTCGGGGGCAGGAGCCAGGCGCTGGCTTTGGGTTCTGCAGTTCGTGCCAGAGTGGGTCCCATCTCCCGTGGGATGTGTGTGCTGTGGGTGCATCATCGGTGCTGATGATTTACGGAATTATTTTGGTTATAACAGGATAGGCATCCGCACGCCAGAGCTGTTTGCAGCGTTGGTTTGGGAGCTTCCCACTGATAGCAGTGGTTTCTGTCGGAGGTAACTCACTCTTGGGAAGCCAGAATAAACGAGGTAAGTTGATACAAGAGTTTGGCCATTGAGATGCTGGTTTTGGATGATTCCTCCTAAAAAGGTGATATTTTACCTCTGAAGGTAAGCCCAGGCACTGTAGGTAGGTGTGGGCTCTCCTTTTCCTTTTCCTTCATGCTTTTCTCAATCTATGTCCATTGGGCCCCAGACAAACTTGTCACTGAACAGCCATGGCACTTTTGCACAATTTTTCCTTTAGTCTTTCATCCCCTCTCGTGTCTTCTACTTTGCTCCGTTTTTCCCATACCTCTGAGTTCAAACCCTGGTCAAGTCAAGTTTGAATAGGGCTGAAACGAGGCCAGACAAACCCACTCCATCCCTATTAGAAGACAAGGAACATTTTTGATGTTGAAAAACACATTTACAGTGTCACTTTGCATTAGACATGAAGCCAAAGCTAGTACAGCCTATCCTTGGTTGTGTCTGAGACATCGCTCCATAGTCGTGTTTATAGCAGAGGTACATCTTTTTGCCTTTTCAAAGACAAATCAGGTACTGAGCCATCAGGAAGGTCTTTTTGTGCTTTTACATATTATTTATCATGTCAGTGAGTAATGCCAGGCCCTCTCTGTGTTGACGTGAATATGGATGCTGAATTGAATGTCTAAAATTATGGCGCATACTGTAACTCAAGGGTTTGGTGTCCAGGGGCCACTATCACCAGCAGATCTAAATCCTGCTTTCTGCCTAATGGTTGTTGGAAATAATCTATGCTCTCAAGGGAATTTAAAACCGGGGAGGCTGCCTTGATGTTGATCACAGGTCATCATGTCCTCCAAGAGTCCCCAAAGCTCTGAGCAGCCCCACAACAGCCTCTTGTGGGTCAGAGTCTAAAGAGATGCAGTTCTGCCAGGTTATTTTGCTGGGGTGCTGAGTCTTCCAACATTCCCCAGTGAATCTCGGTTCAGAAGTGACAAAATCTGCATTTCCACTCCAAAACTGCCAGCCCTGCTGACTTCATCTGGGCTTGCAGCTGAACGGGATTTTCCCTCTGTATGTGGTGCTGCCAAGGGCTGTGTTTGTGCCAGAGCTGACATCCCTCCGTCCCCTGGCGAGCCCCTCCGCTCGGCGTCATGCCTGCTGTCCCGCAGTGCATCACCCCAGCCCAGAGCATCAAACCATTCTGTTGCTGATTTGCCCCGCTCTGTGTGGCTAAAGGCTTTGGAAAATGGGAGAAAGACTCGTTTTTGTCCCTGAAGCCAAGTCTGGACATCAAACACCCCCAGGGACACACATCTTTAGGAGGAAGTATCGGTTTTAGAGCCGTTTCTCAGAGCAGCATCAGGATGGGTCCAGCAGAGGCTGTTGTGGACCAGGATTGCTTTGGGCATGATTTGGTGATAATTAATCCCTGGTCTATGCACTTCCAGACCCCTCTATCCGTTCAAACCGGGTCTGGATCCGGTGTGCACCTCTGGGGGAATTTCTATCCGACTGACCAGAGCTGTAAATACAGAGTTTGTGTCAGCTTTATACTTTTGTGTTGGCATCTTGCAGACCATAGCAGACTGAAAATGCCTGATCCAGCATTTATCCGATAGAAGAAGCTCTAAAGTCAGAGTTATTGTATGACAGAAGAGCTTTGGTTTCCAAGGCTGTCCTTTTGATGTCTGCTGTCTTTCCATTTGGAAAGGAGTAAGGGCACCCTGAAAAGCTGGGAGGTGCCAGAAAAATGCCATAGAACAACTTTCTCCTACCACCTTCCTGGAGATTTTTTTTTAAAAATAATTTATGAGAAATTTAACAATTGCTGTTGAGGGTTTCTTTGAGGCTGTGAGGAATGTACGTGTCCTTGCTCNAGAGTATGTGTGTTCACTGCTGAGCTATAAACTTCTTGAAAATACGGACTTATAAGGCAAGACGTAAAAGAATCTCATTTTGAGCCTTGTTGAATTAATGGGTAGTACATCTATTTTTAAATAAATTTACAAGTGAGGAGAACTTCCATTTTTGAAATGGAGAGAGAAGAAAAGTATTCTGAACCTGGGCATTTTAAATGGAGTCCTCGCTTTAGCAGCTCAGCAGCCAGTTGTTGAAAGCTCCTGGTTTTCTTTCATTTCCCATCTTTCCTGGTAAAATAAGGGGTCGTGAAGGAAATGACAGGCAGGAAATGAGCAGTGACATGGAGGGCAATGGCAGGGGGTGGGCAGCGAGCCTGGGAAAAGCCTCTGATAACCCAGGTGTTAGCAGTGCCTGCTCTCCCCGTATCTGCCGTCTTTGCCCTGTCTCTTAACAGTTGCTTCCAGCTGTAAATGTCAAGTTTGGCTTCAAATGGGGGCTTTGAAGGGGAGAGAGGTGCAGAAGGCTCTGTGCCTCAGCCTCTGCGTGTTCATCCGTGAAGGTCTCAGGGATGCAGGTGTATTCTGTTGAGGAGTTGTGTTAGTTGTACTGCATTGGGTAAGAAGAAACTTAAGCGTATCCCTGAGTTTAAGTACAGGTATGACCCCCACCTACAGGAAATCACCTGTGTTAATTAGCTGGCATTAATGAGCAATCAGCAGCAGAAGCTGTGCAGGTTCTCCAAGGCAGCTCATGGGGAGGCTGTGCTGGAAAGGCCCTGATTTGGGCTTGATTTGAGCCATTCACAAATCCTCCTGCTTCGGCTCAACAAAACAGGACATTTTTTGGCTGTGGAGGAAGCAAAGGGGCCATTTCTGCATCATCCCGTCCACTGGCCCCTTGTGAGTAAAGATCAGAGAGACCACTGTTAAAATTTGTAGGGTATGTCATTTGGGTCTTACTTTTTTTCCAAAATAAACCTTGCAAAGGGAAAGCCAGGCTTGGATCTTAGAGTTTCCAAATATTGAAAATGGCTTTTTCTGTTCCAGTTTCTCAAGTTGCCCTTCCAGGGGCACAGAAAATCTCGCGCAGGAAGGCTTTGCAGCAGCTCTCTTGCTGTGGTGTGGTGTGACATGACAGGGCGGCTGGAGGAAGGCATGGAGAAGGGAACGTTACGGGATGGGAAAGCCGTGTCCCCAGCACGCTTTTTTGGCCACTGTGAAATTGCAGGTGATGACACCCTCACCCCCAATGCCAAAGCTGGCTCCAAGCTGAGCCTGAGCTGCCTTTACAGTTGGAACAGCCCCGGTATGCTCCCTTTCTCAATGGCACATCAGCTGCCTGCAGTGGCTGTGGGTCCAACCTCAGTGGCCACAGGGCCACGTCAGAGGACAACGAGGCATCAGCCAGCAGCAAAGCTTGCTCCAGGAGAGAGTTTCTTGGGTATAATTCCTGGGTGTTTGTAGGCTATGTTTCATGTTCCTGCAGCCTTGTAGCAGGGGAGCATCTCTCTGCAGAGAAAGGGAAAACACCTGGACTTGGGCAGCCCGGGCAGCGTGGCCAGATTTTCACTGTATCTCAGCTAACCGGCAGCCCCCCCGCAAAAGCTGCCATGGGGCTGCAAACCCAAAACCAGTGAGGTTTTTCTCCTCATCACCACTGACATCTGCATGGACATCCTACACCCCTGTGCAGCTCAAGCTGAAGACACTGGAGCTCTCCCAGGCAGAGGAACCCGATAGGGCAGTTTAATCCTTGGCTGCAACAGTGAAAATATCAAGGTCAAATGTGCACTGTCATGAAGGTTTCATTTCCCGTGCCCCACTCTTCTAACCTTTCCTGTTACACGAGACAGATATGTCAGCGTGCCTCCTCTCCAGCTGGCGGGACACAGCTGATGTCTCTCTCCCCCTTGCATGTGTGACGGCCGGGTGGGGTGAAGCCTCCTTCTCTTCCATCCCTCTGGCTGGGCATCGCTGCTCACCGTGGTGGTCCCCAAATGCATGTACTGTGAGGGGGATGCAACAGCTTTGGGCCACCCGTCTCCTTCTTTGCATGGCCAAGAAACTCTTGCAGAGGCTGGATTATGGGGGACTCTTGTGTGCTGGGGGCTCCAGCTGCATCCCATCACAGCCAGAAACAATGGAGCAATCCCAAAGTGTCTGTGTAGCCTTTGCCAAGAGTGGGTGCTCAGCAGCAGAGAGGGGCTGCGCTGCATCGGCAGAGCCTGGCACTCCTACGGAGCATGAAAAGCCTCCCTGTCCCTTGCTGCGTGCCTGCTTGCAGCCGTGGCTTTGCAGGGGGAAGGTATCTCAGGCAGGGACAGCTGCGCCATGGAGGGGGTTTGGCACGTCACTGTCAGTCCTGACAGGAGGAATGTGTTCTCCTCATCCTCCTCGGAATGCCAGGCAGGCCGCTCTTCCCACTCCCAGCCCAACAGGGTCCCCCCACCCACCCAGCGTGGGACTGGGAGCAGGTGGGTCCAGCAGCAGCAGTAGGCAGCTCCCCCTCGCTGTGCACGGGGTGGGATCACAAAACGCTGCTTGCATGGAAAGTCCTGCATGGGAAAGAGAAAATGCAGCAGGATGCGCCCTGCACCAAAGAGGGTTTGCTGTTGGCAGTGTGCAGAGATGGATTTGAAGCCACCAAGCTCCTGACAGATTCTTCTGGGGTTTCCTCACGCCCCTTCTGTGGGGTCTCAGTTGGGAAAGCCCACAGCCATCTCTGAAGCCGTGAAAGCCATCCCTACTAGCCTTTTTGGATGCCGTTGCGTGTGCTGACATTTTCTGCCTGAGGCTGAAAACTGAGGTTTTCCACAAGGTGGTATTTTTACTCTTGGTCTATTGTCAGGAGAAGTAGCAGGAGCCGAAGGGGGTTGGCTTTTGGAGTTTGTCTGCATTTTTAGGTAGCGGGTTTGAATGCATGAAACCACCTCCTTTCCCAAGCAAACCAGTAGCACATGCTGCTCTTTTGCTGGTGTAAAGCC
The DNA here is from genome assembly GCA_013400055.1 of Nycticryphes semicollaris. Lineage (NCBI taxonomy): Eukaryota > Metazoa > Chordata > Aves > Charadriiformes > Rostratulidae > Nycticryphes > Nycticryphes semicollaris. The sequence goes on from VXBJ01006975.1 coordinate 211,144, forward strand.
TGGTGTAAGGGTGTTCTGCTCCCACCCAGACATGCCTGGACATGGAGAGATGGGACATTGGGCTTCGTGTCACCCTGGTGTTGCCCCCCGTGCTCTCCCCTCCTTAGTGTGGCACCAGTTGGTGTTTCTGTCCAGTGAAGGAACCAGCTGTATGTGTAATTTCATCGGATTTAGGAAGGCAGTGGAGAGTGTGTGTGCCTGGTGCGGGAGAAATCTATTGACATTAAACTGGAGGAAATTCTGTTGAGCAGACTTGGTCGCTGGGCTGAAAGGTGGTGAATCAGCCACAACGCAGCAGGGTGGGGGGAAAGGAGGTATGGGATGCGAAGCTCATGTTTCCAGCTGAGACAGGGCCAGCTTGGGTGGGAAATACCTCTCCTGAGTATGTCACCCCCCCTCCCAAACACCAGGTCCTCTGAGAAGGCATCACCTTGGGGCCCCTGCTCGGTTCCCCACGGCTGTGATGTGCTGTGGGGTCCCCTGCAGCCAGGAGGCCACTGTGACAGCTGAGAATTGCCTTGCAATCACTGTAAAGTTTTGGTTTTCTTTCTGTGCTTGCCAGAAGTTGAAATAGCAGTTCACCAGACTAGCAGCTCGTTTAGCATCGCCCCACGGTTGCACGTCTAGTGCGGGTACGTTAACCACACTGCACTGACGCGTAATTATTCTCCATCAGGTAGTGAACTTCCTGGTTAAATGAATTAGGAGTAATTATAGGTATCACAGCGTAATTGCAACGTGACTGCTGTTTGCAGGATGACTAATTGCCGTACCCCGTGCAGCGGCTCTGCCGTGTGTACACACACACCGGGGTCGAGGAGCTTGAGTTGTGCTTCACCTCTCATGCTTGGGAGTGGTGGGGTTCAGCTGGCTGTTCTGCTGTCGGGAAGCGGGTTAGTGACTTGTCTTGATGGCGGAAATACAGACTTTTTCCAAGAGCTTCCTTCCTCCCATATCTTCTGCCTCCTACAGGGCTTGGGTCTGGTTCAGTGCCTGGGGACTGGCTGGGCTGGGGGATGCTGGCTGCCCCTTTCTTGCCCCCATGGGCATCTCCACCTCTGCCGAGCTGAGGAGGAGCAGAGAACCCACGCAGGAACAGTAGAGTCCTTGCTTTAACCTCAGCCCAAATTATCTCCCTGATATTCGCTCACGTTGTATTTGTGCTCATGAGGTGGCACACTGGAAGAGTATTTTTGGACTAAGAGGTTTTTCCCAGCAGAAAAGAAAATTGCAATCCTAACTCCTTTGGTGAATTAATGTTTTGTGGTGTGTTACTCCATCCTTTCTGCTTGTGCCCAAACCCGCTCCTCCCCCAACCAGCCGGGATGTGTGTCCCATCAGAAATGATGCTGAGTCTGTAGCTGCCATTTGCCGCTTGCCATAATAATCCTACCTGAGTTTTCCATGACTTGAAGCCAAAGGTTTGCTGCTGAGCTTGGCTCGCGGGGAGCCCTGTGTTGGTGGGATGTGGATGACGTGAGCTCAGGTCACGAGTCCTGGTACAGAAAAGCAGCGGCTGCAGCTCAGGAGGCAGTTGTTTAAGTGATGCACAACATCTGGCCTGGTTAAACAAAGAAAATAATCACATTGTTATTGGCCAACCTGTGAAATACCTGCTTCTGTTGGGAGAGCACTCATTATGGAAAGGAACACTGTTGCTGGGGTTATTTTTATGCCTGTGTCCACTGTGGTTTGCAGCACTCTTGGTTCTCTTTCCTTGGACCGCTGGTAACATCCAGTAGCCAGCAAGCATAATAACATGAAAATATTTTCTATAGATCTTTCAGAATATCTGCTTCAGCCTGAATTTCAAATAAACATTGCCATGTTTGGAAATCTCCCTGGTGTGCACCCCCCCTCCCCATCCTCTCTGCATGAACTTTTGCTGAAGGGTGACTCATCATAATCCCTTCCCTAACAACAGAAATACCAGGCAGAGCTGCCTTTTGGGATCTGGAGGGTCTGCATTTGGGTTTTGGATCCAACAAAAGGCAAGCCACTCACACGCCCTCAGCCACCAGATGGATTATCCCCACTATTTTTCTCCTCCTCTCCCCCCTCCCCCCATTTTCTGGTTTTGCTCTGCAGTTTGAGCTCCTTTGCAAGTGGCAGGAGTGATGCTCTGGGATGGATGTGCTGTGCTGATGCCAATGTGCTCCTGGGTACTTCCTGAGCAGGGGGCATCTTTCCCCTGTGAGCTCATTAAACACGGCCCAAGGCACAACCAGGATGTATTTATTCCCCCCAGCCCCTGCCCTCTCTCCTCTCTGTAGTGGATTTAAATGTAAATGTTAACTTATGGCTTTAATCCTCCTGGGCAGTGGGCTGGAGAGGTGGATGAGCATAAAAATTAGTGGAGGCTATTCTACTCATTGCCCGGACTCTTCAATTAATTCCCTGCAAAACTGCACTTTGATGAGGGATAACTCTAAAGGTATAATTATAGGGGTGCAACAATTAGCTAGGCTGGTGTGGGTGTGAGTATTTCCAAATTAAAGCCTACAAAAAGCTCACTCTTTGGCAATCAATAGGTATAAATCTATGAATTCTGGTCCAGCAAAAGGGACTGAATCAGTCAAATACACCACAAACCCACTTATTTGTTTCTCAAAAAACCTAAGACATTAAAAGATGATGACCCACCGGTGATGAAGGTGTGTTTCCTTCAGCAGCGGACATCTTAATTAAGTTACTCACGTGTTAAGTGTTAGAAAAATCCAACAATTAGGACTGCAGGGAGCATTTCCAGAGGCGTATCATTGGTTTAGTTAAACCTTGACAGCAGTGCTCTGGGATGAAACCTATCCCAGCAAAGTGCAGGTGGCAGGGAGACTTCCTGTGGCCTATTTTCTGGGCATCTCAACACAAGAGAGATGTCGAGGTGCTGGAGCGAGTGCAGAGGAGGGCAACGGAGCTGGTGAAGGGCCTGGAGAATAAATCCTATGAAGAATGATTGAAGGAGCTGGGACTGTTTAGTCTGAGGAAGAGGAGGCTGAGGGGAGACCTCATCACACTCTACAACTACTTGAAAGGACGTTGTAGAGAGGTTGGTGCTGGTCTCTTCTCACAGGTAATTAGCAATAGAACAAAAGGCAATGGCTTCAAGCTGCAACAGGGTAGGTTTAGACTGGACATTAGGAAAGAATTCTTCACAGACAGAGTGGTCAGACCCTGGAATGGGCTGCCCAGGGAGGGGGGTGAGTCCCCGTCCCTGAATGTGTTTCAGAGTGGTTGAGATGTGGTGTTGGGGGATCTGGTGTAGGGGAGAACTTTGTAGAGTGGGGCTGATGGTTGGACTCGACGATCCCAAGGGTCTTTTCTAACCTGAATGATTCTACAATTCTATATAACTTTTGATAAAAGTCACTAAAAATTATCCCAAAATCCCAGAATAAGAGCACCAATTTGGTATGCATGTAATACGCAGCCAGTTTTATGTGAATGAAATCACTTCCCTCCTCTCCCCTGTCACCATCCCCATCCCTGCTTCATCTTCTAAGAAAGGTTCATTAGAAAACTGCTTTTTTTCTGCAGTGTTTTGTGCAGACACACAGATGCACATTGAGGGTTCTGGCCTAGACCGCAGCTTTAATGCTTCTCTGCTCACTGGAAAATACCCAGTGTGGAGAAAAAAGTGTAAAAGGGAAGAAAGAAAGAAAAAAAATACCTCAACTGTGCCGCTTTTACTACAGCTTATGTTTCTTAATTTATTTTGCAAAATACAATATCCAAAGCTTCCAGCTGCCATCTTTTTCTCTTTGATGGCCTTGTAAATCCTTTAAATTAAAATTCAGCGTTTTCCCCTAAATTGAAGTTAAAATCTATTGATTTATTTGAGGGGATGAAGCAAAATGTCTATTTGTATGTATGTCTGAACACTTTACCTAAAACATTTGGGGAGAGGCCTTTAAACGAAATAATTTTGTGTTCATCCTTCCCGTTTCTCGGTAATTCTCTGCTCAGTGGTAACACTGAGCTCTCCAGGTGGAAAACTCGATTGCTGCCTGGAAAATCATAGCTTCAAATATAGGCAATTGCAGAGCTATATATAAAATATACATAAAAAACACGCAAGAAGCATGTGAGACTACCTCCATTTCCAGTGTACAATAGCATAAGGCCTTTTATCAAAATTCAGATTTGTACTGAGGCTCGTGAGGTTAAATTTATCTTTGAGGGGGGAAAAAACCCTTCCTGCACGACTTGCAAAATACTGGATATGAGAGCACAGCTGAGAACTTGAGGGGGAGTCAAGGGATGGTCCCAAATTGGGGCTGAATGGGGTTCACCGAAGTCATCGCTGTTGTGATGTCAGATATTTTTGCAGATATTTTTTTGCAGGCAGCTGGGAAGAATTGTTATGAATTCCTCGTTTGGTAATCGAGAAAAGTGCTCGGCCTGGTGAGTGAGGGGACAGATGATGCTTTCAGTGAGTTGCTGACGAAACGGTCGCTGCTGGAGGTGCTGCTGTCGTGGGAGGGGATTTTCCACGCACGCATTTATTTCCCCTGGGCTTTTCCAGCTGCAAAGACCTGCTGGGCTGTCGCGGAAGGATTTGCACAGCGTTGGCAGAGCTGTACGTAGCCACCAAGCACCAAAAAATAGGTGGGCTCAGCTCTAAAATTCCAGGCTTGTAACTGCTGCCTGTCTTTGGTAGGGGGGTGGGTGATTTCTGACTGTCACCTCGTCCCCGCGTGTTCCCTAATTGCTTGTCTGGCTCCATGCAACTGTTTGAAGGATACCTCCTGTGTCAAAAACTGACACGCTGGAGAAACGTTCATTGTTTTAGTTCCTTTCTTAATTTCTCTGGGCTGGTTTCAGCCAGGCAGTCGTCTGTTTGTCGGATCCAGGACTGGAAGGGAAACAAGAATTCGTGTCTCCTGAGGCGGCAGTGGGAGGGAGGGAGTCCTGGGAGCTCCTGGCCAAGTCCCAAGTCTCCTGTGTCCCCTCCTGCACCCCATCCTCACCTCCACCAAAAGGGCGGGCTCCTTCCTCTGCCCATAGCCAGTTTTTCATCAAAATTAAAAAAAAAAAAAAAATATTTCAATTAAATTGCATTTTTCCAATGGGAATCATAGTGGCTCAAATGAAGAAAATCCCAATTTGTTTCAATCCCAGCCAGTCCTAGCACTCCCCATCCTGTTAAGATTAATTTATGTTTGCATTTACGCCCATACATAGTCCTGCTGGATTCATAGGGACCAAACGTATGTGCTGGTGAAGTATAGAAGGATCAGGGCTGTGGCTTTGCAGTAATAGCAAACCAGGGCCCTAAGAAATGAATCACATAAATCACGTGAAATCCCTGATTTTGATGAGCTCTTACCTTTCCCTGCCTCGATTTTTAGTGAAGGGGATGGTGGTGGTATAACTGGAAAAAAAAAAAAAAAAGAAAAATGCACTGTTATTTCAGTTTTCAATTTTGTCTCCCACTTTTCCACTCACTTCCTCATTATTTAAGGAATATAATCTATATATATGCATGTGGAGGTATATGCATACACAGATATATGCAGACACACATGTATGTGCATGTTGATGGGTATATATCTCCCCCAGCTCTTGAGCTAGGTCAAAACTATATTGTCCTCTGAGTTCAAAATGACATGGCTTTTCTCCCAGTGGATTTGGCATTCCTCTCGGAGCCAGCAGGATGTGTTAGGCAAGGAGCCACAAATAATACGAAAAGCAAAGCCAGGACTGTGACTTTGTTTTTAAGCTCTGCTTGTAGATGATTGCCATGGAGCAGGCTGCAACACAGCGATGCAGCAGTTTCGGGGGAATCGAGAGGTAGAAGAGGTGGTGTTTCAGAGATGGGCTCTTAATTTCATTTTCGCAATGCTCCAGCAATTGCACTTCACCTGCCCGTGGTACCAGGTTGAGAGCAAGTTTGTATCTCCCTTCCAGAGCAGATTAGAAACCTTCTGGGAACATATTTAATTGGGCTCTAAATAAAATGGGAACTTCATAGATTGTTATGCATATGTGACTTTTTTTTTTTCGCTTTTATACCTTGTCAGCAGCTTGCAACTATGGTAACAACACAAAGATGAAACAGAAACTTGATTAAATCAATACATCAGACAAGTACCTAACATATACTGCTTCTTCACCCCCTAAATATAAAAAACTGCTGAAGAGTGAGATTGAGCTAGACTGTAGTTNGAAGTCACAGGGCAGAGAAGAAGAATGAAATGCAAGTCGTTTTGTTTTGTTTTATTTTTCTTACTTGGGAAACGAGATGGGGGTCCTTAAAGCAATTTAAACACAGTGTTTCTGTGAAGCTTTACCTGTGCAAGGAGAAGCACACAGCACTTGGTCCCAAGTCTTTTTTGCAGGGGCTTTTCATGTTGTGAAGCAGTTGGGAAAACACATCCCTCCCCTCCTTTATCTTGCATTTCCCTGGCGTATTTGCACGAGGGAGGCAAAGTCCTTTGAAAATATTTATTCAGCTCCATAATAAACATGTCAGGGAGGGTGACAGTAATACCAGAGGTGAAGGCTGTGCAGCCCCATTCCTCCAGCCTGCGGTGAAGAGGTGCAGTCCCTCCAGCTGCAGCTCCTGGGATGCTCCACGGGTGATGTTCTTCCAGCTTCCCCGCGTGACTCAGCTGTTGAAGCAGGAATTGCATCCAGCCCTCTGCTTCCCATCCCCGTGGCATGCGTAAACAATTACTGTCATCTTAAGCCTCCCTTTTAATTTGTAAAAGCCCGCTTTTCCCGGGGCTTGAGTTTCCCAGGCTGACAGGCGGATAAACGCCAGGGAAAGCCAGTGAGGATGTGCACGGCAAGGACAGGAGCCCAGTGTGGCGTTCCTCACATGCTGGGGGAGAGAGGGATAAGTCCAGCCAGCAAATATCCCTTCATACTTAGCCTTGGCGCTGGTGTGGAAGGAATGCAGGATGCGGCCCGCAGCGCTGATGAACAAAGCAAGGCACCGGAGTTTGTGAACCCTTAAAAAAATAAGCATGTGGGTTGTTGGGTTGGGGTTTTGTGGTGGGTTTTTTTTTTTTTTGGTTTTGTTTTGGTTTTTGTGTGTTTCTTTTTTTTCAGCACACAAACTAATTTTTACTCAGTTTAATTATTTTCACGGAGAAATTTGAACTGACAAGGGAATGCAACTGCAAGGAGCCTTAGCAACCCGAGTAATAAAGAATCTCGGATGAATGTAATTCCTGCTCTGTTTCTACCAGGAGAGTAAATAAGAAATGCTGAGAGCCAGACTTCTCACTTGCTGGGAGCAGACAGGATTGGGGCCCCAAATTGAAAGCACATTCTTAAATCACGTTAATGGCCCTGGGATGTGGTTCCTCATTCAAGCTCCATTGTCAGCCATGGGAAGGCTCCTTGTCTGGGTTGGGCTGGAGACAGTTTGTTCCTGTTTGGTAGAACCAGCTGGTAAAAAAATCACAGCCAGTACCGCAAAATTGCCTATATAATAAATTGCCATCAGCAAGTTTCACTCCTGCCCCTCAGGAGCAAACTCAGCTGATGTCACTTCTTGGGCTTCTCCTGCTCCTCAGCCCCTTTGGGGGTGGATGGAGAGGAACCAATCCCTTGCCCACCTCATTGCTCATCCCTCTGTGTTGCCCTGCAGCTCTGGGGGAGAGGTGGTCAAGAAGACTTGGGCTCTGTACGGTTGGGTGATGCTCATGTGGAACCTCACTGGGGTTGTTGAGATTTTGTATTGCTGTAAGTGAGGTGACGGTTTCCATCGGAGAGGACTGGGGACTTCCCTCTGCCTTATACTGTAGTCGGTTCCTATAATGTCAATGCTCCTGTGACCTCTGATGGGCTGAGATGAGTGTCTCACTTGCTTATACTTTTTCTCTTTGGATGTTTTCACAAAGTTACAGACAATTTGGGGCTACTCTGAATTGCAGGCTGGTACAGAATCAGAGAGACACAGAATGGTTTGCGTCAGAATGGACTTTAACGGACCTTAACCTATAACGGACCATCTAACCTAAGCCCCCACCATGGACAGGAATATTTTCCATTGGAAGAGATTATTCAAAGCCCTGACCAACCTGGCCTTAAATACCTCAAGGGACAGGGTATCCACAATTTTCCTGGACAACCTGGTCCAGTGTATCGCCACCCTCGTCGTAAAGAATTTCTTTCTTTTATCTAATGTAAATCTACTCTTTTCCAGCTTAACAACACGTCCTGTTGCTCCAGGGCCTGGTAAAAAGTCTCTCTCCATCCTCCATTACAGTTAGGTAGTTGTGATTTTGGAAGTGCTGTTCCTGTAGTACCTACGAGCAAAACTGCCTCAGAGGATGTGATCTCCTTGGTAGTGTCTGGCAGAAGGTTAAATCTTTTTATCTTTTTATATATTTGTATTCTTGTGAAACGTGGTTTTTAAAGTCTCAGTAAATGCATTTGGGCAGTTTCTTTAAATAACCAGAGATAATAAAACGTTATCAGTGGAAAGGCCATCTGTTCCCCTTGCATTGTCAGAGGAGTAGAAGTGCAACTTCTCTCCACGCATCCCTTCCTCCCTCCAAGCCCTCCCGGGGTTTTCAGCTCAGGCACCGGTGGTTGTCGTACCCATTTGCAAACTTCTTCCAGTGTGCTTTTTCTAGCTATTTTTGTGCCCCAGACCCAGATCTCCTTGGAAGAAAGGTCTCTCTCTGCATCTGGCTGATGTACCTGGAGCTCTTCGTCCCTTTGAATTTCTGTCATTTGACACCTCTCACGTGTGTTTGTTTGGCCCAGACCAGGGGGACCAGTTAACCTTAATCAAGGAAGGCAAATGAAAGGCTGGGAAATAATCTTGTTGAAGTGTTTAGATTTAAAGATCTGACATTAGAGAGAGTAAATGTCAAATTGAGTTTAAACAACAGAATAACACTTGAAGGGCCAAATTTTTCTCTGGTGTATATGGCTGCAAATCCACTTACTTCCCACAAAGAATTTGGCTGTATTTCTAAGCAAGCCTTGCATTCCTACTCTGAATTGCGGGGCTGCTGAAGGTCACAGCAGTCATCCACTAACTGACCTGCAGAGCTCCAGCCCCTCCAGCCACTGGGCTCTCCACAGCCTGGGCAGATGTCGGCAGGACCTGCTGCCTGTCACGTCTCCCATGTGCTGTCACACCAGTGAGAGGCTTTTTTTTTTTTTTTTTTCTCTTTTCGTTATCCTATAATCTTCCTTTTATTTGGATAGCCCTTGTATTTTCCCTGCTGTCTCTACCATACATTGCTTTCTGTGTTAACTGTGTCCCTGTCCAGTGCGTTTTCCACTAACCTCATCATCTAGGATCCCCTTGAGCACTCCAGGATCTCCAGTGTCATTTCCCACCTGCACTAGCTCTCTGAGGATGAGCAGGGATGAGCTGCAAATTGAAAACCCCCATTTTGAATCTATTTGTGTTTCTCCCAAAGGGCTTTTCGTTCCCATGCAGATGCTGTGCTCAGGAAACGATGTTTAATCATCCCTTGATTGAACAGAAAAACAGCGAATATGCTCACATTCGGGTTTTTCTCAGAAGCTGTTAGACAGTTGATCAAATGATGAGAAACCTCATTTGGCTCAGTGGGAGCATGGTCTTCAGTTGGGAACTTATTTATGAGGTCCTCTAATGAAGATAGATGATGCTATGGCACCTGGAATAGAAAACAGAACTTGTAATTGGGAATGCAGGAAGGTAGTGGTTGTTTTGTTAAGCACAAGCCCCAAGAAAGCACCTGAAAAATATTGGGACCCTGATACTGCCTTCAGGTGGTTCAGATTACTTCCAAAGGCTTTCAACCAGCATTATTCTATTAGCTGAACCCACCAGAAGTCTGTCGAAGGCAGTGGTCCTTGCAGCTCTACGGAGGGTGAGTGGTGGGAGCAGCATGGAGGGAACATTAATTAAAGAGTGTTTATGAAGTAATTGGCATTAAACATCACTGGAGCCGCCTTGCTGAAGAGTGGTAATTATTGCAGAACACGGTTGCCGGAGGCTATACACAAAATGTGTTGGCAGAGAGTGCAGGCGCAGCCCAGAGAAATACCACATGGGTGGCTTGTTTAGTGGGATGGAGAGCGGGTGAGATAGCACCTGGCGTGCTCCTGGGGTGCTGCTGCTGCTTCTTAGCTTGCTGGGCTGCTCCTGAGGCCACCAAATCATGCCATGAGAGCAAAGTAGCATCACTACATCTCCCTAATGAATGAGTTCTTGTGGGCAGAGGTTTGGAGCAGAGCTCATGGGGTTTCCCTTTGGCTTGCTGTGGCCAACAGGTATGGAGGAATGGGAGAAAATTAATGAGATCTTGTTAAGAAGACAGCAGGGAAGGCTCAGCAGGGTTTGGTTGTGGGAGCTTGACAAAGCAGTGTCAGGGAAAGTATGAAAGGCATAGACATGTTGGAAAAATATTAAAATTGCTGGTAGAGAGAGGGCTTGTGTGTGGGTTGTGTGTGTGGATCACAAGGATGAGCTTGACTGGATCAACTGAAGTGCAGTAGGATAGTGCGTCACTGTCAGATAAAATCATAACCTCATCTAAAAGTTGGGGCTGGGCATGGTCCAAACCACAGCTGATTTTCATGTCTGTTTGTATGTTCACTTTTTGGAGGCAGGTTTGTTTTTTCAAGGGTTATGTTTTGTCTTTGGGATTCCCTGAAGAACTTAGGGATGGCTTAAATTTTGCATACCCCTCTCACCCCAATACAATCTCTATTGGATTGTCCATCATCTGAAGTCAAGCACTTGGCTGGATGGGCAACTCTGGCCGATGTTTGTACCCTTGTGGTAGGTCTCTTCTGCAGAATGCTGAGGGAGGTGGTTCTATGACTGCATTTAGCATGGAATGAAAAATCTGGCTTTCCCCAAGAAAAGACCACCATTGTAACAATGGTCTGGTTTAAGCTTACCGGTGGCTTTGCAGCTCCCTGCTCCCCGGCACTTCATTTCTGTGTGGCCGATTTCAGAATAACGTGTTATTAGAGAACAGCAACGCATGACTCGGCACGAGTCAGGCCGTCGACATTTGCAAATTAGGTTCTGCAAGCTTATAATTTGGGGTAATATAATGGCAATGTGCTGTCCTCCGTGAGCAGCGCTCACATCATGTGCGCTGGATTCCCACTCCCGTATTATCTTTCAGGGCTTTCCCCTGCCGCGGATCCCCGTCCTCCGTCCCTTCGTCAGGCAATTACTCAGCTGTTTCTCAGCTGTTCCTTGTGGCGTGTTGCTGTTGGGGATGAGAAAGCAGTACCGCTGCTTTGTGGGTAGAGGTATCGCTTCTAGGTTTTTTTTCTCCCTTTTTTTATGGCCAGGATAAGCTGCTCCCGAGGTGCTGGAACAGCTGTGGGTCGAGGACAGCCAAGTGCCGGGCGTAGCGGTGCCCAGCTCCCGGAGGGAGTGCTGAATTGAATGGCTCAAGATGGTTATTTATGTGTTGTGAGCCTGGCATTGCTCATGTTCATAGGAGACTGATTCCCCAGCTTTACAAAATGAGGCTCTTCAGAGGTGTGCAGTTAGGGAAGGGACAGTAAAATAATAAAACTGATTTCCTTGGCTCAAGTCCTAACAAATCCTTGGGCTCCCTGGGCGGTTGCTGGTTTTCACACTCTGTTCAGCCCAAGGCTGATGAACGAGGACCCGCTTCCCTTCCTCGCCTCTAATCTACTAGGAAGCCCATTTGTAGTTATGGCTAGATTTATTTTTAACTGGCTTTTTTAATTTTCCATATCTGAGGGTGTCCCACTCTTCGCCACACATGCTACCAGCCTGTTATTCCTGTTGCTTATCAGACTGTGTCCCTGCAGATCCACGAGTCGATGTTTTTCTTTTCCTCATGGAGACATAAACCGGGGTTTTTTTGAGAGGATTCTTTATATTGACCACAGTTTTTCCAACACCTGCAACTTCCTTAGCATCTGTGGGGGGGAAACAGGGATAAAGCCATGGCACAAGAGGGATGCTCTGCCTTGGGAAGGAGATGTGTCACTTAGGCACATCTCTGAAATGCATGCCTTGCAGCTTGCTCTTAGTTCGATTTTGAGGCAGTAAAGCCTTATTTAACTGGGGAAAGAAAAGCAGCAGCAGCAGCAATAATCATTGTCATCTGGCTGTGTGAGAGGTTTTAATTAAATACCCATCATTGTTCCTATTAGTTGCTTTTACAAATCTGGCACCTGTGAAGCAGCTTTCACGTGCTGTCAGGAGGAAAAGCCTGATCAGGTTGGACCCACTTGTTCATTCCTGGCTACTCGTGTTAGTTCATTTGTCTTCAAAGGCTGCTGTCACAGTTTTCCCTGCAGGCACTGAAGGTGCTCACCCGTATTTCTAGAGCTCATGGGAGATTCAAGCAAAGGCACAAGCTTTCCTGTCCCCTCTGTGTCTTCCAAGCCCTGTATCCCAGTGTAAAGCCCTTTGCTTCTCTTGCTCTGCAGCTTTGTGCGTGGTTTCAGGGTTGACTGCCTGGGACCTTCACCTGGTGGTGCTCAGCTGGCTGGGGCACAGGAAGGGTGATGGTGGTGGAGACCTGGCAGCCCAATAAAGCTACTAGACAGGGACCACCCTGGGTCTTGGTCCATCTCTTCTTGTTTTGATGTTGTCTTTCTGCTCCAGTGCCCTTTGGGAATGGAGGTACCAGTATCTTCAAGGCAAAAACTGTTCCATTCTCCCTTAGTCCTCTCACATCTCCTCTCCTGAACGCCACTGAGATGTGAGCTCTCAAAAGCAGGACCCTGCAGTTCTGTACCCTTGTGTCCCTATCAAGGCAAGGGATCGGGGATTGATACCCAAAAACTGAGCCCAACAAATGTTTGTATAGACATCTAATACCTTAAACAGCCTTGCAACCCAAGGAAACAACTGGAAAGTAATGTGTTAATAATGTTCTGCCGTTTCCTAATCTTGCTTGCTGGATCCTCTTCAGTGTTTCTCCTGACCTCAGAGTCATGCTCATTCATTCATTGTGTGGTGTGGCCGATCGCAGCTCCCTGCCACAGCCTGCGTTTCTCCCAGGCTTGGTGGGAGACGTTTTGGCACTGAATCATTTCCCAATGCACCCGTTGAGCTTCTCTTAAGGAAAAAGTGATGCTGGGGAGGCCCTGAAAAAAATTCCTAATTTCAAAACAACACATCAGTTTGGGGAAGATGCATTGTATTTGTGCACGTTTTGCGGGCTGTGCAGAGGAAACCGCTTGACTTGGCTTTGCCTGCTTTGCGTGTTCGTGGGAAACAAAAGCATGTGTGTGTGTGTGAGGAGATGAACCCAACCTCATGCCTCTGAAGCGCCAGTTGCTTTTCACAGATCCAGCCGTCTGTTGATTGTCACAAGAGCGAGTTGTTATCTCGCTGTTAACATCTGGAGTTTGGAGAGAAAATGCAGCATACGTTGTGCGGTGCGTTGTAACGCTCCTACCCTCTGTGGTGGCAGAGCTGAGAACGTGGTGGGAGCTGCTCACCCATCATTTTGTGGCATTTGCTGCCATTTTCTCTCACCACATCTTAGGGTGAGAGGTGTGCTCTTTTCTTGGATGGAGTACTCAGGGTTTTTCTGGGGATTGCATGGTGACTTTGCCTTTGATGGGCCATCTTCATGACCCATCTTCATGACCTAGGAGGTCCCTCCTAGTCCTATCATTCCTGCTATGCTCCAGCCACAGTGGTGGGGTAGAGCTGGAGCATCTGACCCCGCCATGGAGATGGCTGGTGGAGCTCAGTAAAGTGACACCTGCTTCTGGGGCCAGCTCACTGCTGTCGCTTAGAGGCACAGCCCGTGTAATCCACGCTGTCCCCTGAACTCCAGTTTCTTTCCCACATCCGCAGCTGCTGCGGGAGTTGTGCTTGCTTAGGGCTTTTCCAGCACACTGCATTTTTATGTGATGTTCTGTCTTTCCAAGCTGCTTCAGTCTAGAATTTTTTCTTTATTTGCATATAAAGTGAGTGTCAGCTCCTCGAGTCACCTTGTGCCTCAGAGAACTCGTGGTCCCCCTCATTGCAGATGCCCCAGATAGGACAGTTAGTCATGGTGTTTTTCTTCTGGCAGAAATATGCAGCTTAAAGGAAAGAAGTCAATGGAGTGAACATTTTCAGGGGAAAAAAAGGTTGACTGTAAGAAACCTGAGCCTCGAACATCACACAAGACCAACTGAAAATGGCTTCACCTTTTAAAATGGGAAATGGGGTAGAGGGAACGCTATGATGATGTTTTTGTTTAATTTACAAGCCCACTTTTCCCTTGTTTAGATAAAAGTTCCCTCAGAAAATTTATGACATGGGCTATGATGGGAACTGGGCTACTGAGGGGCAGTCCCCACATGATTGAGAAAGAGGGGAAACAAGGAGGCAAATAATGACATATGTCAATGTATCATATGTCATAGGATAGACAGGAGAGGTGCACGTGTAGGCTATGTATATAATTGAGATTTATGGCCCACGATGTAACCAAAATGCAGATGATTCCCTGCCCTGCCCCTATGCCAGGTTCTCCCAGGCTGACATTTTGAAGGGGGAAATAATTCAGCTGTTACCTGCTGCTGCTTTTCTGCCACCGAGCACATTCGCATTCCCGGTGTCACACACGGATATAACTGAAAAGCTGTTCTGGGCTTGTTTAGCAAAAATGAAATTGTATCTCCTTCAGCCTTTAAGGAAGAGTCATGTCAGTAGTCAAGTATAAAGAATTGCTGACCCTTGTTGCTGAGATAAGGGTTTAATATCAGGCTCTTTTCTTCCCTCTTGTCCCTGCTCGATAGAAGTTAGGAAAAAAAGCCCATCACTTTTACCTTGAGTGAGATAATGCTGTCAAGAACAGAAAGACCCAGAAAAGCGTCTGGTTCACAGGAGCTGGTGGGATCCCATCCCCACATCTCTGGCACTGGGACCCCCCGTGCATGTCAGGAGCCACCCCACTGGGGCTGCTGCCCATGCCATTCAGCTTCAAGCCCAGTGCTCGGGTGAAGGGTGGTTAAATCCCAGCTCCTCTGGTTTTCCACCTGCTGGGTCCCGCTGCCATTCCAGCGGGTGGAAAGAATTCCCTGAGCCTGGCGGGGACCGCTTTTATCTGTGCAGATACCGGGGCCTCTCTTGGAAACTCTGCTGGGGAGTGGAAGATAATATAATAAGAATGTGACAGTGAGAAGGAAAGGTAGAGCAATGAGAAAAGACAACGCCTGACAGCTTGGGATGGAAAGAGATACTTGCAGGAGGAGATAATTCCTATCTTTATTCCCAGGGAGGTTTCTGCCCATTAGTCACTTTAACATTAATAAGAGTTGTGTGGCCAAGTCCTAAAGAGTGGCTTATTATGAAGAGTGCAGCCCACTATAAAACATGTCACCCAGAGTGATAGACTTGCCTCGCAGCTCCGTTATCCCAGAAATGTGATGATAGAGAGAAATGAGGGCTGCAGCCTGCTGCAGCTGCTCTCCGGGAAGAGCCGTCCGGCTCACGCTTGGCTGCCGGTGGCCCTCTGCTGCCCTGTGCTCTCTGCTCGCACCCAGGACCACCTTGCTGACATCAGCCCCACTGCTGGCTAAGTTTTGGAAGAAGCTACAGAGTCCTCCAGCATGACTGGAAAAGTGGAAATTCTGAATTCTTCATCCCAGGACTTGGATACCTAAAGGCGTGTTGATGGAGTAGGATGAAGGTTCCTGTACTGTTAGGTTCACTTGCTCAAGCTCATTATCTCTGGTAGCACCCAGACTTTACCCATCCTTGTGAGCTGGTGGCCTCTATCCATGTCCTGCAGACCCCCAGCTGCACACATCCATGGGGCTCATTAGTTCCCATATAGCAGACAGGAGAAGTCAAAAGCCAGGTTGTGTTATAGGTGCTGGACTTCACTTTCCATGTGCAAACAGGAAAGTGACGCACAGGGATATTTGGTGGGTCTCTGCTCAGGCTTGCTGCATTTACCAGGACCACCAATTCATCTACTATGTGTTCCTGTCCAACCTGCTCTNCTTCTGTAATTCAATTGCTGAAACACCTCTTGGAGAGAAATCTCCCTACTGTTCGTGTAGCCTTTGGCTCAGGGGAAGCTGCTATCGGGTGTGTAGGGCAAGGTCCAAGCTCTGCTGGTAAGCTGGCTTCCAGCACCGTTGGTGACGGTGACATTCCTGATTTAATAAGGGCGTTTCAAGTCCACACTCTGTGTGGTTGGCAGCCTTGGAAGCTTTGCTTGCTCTGTTTTAACAACGATAGATTGCAAAATTATTCAGAGGAGAAAGCCATGCAAGGAGGGGAGGTGATGGAGCCATTTTGCGTTGGGAAGGCCTACCACAAGGTGAGCCGGGGCCGGGGGGTATGGCAGGGGAGCAGCAGTAGCAAGCTTTTATGAAGCCCTTTCGGCTTTGGGTCTCCCAATGTTTAATAAAGGAAATAAGCATCATTGCTTTCATTTTTCCTGGTGGATGGAACTGAGCAGGAGACTTTCATGGAATGTTTTGAGGGTATGGGTATGTGTCTGCCACTTTCGAATAGACCCACCAATGTGGAGGAGAATAGAATTTGCAGGACGGGAGACAGCGGCTGAGTTGGGATGATATTTAAGAAATAAAACAAGGGGCTGCCTGTGAGTGGAAGGAGGATGATCCTTGATTATCTGAGCTTATTCTTAGTGCTTTGGAGTCAATAGCTCATTCCTCACCATGCGAGGGTGGAGCAAGACAGCCGTGTGTTTAGTTAACCAGAAAAGAGAGGCCAAGAGGGAGAGTCCCAAGGCCAGCTGCTTTCCAAGGCTGACAGCCACCTCCTCCAGCAGTTTATGGGACGATTTGATGGTGCAAAGAGCCACCTGGATAAGGCTCATCCAAGGCTCACCTGAAGGATGCTCAGGTGCTTGCTGGCAGCTCTTGTCCGCACACCTTCGAGGCAGACCCACAATGGCAGCAGCCACCTTGTCCTGCCCATATATGCAGGTTGCCCTTTCCAACAAGCAGCTGCCAGGTACTTTTTAAATGCTTCAGCAGTGTTCCCTTGGTAACACTTGCAGATGTGGATGGCAATGTGTGTGGGAGAAATATTGAACTCTACATCCAGCCACTTAATTATATGGTGAGCACCGCCCCGTTAGTGCATTAAATGCACAGCTATTGCTATTTTGCAAATGCAGATGTCATTTTTAGCTCTGACACGTTGCAAGGATCAAGTAACTGGCTGGATCGGGTGCTCTCGACACGGTGCCGGGGAATTCGCATGGGGGAACCCTTGGGATTTACTATGTAAGTTAAGACTGGCCCCGGCTGACAAGGATAAGGCTGGATTTCCCTAACCGTCCTGATCGGCTGCTGCTGCGTGCCCGGTGGGTTTAGGTTTGCTCCAGTGTTGGGCTGGACCAGTCACAGTGTCTGCTGCAGCGCTACCCTATGCTTGGTGGGGGGTCCAACCTAGCATCGCTTGCTGTGAACTTGGTGCCAGCTCCAGCGACGGCTCCTGGATGCAACAGGCTCCTCTCCCGCTGCTCCATGTGGTGTTTCCCATTCCAAGGATTGACCAGCACAGTGTAAAAAGTCACTTATGCCAAAGGCTTTAAAGCAAAATGGGGGGGAGCGGGGATGAGGAGGCGGAGGTAATGAACTTCATGTTCATTCTGTGGCAATCTGGGTTCATTATAGCTCCCTGCCAACTCTGGTCTCCTTCTACAAGCAGCTTGTTTTATTAATTTGTCCATCTGCTTTGAGGGAAAGGGAGTGAAGTGGTACGGCGGGGGGGGAGTTTCTCTTTCCTTTTTCAGTCCGGGAAACAGAAGAAAAAAATCAGGTGGGAAATCTAGGCCATCCCATTGTGGCTCAATCTGGGTCTTGAAGCCATCAAGCTGGGCTTATTTGAAAGTGGTCATTTCTTTCTTGGTCTCACTCTTTTAATTTTATTTTTATTTTATTTTATTCAGTCATCTGGAACAAGTAGGAGCAGAGGGGAGGTGAAAGCAGGGAACACTGATAATAGTTCTTCAGCAGCAAGTTGGGTATAAAATAGCTTTATCTGTGGGTTTTGTCCTTTTTTTGCTCCCATTCGCAGCAGTTGAAAGGCATTCACAGAGGGGCCAGGGCAGGCGGGCACGGGCACTGTAGGAAAGCTGGTTATCCTCAGGCTTTGCAAAGTGGATGTGCTGGCAGTTGTGCCATGTGAGCTGAGCAGCCCACCCCAGTAGTTGATATATTGCTGGAAATCTCTGACCTTTCTGCACATCGAGCATCATGCTGTTGGCAATTGCTCCTTCGGTTATAGGACAGCAATGCCTGCATCCGCCCCTGCTCCTGTGCCCACCGCTGCCCCAGTAGCATCCCTAGTCTTAGCATAAGCACATCAGTAAGTTGAAGGCTTGCATGTTCAGACTTTGAGGGTTTTTTGGCCCACGTGTCCCATCTGAGAGTCACCCTGACTTGGCTTTTTACCCTGAGAGGGTTTCCATTGAGTTCTTCTTCCAGCAAACCCAGATCTTGCTGCTTTGATGCAAACCAGTTCCCTGCAGCCCCTGAATCTGGCTCTTGCAACCTCTTGCCTAATTCATTTTAATCATGTCATTAGCCCCAAACTTCACGGTTCTCTGCTCTTGTGGCACATAGGATGCTCAGAGGTGTGCACCACAGCTGACGTGGGGTGCCTGTTCACAGTTTCCCACGGGAGGGGGAGTTGTGGATACCCTGTGCTCTGCATGTCACTCTGAGCTCTCTTCTGTATTAGTTCACCCTCTTCTATCTGAACCTTTATTTAAACTCATCCTGTGGATTTTTCCTCCTTCCCCCAGCCTGTCTGTTATCCCTACAAGGTCTCACAAGGTGGCAGTGTTATTGCTAGTCCACCAGTGGGTTGCTTGCTATTTGTTCAGCACAGTAAATATATGTGTTTAAAGTCAGCTTTGATATTGGTTGCAATGCTGCAGAATGTCTTTTATAATATAGGAGGAAATACTGGGTGCAGGTGGCTGAGAGCAGCCCGTCTTTGTGCCCGCCACAGAGGGTTTGTCCTCCAGCATCCGCTGGAGAACATGGGACACAGGATATTGCCAGCGCCTCCAGGGACCA
Source organism: Nycticryphes semicollaris (assembly GCA_013400055.1). Classification (NCBI taxonomy): domain Eukaryota; kingdom Metazoa; phylum Chordata; class Aves; order Charadriiformes; family Rostratulidae; genus Nycticryphes; species Nycticryphes semicollaris. The sequence continues at coordinate 230,119 of VXBJ01006975.1, forward strand.
GGAGACACTTGCAAGAGCAGACATTAAAGCAGCCAGAAATATTTTCTTCAACTGGGAAGCAACAACTCATCTGTGCCATTGCAGCAAGGTCCCCGACCATTAACGGAGGCGACCTTTGTTGCTGTTGTCTGGTTTCTATGTTGTTTTGTTGCCCTGGTTTTCCAAAGGGGCTGGTGAGCAGCAACCACAGCAACAGAAGTGCATTTTGGTGAGCACAGCCAACCTTTTTTGTTCAGAGCCTGTTGCCTGGGGCTGCTGCTGGCTCCCCTGCGGGGACAAATAAGTTTGGGGAAGCAAAATGAGGATGGGGATGGGATGTGCTGCGAGGTCAGGACAGTGCCGCTCTTTGCACTAGCACCACAGATCAGCAGCTTGGTAGAGATGGAGGTCACCCTGGAGGAGGGGGTGCAGGCAAAGCTGCCCCGGCTCTGCCACACTCCAGCCCCAGGGTCTGCCCTGCACCTTCCTGCACCCATCACAGTCATTCAATACCAACACAGAAATCCATTATTAATGGGCAACTCTGGAGACAAGTGTTAGGAGGCTAGGAGCTAGGAGAAAGCCCAAACTCTGCCCAGGTTTTCCATAAACTGCCCCTGTCCCTCTGCTGCTCCCCAGTGCTTTGAAGCAAAGCCTTGGGCTAGAGAACGGGCACAAGAGCATTTTCCTCAGCAGTATTTCCTGCAATTTATCTGCTGCTGGTTTGCCTCCCACATTGCTGTCTTGTCAGTGCTTGAATTTCCTACTGCATGGACACGTGGGGCTCTTGGAGCCAAGGTCTGCAGCAATACCAGGGAGGTTAAGTGGCCAACATGGGATGTCAGGGCAGGAGGGAACTGAGATGGGTCAAACATGGAGGCTGTGTTGCTGCCGGACACACAGACACCATCCCAGCACTGCCGCATGGCCCAGCAAGTCCTTCCACTCCTCCTGTGCCTTTGGAGAACCCTGTAAATTCTCAAGGGGAGAGCAGTCAGTGCAGAGCTGCATGTGTCAGTGGGGTGGTGGGGTGTCTTCTCTGCCACCCCAAACCTGGGCAAGATGGTGTATCACACAGCGGTGAGCTACGTTCTGGCATTGCTGCCGACTATATCAGAGCCCAAGCTGCTCTGATGTGTCCCAGTTTTGCTGGTCACTCCATGCTGGTCATGCATCAGCCAGTACCAGGTAGGTGTTGGGGTGTTGGCAGTGGGGAGTTGGGCCGTACACCCTCAGCTGCCTGCACACTGCTGCTCCACAAGGATAATGAGCTTTGTGTCTCATAGACGTCATTTACCATCTTTGCAGCTCCATCTGCATCACTTATTGATGGAGTGGAGGTGAGGTAGCTGGGCATTGCCGTTATTTACTTTATTGAAAAGCTTCTGTGTGTCTCTGTTGCTATAGTATGGCAGGATTATGGTTTCAGAAAGCGCTTAGCTTATCATGTGCCCAGCCTGACAGGTGTCAGCCTGAAATGTTTAATGTTGCACACGTGCTTACGTGCTTGGCTGAACGGGAACACGTAGGATTGTGTAAGCATTGAAATGTTTTAGGTAGAAATCACCACAAGCACTGAGCTGATCTCCAAATCCTTGCTGTTGCTGAATATCAATGGGAGTAAATGTCATTTTGAATGGCTGAGCCTGTGCCTGTGTGTGGTTGGGGGTCCACTGGGGGGCCTGGAGAGGGGTTTATTAATTGTGCAAGCTCCGTCAGGCATAGAGATGGGAGTTGTGGGACTCCCCTGTGACTCCACGCTAAAACAAGCGGCCCTGGAGGTCGGTGGTGGTAGCGATGCTCTGCTTGGCGGCCACAGGCACGCACACATCTGCCGGCCAGAGCTCTTGGCTCTTTGCTGGGTTTCTCGTTTCTTTGGTGTAAAAGCAGCTCGTGAAACCCAGGGGACTCCTTGCGAGCAGAGGGGTGACTGGGATGTCTGAGCAACAAATGCTGAGCAACTTTTCTGAAGAGCGAGCTCTAGGCTTTGTAGTTTGTACCCTATCCTCCTGTCTCCCCATGGGGAAGGGGGGTTGAATTTAGAGGAGCACCACCCAAAATTCCTGTGTGAGCATTGGCCTTGCACAGCATAGGCAGATGAAGCATTCCACCCAAAGCATTAGACTCCCTGCAAGGAGCAGGGAATTTGATTCTTTGATAGGACAAGGGATAATGGTTATAAAGTAAAAGAGAGTAGATTCAGACTAGATACAAGGAAGAAATTTTGTACATTGAGGGTGGTGAAACACTGGCACAGGTATATCCAGAGGAGGTGGTTGATGCCTCCTCCCTGGAAACGTTCATGGTCAGGTTGGACAGGGCTCTGAGCAACCTGATCTAATTGCAGATGTCCCTGCTTACTGCTGATGGGTTGGACTAGATGGCCTTTAAAGGTCCCTTCCAACCCACACCATTCTATGATTTTGTGATCCTTATGGGTCCCTTCCAACTTGAGATATTCTGTAATCTACAAGAAGGAATATAATACCTCCTCCTTTTGTACCAACGAATTAAAAAATCCTCTCTGTAAATAATCCCATCACTTATCAACATCTGGAGGAGCAGACCTTGCCTTTGGCATCGTGCTGTGGTCATTGGGGTGAGTCTTTGGGGAAGAGCTTGGTGCCTTCCTGGCTGCAGCGAGGGCCGGAGCCCATCACTCCTGCCCATCATGTAAACGACTGGGGACCCAGAGAGCCAGATTAAATTGTGATGGAGTTGGGCCTTCTCCAAGCCTCAGCTTTAGGCTTATATCCCAGCCATATGTCCAAGGATGCCACTAACTTCTCTCCAGCCTCCCCGCAGAAGGCATCTTGCGATGCCTCGCATGTGTCGCCGTAGGGCTTTCAGTGTTGTTACGCTCATCACTGATAAGAGTAATATATTATATTGATGTAGATCATCTGGCAGTCTTAAAGTGCTTTTAAATTGATGATCTGAGCATCAGAACAAGTGTTGGTTGTAAAATGAAACCGCTGCCGTTCTGCGGTATTGCAGGCACAGCCTGAGCCAAGATCTTGAAGTAAAAGGCAATTTTGGGGACTGCAGGACAAGTGAGAGGTCTTTTGTCCACCTCTTTTGAATAAAATTGGTTTGTTTGCTCTCAATTAGTATATATGCTTTTCCATAATATCTCAATTTAAAAAATCATGAAGGAGATAACAACACTTTTTCTGTTCTGAATTTTCAAAGCTTTCCTTCAAGAATTCAAAGCTTTTTGTTGGGAATTTTTTGCAGAGGGGTTTTTCCCTGCCTTTCTTCATGCTATCTCATAGCATGTTAGAATTGGCAGAGCACTGACTGCTTTATTATTGCACAACGATAAGTTGTTGCTCCAAAACCTTTCAGACTGTCTCCTGTAACATCTGCTCATAATGATTTAAAAAAAGTAAAGTTAAAAAAATGTTTCAGTAGCACATGTCAGTAGTGAATAATTCCACACTGCTGCACCAAGGAACTACAGAAACCTTGTCAAAATAACCTACAAAAAACCCAAACCAGAATTTCTAATTTGTTGTCTTTTTTTTTTTTTTTAACTCCACTGTATTTTTTCAGGAAAGCTCTTGGCAATGCGTTAGCTACAGTCCCTCTCTGGGGAATAAGAGGGCTTTGTGATTTGAGGTGTCCTGAGAGCGGAGCGCAGCCTCGAGAAGAAGGTGGTGGTGTTAATTTGGGGTGCGGGTAGTATTTCTGTTGGGGTGGGAAGGGCATATGCCTGTACTGGGATATGCTGAGCAGCTCGCTGAGCAATCCAGCCTGGGCAAACGCTCAGTTCGGTGTTTCCCCATATGCCTGTTTGGAGCATGGCATGGGAAAGGAAGCAAGTAAGTGAAAATCCAAGCTTGACCACAATTTTCAATTTTGGTGAAGGAGACAAGAGTTTGGGTTGGCAAACTCAGCCCATAGCAAGAAAATAGGAATTTCCTAATTAGCAATCTGGAAATGTATCCCTAAAAGATGTGACACAATGAGCTCAGCTTTGTGGTAAGGAAAATCTGTGATTTAAATTTTAATTCCAAAGGGACTGGATAAAAAAGAACCCAGTAAAACTGGAAATGTAGGAGGGCACAGGGAGGCCTAGGGAACACAGGGCACAAAGTGTCTTCATGAAGATTAAGTCTAATATTGCTGCATTAGCTTTCAGAGGATTGTGCAAAAGAATTGTTATGAAAATATGGAGCTAATGGTTCTATTATCTTCTAATATTAAGTTCAAACAAAAGCCTTTTATGTTTTTGTATCTGAAATAACTTTTGAGTCTGCACTGAGGAGTCTGGTGCAAGTGGGGTCCTGCTGCAAATTCATCATCTCTTGAGGTGCCTTTGGCAGGGCTGGAAAAGTTTTTCTCTGTGTGGTCTTGCTTACCCAAGTGAGGGATGGGACCAGTGACACAAGGACAGACTTGGTGTCATCTGAAGTGACCTGGGACCGTCATGTACATGGCTTTCTCCAGCAATGCCCCATGTCTTGTGTGAAGTTATGGGTTCTGGCTGGGACTTCAGAGGCTGCTTCCAGCCCCACTCATGCAGGAGAGCTTTTTGCAGGGCATTAATTGTCCCTTTGTCCCCATCAGCCCATGTGTGGGGGAAAGTCACATGACTTGTACATCTTTATACAGACACGGGGAAAATTCTGGCTAGTTGCAGGTCTGGCTTTCCAGGGCACATTTTTCTGCAACGTGCAGCTCCATGAGTGGGAATACAAGCTCAGCAGCATCAAGCATGAGCAGAGGGAGCCAGCAAATCTGGCCTTGTCCCTTGCTCTGCCTTGACACAGTGAGAAAACCCTTCTATTGGTCATCTTTGACTCCGTCTCAGCATCTCCCTGTAGTATGGATGTCCCCCATCTCGTGACGGGGGCAGTTTTCCCAAAGCTGCAAGAGGTGGCTGAAGGAGACCCCTCAGCTCTCCCTGCACCACACAGTCATGGCAGGGAACCTCCCTCCGGTGCATGAGAGCCTATTGGGGTGACAGGTCCCAAAGAAAGTTTCTGGGGCTAGTCTCTGAGCTTCATAGAGTGGCGTGGAGGCACCTGGGCCACCCGCCTGTAGCAGAAGAGCCAGCTCCCCATGCGGTGCAAAAAAACATATGGAAGAAGCAGCATTTTTCTCCCACGCTTCTCCCCAAGAGGCCCTTCAGAGAAATGACATTTTTTCTTTAATCCCTTGATTTTTTTCCGGGGTCTGAATTAACATGTGAAGCCCACAAATGAGGATGCTTTTTTATTCTCCCTTCCTTTTTTCTCTTTTTTTTTTTTCCTTTTCTTCTTTCACTAAAGGCTCCAGCGTAGGGATGTGACTCGAGGAATGGGATGCTTTGAGTATTTTAGTCATCCAGAAAAAGCCAATCTAACAGCATCTCTGTGCGGGGTGGGATCACTCAAGACATGCCTCATTAAGTGGATCTCTAGGAAAAGACAAGAGCTGAGGGGAGATAATTGTGATGCTGCATCTTAGCCTCGCAGGGGTGGTTTACAAGTGCGTATGTCACCTCCAGCGAGGCTTGGCTTCCTAAATACCCTGGTAGTTCAAAAATGTTCATCTTCACCCTATTCGTCAAATTTCATTTTACCAGGGAATGACCCCGAAAAGGGATGTAAGGGTGCTGTATTATGAGACTTTCCCGGGTGTAGCATTGCATGGAGAACAATTGTCACTGGAAGTATATAAATTTCTGCTGCTTTATCCCTTGCCTGCTAAGTCCCAAAGCTTGTTAAATCCAAAGGTTTGTAGCAAGGGTTTAATATCTTAAGCATTGACCCAAAGTACCTGCTATCTGTCCTGTAAGTGATTAGAAACGCTGCAGCTTGGGGAAAGATCGCCTCTTCCACAAGCCTTCCCACGGCCCGACAGTTCTGCGTTTACAAGTTTTATTGGTTTAGAGTGCATTTGATAGCAACAATTTGACTTTTACTTATTGTAATGCTTTTTTTTTTTGTAAGCAGATTGGTTTGGTTTGAGTTTGTTTTTAAAAGCCTTATTCATCTCTAATCCAGAATTATACTATCTCCGTGGCTTTTAACGTGATTAAATAAGGGCAGCCTATGACGACACTGGGCAATTCAGTTTCCCAAAGTATAGTGGATTTAGCACTGGGTGAGGTTGCTGGGCCACAAAAGGAAGAATTTTGGTGGGCTGGTTTTGGGCAGTCCTTAGTTCAACCCCCATGCTCTCCCTGAAGGTCACTGTAGTACAAGTGCTCCAGAATTAAAGGGTGGAAAAGGAGAGCTCTTTCCAGTCGGCTTTAGCCCCCTCTCTGGGTCTGTTCCACTTAGCTGTGCAGCATTCCCTGCCTGTGATGCAGGAGCTCTTAACATCACAGGATTTCCTTGCTTAAAAGCTCCTTGGTGACCAGTGACGGGAGTAGGAGAGCATTGCCATGGCTGTGGACTTGTCTCTGCAAAGCTCTTGAGATCATGTAGCCGGCACCATCACATCTCCCATCCTCTCTCCATCACCCTCGTGCATGTGTTCTGCTCTGTAAGGGTGATGCTGAAGCACCCAGGCAGGATTCAGGAGTGATTAGTTCCCTGTGTGATCTTGTGCCAGTCACTCAACCTCATTATGTCCCGCTTCCTTTGTGCTTAACCAGCGGATAATCTCTGGCAAAGTAGCTTTCCGTAGGGTGCTGTAGAATAAACCCATTAGCAGCTCTGGGGTGCTCAGAGGTGCTGTGCTGCAGGGATGTGCCAGCAGCTGAGCCCGTGGCATGGATGGGTGATGAATCCACTGAGCATGCCAGAAACCTGTAAATACAGCAGGGAAAAGAAGTTACTAGGAAAAACAGAGTGCCTGCTTCTTATTATTGCCACTCCTCGTGACAGCAGAGTGCTGTGAAAATAAGTTGCAGCCAAAATCCTCCACTGGTGGAAAGTAATCTCGGGATTGGGTTTATTATATCTGTTTGCATAAACTCACACATCTCTCTTGATGTAATCTTAAAGCTCTTCAAGTCCAAATTCCTCATGTATTTGTAAAAACATGCAATTTTTCAGGTCTTTTTTTTTGCACCCAGTCCTGGCAATCCCTAAAAGAGATGGTCATTGTCTCCAGCTGCAAGGATAAGTGGAAGGTACGTGTGTCTCCCAGGCTTGGGACCAGGACTCTCAACCTGTGTCCCCAAAGCCCACTGTCAGTTTGGAAAGGGAGACACGTGTCTCATTCCCCTGCCTGCCACTGTCTCACAAAACCAGAGGGAAATATTTTGGCACGTCTTCGGCTTCCTATTTTCCCAGCTCCCTGGAAGATGGTTTGTAATTATGGGGCAGTTTCTCCATGTCTGCGATGTCACTGGTAGCTGTCAGAGATAACGGAAGGTGATGGTGGTGGGATGAAAGCAAAGCCATCTCTTCTGCTTCTCTGAGTGTAGTTGCCCTTTAAGTAAATGATAGTCCCTTCCACAGCAATTAGTGCTTTCTGAAGTATGTTTGATTAAATTAGGTATCCCTCTTCCAAAAGCAGGAATAATTAATCTTTCAGTGACTTGAACGCTGGCAATTTTGTCGCTTTGCTGTCAAGTTTCAAAGACATCTCCGAGTAGCTGGGGAAACGGGGAAATTATTTTCAAGTCTGTACTTCTATAAATTCTGATGTTACCCACTGGGGGCCTTTTCTCTTAAACATACGTTTAGTTTCTGAAGCCTTGGCTTGTCGTGCAGTCAGGTACACATTAAGGCACATTAAGCTCTGAAGTGAGGTGTATGTCTTGTATTTCGTTGCATCAAGCCCACATCTTATGTTTGGTAGGTCTGGACACTACATTCCCTTTTTTTTAGCAGAAATAGTGGTGCTGCAGGGAGGCATGAAGAGAAAGTCTTCCCAGTGAGCAAAGTGCAGGATGGGTCTCTGCTGATGTTTCTCAGCCAGGAAATGCCAGCTGCTGCCAACGGTGGGAGGACGCTGGCCCCAGTCCAGCAGCTTGTTTCAGAGATTCGTCACCGTCGTGGCTGCAGAAGCCGCTCCTGGCATCAAAACAGCAAGATGGGCTGCCAGGACCCTGCAGGTGGGGCAGCCTTGGTGGCCTTGGCCAAATCTTTGTGGCAGTGGCCACCATGCATGCCAACCTCTGCGTGTCCTAGGGATGTGCCAGTTTTCCTCGGCACTGCTTTGCCTCTGTGCCAGGCTCCATCAGCAGCCAAGGCTTTACTGTCTGCCCTTCCTCACAAGGGCTTTGCCGGCGAGGTTCGCTCATGGCACACCGGTCTGCTGACAACAAGGGAAGTAAGCATGAAGTATAATTAAATTGAAAGCATATTTAAACTGTTTTCTGAGCACTACTTATGAAGGAGCATGGATATTCAGAGCATATTAAACTGTCAAATTTAATAAATCTTAAGCAGCATGGCCGTAGGCCAACACCAATGCATATTTTTTTGCAGCACCATTTAATTAAGAGTGAGTATTGTTCTTTAAGCTTATTCATTGTTCATCTGTAGTGGAGTGCACAGTAAGAGCCGTGGAAATTAGTTGGTTCAATAAATTAGACATGGCTGCCATTTTTGGGCGTTTTTTTCTTCTTTTTTTTTTTTTTTTGAAGGGTAGCATTGAATCTTAACCCAGAAAAAGGAAACACTGTGGAATAGATAAGGGCATTACAGGTAGAAAATAGCCGTGGTGACATGACGGGGAAATGGGCGCTGCTTGCTCCATCCCAAACCAGTCTGATGGCGAGGGCTGCATTTAACACATTCGTTGAGGTGAGTTAAAATGGCAACAGGTCAGGCTGGAGCTGGCTTTAAAATTGGTCATCGCTTTTATTCTCATGACACTGCTGGCTGGTGGCATGCTCTGCCATGGGCCAGGTGGAGTGTGCTGAGCTGGAGCGTAGCTGTTAGAACTTCGGCATTATCTTGATGAAGATAGCTTTTCTTTATTCTTCCACTACAACCTTGTTCCTTTATGGCCTTTTGAAGCAAGTTGAGCAGGCAAGGTTATGAGAAGCCTTCTCCTACAGAAACTGCTCAAACGTTGTCTGTTGCATTAAAAGTGATGGTGTGGTTTTGGGAGCTGTAGAAAAAGAAAGGGATAAGAGGAGCAAAGTCCCTTACCTTTGTCCTCCAGGAAGCACTGGGGAAAATCACATTGGGAAATCATCTCCAACCCTTCTGAGCAGCTTTGCAGGGGTGGGATGCTTTGCATGAAGGCATTTGCCTGGTTCCATGTGTGGACTCAGCCATACAGGGTGAATAGCTTTTCTACACATCTCAGTCTTTCTCAATTAAGGGGTGGACAAAGGGCCTGTTTGGCTTGCAATTTCCTGAGCAGAGACTGCAGCAAACACCACCAGCAATTTTAGAGGGGAATAAAAAGCAGGTGATGTAGAGGATGGAGGTGCTCTGGGCCGTGCAGAAGCTTTCTGCCCTGTGTGGCTGTTTGGTCCAGCGCTGGGCTGGGGTCAACCTCCCCAGTTTGGCAGTGCTATGCTGGATTCAGAAATTGCTGGCAAAGAGGATATTCCTTGTCTTGAAATTCCACGGACATTAATAAAGTCTGGGGAAAGCAGATACATGACAGGAGAGCTAGAAAACTCACTCCACAGAAATGTGTGAAAATAACCCTAATTTTTTAGAAGTGTGTCAGGATATCCTTTCCAAACTGCTCAAATGCGGGGTTGCAAAGGGTTGCTGGGTGACACAAAGTCTGTTCTGTGAAAAGTCAGGTCCAGGTCTTGGAACTGATGCCCTGCTTTGTAGAAACTTCTTTAGCATATCTCCTTGCCCAGTTTTTTGCTTTTACCGAGTTAAAAATTCCTATTAAACAAGGCGAAACAGGGTTACCCTGGGTGTCAGTCCTGCCTTGAGCACCCATCTCCTCTTGGGCTGCTGGAAGTTAATTAGTTGATTGCTGAAATTCCATGTTTTGACCTACAGATTTAGAGCAAAGTGAGGGGCTATGAGGTGTATGACCCAGTGTGAGTGATGAGGGAGTTGAGCCCTGCAGTTCTACTGCACCTGGTGGAGTTAGCTTGAGAATCACAGAATGGTTTGGTTTGGAAGAAACCTTAAAGATTATCATGTTCCAACCCCCCTGCCCTGGGCAGGGACACCTTCCACTAGAGCAGGTCACTCAAAGCCCCATCCAGCCTGGCCTTGAAGACCTCCTGGGATGGGGCATACGCAACTTCTCTGGGCAACCTGTCCCAGTGCCTCACTACCCTCAGAGTAAAGAATTTCTTCCAAATATCTAATCCAAATCTCACATTTTTCAGTTTAAAACCATTCCCTCTCATCCTATTGCTCCACCCCCTCATAAAGAATCCCTCCCCATCTTTCCTGTAGCCCCTTTAGGGACTGGAAAGGTCTATAAAGTCTACCCAGAGCCTTCTCCTGTTGGACTAAGCCCCAACTTTCTCAGCCTGTTCTCATGGGAGTGGTGCTCTAGCCCTCTGACTCACTTCAACAGGTCCATGTTCTTGAGAAACATGTACAGCTAATGATACCCCGTAGTGACAGTTGGCTAAGAGTGCTGCAATCCAAGTATCCTCTGCCAAAATGACAGGCAGGCAGCTCACTCGGTGAAGCTCTGAGCCCTGCCTGGAAGCCACAGGACCTCGGGTCAGCACCATCTGGGGCAAGACACGGGGTGAAGGTCCCTGGGCAGCCGCAGTCTTGGCCAAGGGCCAGGAATACAGGGTGTTCTGCAGGAGAACTCAGACTCTCCTGCCAGCCAGACATGGAAATCTACTCCAGTTTTGCTGGAACTGCTGGAAGATTTTAATGAATTTTGAAGCCCTGTGGTTTTGGGTAACACAGCACAGAAAATCCATGCGTGTAATTAAATGGCAGGAACGGACCAGGCGCAGGGCTGGTAAGCGGCTGAGGCCAAGGACCACAGTCGCATCCCTGTTTCCTATAGCTAATATCAAACCATGCTCTCTGGCCCCTTGCTGAATTTACACCCCTATGTGGTTTGAGAGCCAGTCAGGAAGAAGGCAGCTGCTCCATCAGGGAAGAATTCCTTAATTTTTCTAAGGCACTTTTGAGTTCTGATCCCTACTAAAACCCAAAGCTCCTATAAATGGCATTTGAACTGCGCTCCACAAGGCTGCTGATAGCAGATCTTGAGACACAAGAATGGCTTTTGTAATTTAGGTCTGCCAGCAAGGCTCTTCTTTATCCATTCCTGTCCTTCAAAAGTCCCTAAAAATTAGAGTGATTGTTGTAACACTCCAGATGTTGCTGTTTGGAAAAATAAAAAAAAAGAGTGAAGTCAGAATAATTTAGTAAGGAACTTCAAATGCAAAAGAGGGAAGCTTTCCCAAGATCAGGCAAAATAAAACATTAGAATTCACACCCACCGCTTCTGTCACACTTTCTTAGGCTCTGACAAGGAGGAGGCCAACATTTGGCAATTCCTCATTTGGAGCTGTCAGTCTGTAACCTTCAATTTAGATGAAACGCCGGAGAAATGGAAGTCCCCTTCTCCATGTCTCCTCCTCCCCACTTGGTTCCCTAATGAAAGCCCAGCAGCTCCCAAATCTTAGGAGTGATGAGACCAGGGAGGCTGCAGTGTTGCTAGTTCGCTTCCTGTTTGCCACATCGAGACCCTCGCCCCACAATTCAAAGAAATACAAAATAGCGAGTGCCAGACTGTAATAATGTCTGAAAATTCCAAGCTGAGATGTCCTTTGGCAGAGTTGGGGCATGGTGTGTCCCTTCCTGCCTGTGGGGTTTCAGCTCCCCTGTGCTTCAGGATATCTGTTTGCAAAAGCTCGTTGTGCCCTTACAGTTTGTAACCAGACCGGAGGGATGCTGCAGGAGAGATGCTAAACATGGTGCAAAGCTAAAAACCTTGTTGGGAGGGTTTTCTCTGTGGAAGAACTTTCCAAGAACTTCCCATTGTCATGAAAATCAGCTGCTTTTAGCAGTGGAGAGGGAACAGCAAGAACTTTGGGTGCCCACCGACGCCATGCTCAGCAGCTCGGGGAGCAAAACCCCATTGGTGCATCTTGCTCTCTTTCTGTCTATGCAGGTGTTAATTTTTACAGCTAAGCTTTAACTGAGTTGTTGATGCAGCAAGGAGGGGAAAAAAAAAAAGAAGGAAGGAAAAAAATGGCATATAAAGATGACAAGTGATTAGGTAGTGATGGGTCGATTGTCAGAAGCAATTAAGCAGAAGATTGGTGCTGCCATGTGGTGTCGCGTGGTGGGACGCAGGGCACGGCGCAAGCAGGGGAAGGCACCTCGTTGATAAAACCAAATGAAATGATGGGGGAAATCCTCCTCTTGCGGTTAGTCACTTTTAATTGCTAAGACATTTCCAGAATTACATGTTCTATTGCCAATAACCTCCCCAGAAGTTTGCAAAATGCTATTTTAAAGCACGTTCTCCACCCCCAACCTCCCAGCCCAGCTTTTGGAGAAGACCTTGAAATGGAGCATAGCATATGCTTCCCTCCTTACGCCGCGGACGGGGTGTATTTCTGGCACCATTCAATGTCAAAACACTCCCAGTATTTTTAGTAAAATTGCTCAGTAGGCACGAGCTTCTTGCAAACCAAGGAAAAACAGAGCTCCCTTGCAAATATTCTTGGGATTCCTTGAAAGGGTACCGGGCTCTTGCTTTCCTCACGCCATGATGGAGCAATCCCACTCTAATTAAAGAAATAGCATGGGGAGAAATGCAGTGAGAGCAGCAGATGGGATTGCTTCAGCCAGGCCCATGGGCTTGCAGGCTTTATACGCATTTTAATTCATGCCCCACTCGTGAGCACCATAGACAAGTGGCTTTGAAGGGTTTCTTTGGGTATTCTTCAACCAAAAAGATCTTAAAGGCAAAGATTTTCCATCTCTGAGGAGGAAGAGGTCTGGAGGCCTTTCAAACGACTCTGAACTGGAATGCAAATATTTTTCGGTTGAACCTCTGCCTCCAGCTGGAGAGACAGAGCAAACAAACAAGCAAGCAGATTAAAGCAATGCAAAGGGCAGATAAGAGCTTGTGGAGAGGGAGAGACCAAAGTCATTCCCTTCTGATGATGATGCTGATAAAACATCTGAAGTAGGACAACGTGAGGACTTGGTGGGCTCAGCTTCAGCTGCTGTGCATACCATTGGTTTCACAGCCTGCTCTTCCCTGTGGTTCGTCCAGTTCCACTGTCTTTCGGCACAGAGAGGATTATCTTGCTGATTGGTTTTTAAATGTATGGTGTATGCTGGGGTTTTTTTTAACCAATAGTGTGGTGCCCAAGGAGGTGTGAGCATGTAGCCCGATTTCCGTAGCCTGGAAAAAGGGAGATGGACTTTGAATTGCTGGTTTAGCTCAGGCACAGCAAATGCCTGATCCATAACGAGTGTCTTGCAGTGATTTAGTCCAAGGCTGTTCTTACTGTTTCGAGTTATTTCTTCAAATCAGAGGAAAACAACAAAAAAACCCACCATTCTTCCCTGACCACCCTGTGCTCCAAAACAACCACAACTCCTTTGGCACTTACTTTTTGCATCTTCAAAATGTTCTTCTCCAACGTGGCCTTCATCTCAGATTTAACATGCTGGGTTTGGTTGGTGGGGAAAAAAACTCAGATTTTTCCCTTACTTTTAATCCATCAAGGGACTGTTTAGTCACGATTCAAAGTAGGCTTGTATTTCTGTGGTTTGTGAAAGATGCAATTTTGTCATTGGAAAACAACTGTACAGAGAATGTGAAAACAGAATAAATCATGAGACAGATAAAGGAAGGGGCGGGATGCTTTTATCTATTTACTTAGATGTTGTCCTGAAGTATTAACATTTTATATCACTCACATTCACTTTCAAATCTGCGAGACAAGGAAGTTGCATTGAAGGGGATGAGAAGAGATAATGCAATGGAACATAGTTAATTATTAATATTAATATTTCAAAGGAATTTATGGTGGTTGTGGAGGGCTGTGTGCCACATGTTTATCTCGGCAATGTTTTCTGCTTGGTGTCTGCAGACTGCGGGGTGCAAAAATCAGGTTTTGCTGGGCACGGCTCTGCATTTAGTCTGGTGCTAAATGCACATTGGCAAATTGAACTTGAGGTTTTTAATGAGAGCTATGGAAAACTTGAGTTGGTCACTGAGGTATCAGGCATATGTATGCAGGGTGACAGAACCCTGGGCAAAAAGCTCCCAAGACAAAACTCCTCTTCCATGATGCAGCCACGTCTTCTTGGCAGTCACTCACCAGGGTTTCTGGGTTGATGACTTTGCTGACGGAAACCAGCAGCATCCTGGTGAGGATAATGGGGCAACGTGACCTTCAGGAACAGTTCGTATGAGATTCAGGATTTGGGAAGTTTGTCCTTCTGTCCTCTCCTCTTTGCCATCTCCAGGGCATCAAGAAGCATAGGCAGGTATTTAAGTTAATTGACAGCGGTATCTCGTAAGCTTCCCTGAACGAGCCATCGCTGTGTCCTTATAAAAGATGGAGAAGTGAGATATATTGTTACTGCTCAGCTCCTGGAATCTTCAGTAAATTTATCTCCAACAGCTCCAGCGAGGCATGGAAGATGAGAAAAGGATACATATGCACATGCCCTTGCTGTCACTACTATGCTCCAAATGCAATTTCATCAAATCCTAATTTCATTCATATTCTGACACTTTGATTGAGCTGTTGCCGGTGCTGTCCAGGACTGCCACATTAGTGTGGGTTAATATAGATTTGGAGGCAGTTCTGTGTTCGCTGCTCGGCAGGATGGATGGGCTTTGCTGTGAACCGAGGTGAAAGGAATGCTCTTCCATCAGCCTTCCCCAGGCATCGGTTTCCAGTCTCTCGCTGTGTGTTGTTTCCGAAAGCTTATGCCAGAATCACAGTGGGGCCAAGACACAGGGATCAGGTTCTGTGCTTGGTTGGAACCCCCCAGATGTGATGTTTGTCAAAGCCATCCATCCATGAGTCAAAGCTGGGCTGGAAACACAGGGGGCAGGAGGTTCCGCTCTGACAGCCTTTGCTCTTCACGTGGTTTATGACTTAACCTCGAGGAGATTATATAAATACAGAAAATTAAATGCACATAGGACTTCTGGGTCTAGGTTTTTGTTTCATTTTAATATCAGGGTCTTTGATGCCTTCAGGTACCCCCAGCCCTCAGACTTGACACCACCTTTTAGCAAAGTGCCTGCAGTGTAAGTTTGATATCACGTGTAAAAGTGGCTTCTTTTGTCTGGGTAAACTGGGGCCGTCCATCACAGTCACCCCTCAGCCCATCTTGCTGGTCACCCCAGCAAGACATTTTCCCCAGTGGGGACATTTCCAGCAAGTGCTGAAAGTCAGGAGGCTCCCGTCCAAGGAGCCTTAGCACGATTCCTGACTGCAGAAAAGCTCTGGCAGGAAATGTCTACTACTGTGTTCCTCCCATTTTGGGCCATACAGATATCAGATCTGCCTGCTGGTGCTCAATACTAACCAATTGTCCTAACCAATTACTAGAGCACTAATTAGTGCAGGCAGCACTGCTGCTGAAACTAAAAGCTCCTGATGCTGGGCATTACTGGCGGTGCCTCCTGCTCAGTCTAGTGCCACCCCAGTGTGCTGTTAAAGCCCTGGCTCAAACGTGCTCTTTGCTGCCATGTTGTTTGCTGGAACGACCATCTCCGGGAGACTTGTTTCTGAGGGAATAGTGCTTGACTTTTAGTTCCCAGTGAAGCAGGGCAAGTTTTGTGCTGCAACATGTGACAGAGCATTTTTTTGAGTCACAGAGGGACCATATGATGCTTCGGTGCTGTGCAGGTCCTGTGCTGGGCTACAACTTATTGCTGGTTAATGATTTCACCATTAACATCTGGCTTTTTTATGACCTTTCCTTGTCTGTAAGTCCCGGTTGGCTGCTCTGGGCAGCCTCTCGCCGACGCCGGTGTCTCCGTGCACACAGAGGACCAGCTTGCCTATTTCTAAACAGCAAATGACAACATAGATCAGGAGCTGCTCTTCTCAGCTGTGAAAGCTGTTTGCATAATTCTAATGCTTTTTCCTTCCCTGGATTGGTTGTCCCATGTAGAAAACCTTCTTGCAAGGAAAAGCAAAGGGCAACAGAAGTGGTTGGGGGGTCTCCAGAAGTGGTGGGGCTGCCTTCTCTGTCAGGTGGGCTCAGCCATCAGGGCCAAATTACAGCTACCGATTTGGTCCTTTTCACTTGGGGAACGAAATAGCATCAAAAATGCAATTTGGCAGCTGGGCTCAGGCACGGGCCCTTCCTCCCTGCGAGGCAAAATTCCATCTTCAGAGAAATGATGGAGGGAAAGAAGTTTTGCAATGTGAAAGCGGCTCTGACATGAGCCTCCTGCCTGGTGTCTCCCTTTGCTTTGCCGAACCCTGAGCAAAAGTTACTTGGAGCTAGTTGCTGCAGTCTGCAGGTATTTCTCGTTTGTATTTTACATCGAAGGCAGCCGTCAGTGTTTCAGCCAGCTCCTCTGCTCTTACTAATTGTTTGGTTTCAGAGGAGCTTGCAATAAAGACTCGTAAAAACGCGGGGTACAAAATAGCTAGAAATTTGGCTTGCTCCTCTCTAGACCTGGCCAAAGGAAGATGCTCCAATTCTCCTGACAATCTAAATGAAAATGACCCAAGTGCTGGGGCTTTCCTGGGTGACCCTGTCAGGCAGGTGATGACCATGCTTTGCCTCACCCTCCCTTAACTCGAGCCCCATCCCCTTGGAGGGGCTGCAAAAATTGGTGGTGTCCTCTTGGAATGCCCGGCCAACAGTTAGAGGGGCAGCCTGGGGATCGGAGGGGCCTTGGAAACAAACAGGCTGTTCTTGGGAATAAAACGCTTGAAAAGACCAGGGCTGCCTGCAACCAGTACGTGCTCTGGGAAGTTTGGCTTTTCAGGTGACGTGGAAGCCTGTTCTCCCCTGCTACCTCCAGGAGGCTCAACCCCTGCCCTGGAGGGCTGCACATCCATCAGGATGTAGGGAAAGTTCCTGATGGTTTCCCTCTGCTCAAAACATGACCGTCATTGCCCGCTGTTCATGCTGCAGGGCTTGGACATGCCAGGCTCCTTATACAGAAATAAAAGGAACCCCAAAATTCTGGAGTTTCACCACAAAAAAAACCTGCTTGGAAGTAAGTTTCTTGTGCAACCAGTGGCTCGGGCAGGTGCTTGGCCTTCCTTGTGCAACCTCTCCTTTCCCAGCGCAACCCCCCTCCATTCCCTTGGGATGCTGCAGGTTTCCCTTGCTGCCCTTGTTTATATCATCCGTGGAGTTTTCCTGCTCCTGCTGGACCTGGGGTCCTGTGGGGCTGAGCTCCCCTTCCTCTCCTTGCCTAAGTGTTTGCAGGCTGAAGGCATCGAACAGACTTAAATTAAATCCTTAATGCTGCAGGTAGTTACGCTCAGCAGTGTTACATGCTCTGATATGTGTTTTTATTGCAGCTTATTAAAGCATCAGTGGTTGAGAGTTTATTTTTGATGTATTTTATTGCACAATGATTTACAATGAACTCTTAAAGAATGCACAGTCATTGCTTCTAATAATCATTTAATACATATTCATAAAGCATTTCTAAATGGTACCTTCATTCAGAATATTTTATTGGAAGCAACACACAGTCTTCTGAGCTGCCCAAGACCAACACAAAGTCTGATAAAGAGAAATAATTTTTTGCTCATCTCACGGTGCAGTGCTGTAAACTTCAAGGTAACATTTATCTTCTTCAGAGATGCAGTTCTCCAGGCAAAAATTTAAAAAAAAAAAAAAAAATTGCTGGATTCCCTAAAGAGAGTAACTTTAGGCAGAGTTAAAATAACTTGGGTTTGGTTTGTTTAAGTGTTTTCCTAACTGTCAAGTGATAGCAGTAGGATCACCAAGTCTGGCATGAACATTTATCCATCTGAAAACTGAATCTCGAATCACAGAGAAAATCCCTGATGCCTTCTAGCAGGAAAAAGCCCTGGAGAAAGCTATTGCAATACAGATGAGTTGCCTTTGCTACCCAGATGGCAGGAGAGGGGATCACGCTTTGTCCCAAACCCTGCTGTAGCCCCAAAACAAGGTTTCTTCTTGTAGCGACACTTGGTCCTGATGGTGATCAAGGTTTATCTTAATGTGATTTTATCATAAGTTTGGACAAATCCAGAAAGAAGAGATGGACTAAATCAACTTTGATAGTGTGGTCCCAGATAGGTAAATTTAGGTGGGAGCAAGAGAGAAGGTCAGAACTTTCGGGAGTAAATTGCTGAAGTTTAAGCAATGATGGTTTACTTTTTCTTATCAATGGAGCTCAAAGCACTTTGAAAAAATAGGTCTTTTTACTTCCTCCTGGTTGTAGAGATGGGGAAACTGAGACACAAAATGGCAAAGTGTTTTTCCCAAACCTGATTCTAAAGCAGAGCCCACTGGCTACATCCTGTGCTGGTCCTGTGCCTGTTGACTCTAATTCTTCATACAGAATAAAACAGCAGTGCTGGGTGGAGGAAAATGCGCTCTGGGTAGTTACATGAGTAGGTGCTCCATCTGGTAAAAACAAAGTTGATAGAGACCAGAATTCTTCATGAAATGAATGAAAAAAGGAGAAATTCTCGGTGAAATAATGGGGGTTCAATACTTTGCTCACCTCGAAAAAAGATCCTGCGATTTCTTCTTTGAACCTGGGCAGGGTGCTGTCCCAGAGTGCTTAATTAATGTGTGCTGCTGAGTGGGTAGTTTCATTAGCTTTATGTAACTTCAGCCTGTGATCTGAATGCCTGCAGTTAGTGCCAGTCTCCAGATAGAGGAGACTTTCTTTACTTTAGGTATCCTGCTCTTCCTGATGTGCTAATAGGGAATAACAAAACCTTTCATTGAATGCTAGGGAAAGATTTGTCCTCTCAGTAGAGAGGGTTTTGTCCTTTTTGCTGCTGTTCTTTTGCAGGGAAAGGGCGGATTGCCATCATTTTGGTTGTTTCAGTCCAGGAGGGGAAGGACCTCCCAGGGGTGCTGTGGGACTGAGCAGCCCCCCGCAGCCCCCAGCTCCTGGTGCCAGTGCAGACCAGGATCCTGGGAGGCTGCATGTTGCATTTTGTCCCCGCTTTGTCACCTGGCGCTGAAACCCTGGGGGGCTGAGCAGCCGAGCTTCTCACCTTTATCTGCACAGAGCCGTAGGCTCCTTTCCTCGAGCGGGGAGCTCCCGAGTGCAGCAATTTGCTCCTTCCCCCAACACACCAACACCTCCGTGAGCAAGAGGGACGTGCATGCACACATACAGAAGCAAGGCTTCTATGCGAATACCGCTGGCAGTTGTGTCGTGTGGAGTCATTAACATTTAGGAAGCTGTGATTATATAAGAAAACAAGAAAATAAATCAGCAGATACTTTGTCTTCCTGGTTAAATGTCCATCATGGGATCCAGCAGAACGGTTTTGCTTAAAAGGAGCATCAAATGCCGTTTTGAGCAGGGGCTGCTCTTGGGTGGTTAATCACAAAGGCAGTAATTGACTGTCATACCGCTTTCTTTCACATTTTTATTCTCATTATTCATCACCCAGAGAGAGGAGAAAAAAAAAATAAAGGAGATGACAGCCAGAAAGAACAGAGCAAGTGCTGCTGTAGGGCTCCCCGGGAGCCAGTGTGGGTGTCACCTCCACTGCTTGGTTTAGTGCCACCGAGGGGGACACAGCCACGGTGGAGCCGTGCATCGGCTGCTTGCGGGTGGATGGTGTTGGTGTGCCACCACCATGGGCATTGAAGACTTTCTCCGTCAGTTCTCTGGTGAAATATTTTCACGTGGTATGTTGGGCAAGGAAGCACAAGTCCCCAGTTTAAGTCCGCTGCAATTAATGAATTCCAGTCCATAGGCAAATGTGTCTTTTTCTTCTTGGATTTTTTTTTTTTAAAGTTAAATACATTTTCCCACATGCCTTAGAGCTAGAGCATCTTCTGAATTTTCAGCCTTGCCCTTTCCAAAGTAGGTTGTACAGCTCTGCGCCCCACTTCTGCTCCAGTTCCCACCACCTGCACCATAGCCCAGAGCTTTCCCTTCCTGTGCTTTTGCAAGCTCTTTCACTCTCTCTTTTTTTCCCCCCAAATCCTTTTTCCCTTCCTGCTGCAGACCCCACTGGACAGGCTGCCCCGTTGTCCCCAGCCTGGCTGCCCTCCTGCAGGGACCAGCCCCAGCATGGTGCCCTGCGCTACCAGGGCATTGACGAGGACTAAGATGCTTTCTCATAGATAATTTGAGGCAAGAAAGGCACAATTAAATGCACATTTCAGCTCTTCATGACATTTGACTAATTGAGAGGGGAATTGAGAGTTATTTTTACTCAGTGCAGAATCTGGAGACGGCAAAATATTTTTCTTTCTGGAAAAGTTGTTTGGCTGTGGCCCATGGCTGAGTGAATTTTGCTGCCACCACATTGCTGTGACGGCCACCATGAAGCGCCAATTACCCAACACAGACAGGAGAGGAACAGTATGAAAAATTACAACTCTCAGCACCAAACCATCCTGCCCCGGGGAGAGGGGTCATTTCCATCAGTTGGGAAACGTCAGGTCATGGCAGGGACCGAGGGCTACAGTGAGTCTATGGTGCCACCTCCAATGTTACAAACAGTGCAACATCTTGGGTGGAGAAGAGTGGATTATGGAAACTAACTCATGGATAGAAGAAGGGGTGGCAAGTTTTCTTGCAAAGTGGAGGAGTTTCTGCTGCTTATAGCCAGATATGAGCAATTTTTAAAAAGAATTCTGTTTTTCTTGTTGGGGATGGCACTATTACTGTATGGTTTGGGTTTTGCTTGCAAACAGACTGGGTACTTTCATGGTGAAAAAAACGGATTTAGCAAGAGCATCAGCTTATTGGCAATGATGACCTGTGCATTGCAGGAAGCTGTTGGAAAATTGGACACAACTGGGTTGTGGATTGAAGCCAATGAGAGGTGGATATGCACAGGAGATGCTGAGGTTCTGGTCCCCAAGCTGGTATTTACGATGAGAAACGTAGAAACCTCTGGGTCTGGTGTTAAAATCAGAATGATGTTGCCATTCGAACCTTGTTCAGTGAATTGAACAGGGTACAGAAGTCTTCTAGGGGACAAGTGTACTTCAGTAGCTGTGGTTGAACTCAAGGAAACACTGTAGGAGTTCAGTGGAGCAAGTCTCCCAGATGATTTTGAGAATCTGTGCCACACTCAAGATTCTACAGATATGGTAACTTCATAACCAGGGATTTATGTCTTTACTGTCAACAGAAATAACAGGTCCTTCCCAGTGCAGATGCTGAGCCACTGGCACGATGTAGGATTATGTAGAAGTTCATTACCTCTGGTCAGGGTGAGGGATCCAATGCACTGTGCCCATCACAGAGCCCACTGAGAAGGCTGCCATGGACCAGCGGGAGAGAGAGGAGATTGCCTTGTAGCATCACACCCATCTGCAGAGAAGTCTCTTGGGTACAACACAGAGCAAGTCTAGGACATCCTATCCAGAGTCTGGATAGAAAAAACCAATCATATCAAAACCTCAGGAGTGCAAGATCTGTATTCATTAGGGCTGCAATTAACTACACTAAATGTGTTTTGATACCACCATGTCTTAAGGGTTTTCATCAGGTTAAGAGCACTGCAGCTTGGTGTCTTAACCAGGTTGGATGTGGGCTGATGGCAGGAGCTTCCAGCCACCTCCTTGTGGAGGAGACACATGAGGAAAAGTTAGGAAGAGCCTAAAGTGGCAGTGTCTGCACCTTCCAATGTCCTCTTTTTCGGGAGAAGTGAGGCCAGTGAAAGCTCTCTGGGCAGCACAGCTGACTTGGGGCTGGAGCTCCTAAAGGGACAACTCAGGCACCATCTCTCTCTGCCAGTGCTCTCTAAACCTTTGACACATCAAGGGTTAAAAAGGCCCAGGATTAACCTGGAGAAATGTGTTTAGGTATTTCTCTGGATTTTTTTATCCACGTTTAATGATTTGGACATTGAGTACGTTGGTACTAAATCCATGAGGCAAGTTCTCCCAGTGGAACACCACAAAGTCTTTTCGAAAGGATTGCCCATGCTGCTTCATGCGAGTCTCTTCTCATTTTTCCCAGCCTGTCTGGGCTTGCAAATTAATTTCTACTTGTCTTATATTTGGGTTTATATCCACATCGCAACAGACAATTCTGTCATGCAAGAAAAGGGGGTTAGCATGTACAGCCCAGAACACCTCCAGAAGAGTTCAGCCCAAGGTGGGAATCACTGCATTGGGCTTGTATTTATTGCTTTCCAGATATTGTGCTGAGTCTGGAAACATTTCTGCAGCTGTGTGCCTCCTGTGATGCCTTTAGCTCTTATTTGAACACCAGGTTTTATCTTTCTTCTGTTATTGAATAGGAGAAACACCAGATGTGGGTTGTTCTTCACTCAGCCCTGCCATCCTGCCTTCACAAGCTGCCAACTTCTCGTTGCCACTGAGTTGCCCAATCAAAGCTGAAAGCCCTGGGTTCATTCGCTAGTGGAAAATGAACCCAAGGTAGTACTTTTGAAAAGAAGAAAATTGAGACAAAGAAAACTGCACTGGCTGAACTTGAGAAATTCAGGTTAATCATCTGTGTGCATCCAATTACCATCATTATATGCTTCCTTGGTCCTGACTTGCCTCTGAAATACATGTAAATAATACCACCGGTGATCTCCTGGGAGTTTCCCCTCCTGCCCCATCACTCATTGCTGACCCCATCTGCTCCCTGCCATCAGGCACCATTGCATCCTCCTTCCTGATGCATCAGGCTCACTCTCCATTTACAGCCCTGCCCACTCTTTAAGCCTGGCAAAATCCACAGGAGAAGGCACATTTAAGTGCTTTGCTGGATTGGGGCCAGAGCTGGTGGAGTTTACAGCCATGCTTGACCAAGTACTAAAACCTAAATGCCATCGATCACTGTTGCAGCTTAATATTAAAACATCCATTAGTGCTCTGAGCAAAAAGCCTCCTCCCTACAGCACCCTCAGGAGGCAAACGCAAACAGGAACCAGTTCAAATTCAGATGATTTCTTACAAAATTTAAAGCCCGGTTTGCAGAGACTGTCAGCAGCCTTCACGCACTCTGGCTGGTAGCTGTTGCTCTTCAGACCGAACATCCACTGAATTTTATAGCCATTTAACCAGAGGAAAAAACAACTCACAGGCAAAAAATCCTCCATAAGCTCATTTCAGCATCCAGGTCAATATTTGTTCTCTTTGGCTTGTTGCAATCCTATTCCTGTCAGGAGGGATCTCTCCACAGATAGCAGCGGGCTGGGGGTCAGACCCCAAAATCCCCAGGCAGCCAGTGTCCCTCCAGGACCCCATGCCGGGACCCCGACACCCCCGTGGCGCTTCACACCTACCCTCTGCTTTAAACACCAGCCTGATGTCCGAGACCCTCTCCCAGCCCTGCTTTCCCTGCTGGGTCTTCTGCTCCGATGCCGATAGCACTTGCCAAAAGCCCCGGTCAGGCGCTGTACTCCCAGCAAAATGCTCTTTGGAGATTTCCCACGTGGGGGAGCAGATGGAATAAGTCGGAGCATCCCCGATGCTGAGCCCAGCCTGGAGCCTCTCCGCCCAACGGCAGGTGTTGTGGGTCCCGTTCGTGTCTGTGCACACTGAAAAAAAAAATATAAAAAAAATCCGAGAGCTTGAGTTTTATACGTTGTCCCCAAAGGTTTGCTAACGTCCATGAACATCCCAGGGCTGTGATCATTTTTCCTGGTGATTTGCCGACACGCTCTTTTGAAAGCTTTAAGTGCTGCTGAGGAGGGGCCTCATTAATACCAAAGTGTGTTTATTAGACGGGGGAACCAGATGAGTAATTATCTCTCAAGGAAAGACCATAGTTTGCTGCAATTTTTCCAAATAGCTTTAACTGATCTTTTTTCTTCTATTAGCAAGATGTTGCTAAATAATTATCCTCTTGGAGACCTGGCTCATCAGGAGATAAGTGAGGGTCTGCAGCTCTGTTTCCCTTGGTCCAAACTCTGCTGTTTCCTGCGGGCATGTCCCTTCATGGGGGCTTGTATGGGTCAATGGTGAGGACGTGACAACTGCCCAACTCTGGTCAGACCTACGTCTGGTGAGCATTGGTTATAATCCCATTCTCTAGTCCTGTAAATCTTCTTCACACTAGTGAAATCCAGTGTGGAGAGGGGCATCATGCCTTTCCCCATTGTACTGCGGCCACCAGCAGTATCTGAAATCGCCCATGAGCAGCCCTCAGGAACCTCCTGTGTTTGCCGATGTCACCAATTTACTCCAGATAACTAGAGAGGGAGGTAATGAATTTCAGCTGTTTACCTCTTTAAAAAACTCGTTTCTGTTTAGACATAATTATCGAGCCACTTCTGAGAAAGGCACCATTGATTGCAGAGCTGAATTAGCATTTTGTTGCGTTTGCTCTGACAACTGCCTGCGCCAATACAAGAGCACTTCATGAACATTAACTCATTTAAAGTGTAAATTGCAACTCCTTTTTCATTTTCCAGCTTGGGACCCGGCTGGGGAAAGCTTTGCCTGTGGCTTCTCTGAGCATCTCCCATTGCCCGTACAGACCAGAGAGCTGGGACTGCCGGCAGGTGAAAGGGAGGGAGCGAGACTTCCCTGTTTTGGGAAGAATTTTGGGTGCTCCAGGCAGCAACGCTGTGGGGTGAGGATTGCAAGGATGGGTTAAAAATGTAGCTGTGGTGACGGTGACACCACCCTAGGGCAGTAAAGACACTGGCATTCAGTGGGGGTTCAGGTTTGGTCTTGCAGCTGGCAGCGTGGGGCAGGGTGAGGTCACTGCCCTCACCATCAGGGAGAACCGAATTTGGCAAAACGGCAAGAGGAGCATCACTGCCTGTCACAGGAGCTGGCTGTGGGATGGGGTGGGAGGCAGGTCCTTTCACCCCTCCCTTGTTCTGCCCTTGCCCAAGCCACTGTACCCAGGTTGTTTTCCACTAGTTACAAAATACAGCTGATAATCTTTCCCTCCTTTGCAAAACTTATTAAAGTCCAAGGATGTAAATGTTTATACAGCAGCAGAGTAATATTATTAGTTTAATCTCCAATTTTATGAAAAACAAGCCTGGTTTTAATAAAACCCCAGCCCTTTCCAGTTAGCCCCTGGTGCCAGTGTCAACCCAAGGTAAGCAGTTAAGGGAACCTGGGCTGGCTGAGGTTAACACCAGCCAGTTATCTCATCTAGAGCTGTGCTTCCACACCTGGGACAGGCACTGCCAGTCCAGACCTGGGGCAGAGCTGGAATGATGTGGTCCAGGACCTGCTGCACCATCAAGGCACAGTCCCATAGCTCTTAAGTTGCTCCTGTAGCCAGTTAGTCTTTTTGAGCAGGTTTAATCCCAAATGGCATTCGTCCCTGTGCTGTTGCAGCCACTAGTGCCCTGGTTTGCAATGGTGGTGATGGTGCAGAGGGCTCCTTGAGCTCAAGCACCCTGAGAAATTCATCGCCACTTTGCCTTTTCCTTTATCTGTATTTACAGAGGAGTTGGTGGTAGATGCAAGCAGGCTCCAGCATGCACAAAGCAGAAACCCAAGTGTGTTATCTGAGTCACTTTTTTTCAGCCAGAAAGCCTCATGAAAAATACTATGGTCTCTCCCACGTCCCACCATCAGCACCGTTTTCCTCTCACCCTCTTCCTCTCCATCCCACATTCCCAAGAGCCGCATCCTGAGTAATGCTGTCCTGAACCCCTCCAAGCCTTCCTTTGTGGGAATGGAGGTGCTGCATGCAGCCCCTGACAGCGTGAGCCCTGGGAAATCCCATAATTTGTGGGGTTTTTTTTTTTCCCCAGTTTGAAACAACAAGCTGGGCCTGCCAGCATTCCCCAATCATGGCCCTGGCAGCACCGAGGAAACACCTACCCAGGCCCTCAGCTGGTCCTCCCTGCCAGCTGCAGCCATCAGTACCCACCGGTGACGATCAGGGGCATAACGAAGCATGAGGCAGCTGGCTGCTCTCCAACCTGGGCTGCTCAGGAGGGAGAGGGGGAAACTGCACTCATGTTTCTCATGATGGTAAACCCAAATTTCTTTGCTTGTCCCTGCCTCTGGCTCTGCTGCTTCAGTTTGCAGCCAGCACTGGGACCCCTACAAGAGTTAGGGGGCTCTCTGAACCTAAATGGGAGCATCCTCCCAAGGAGCCCTGCAGATGCCAGGGCGTCTTCAGGCCATGAGAGCACTTGGATCTGCTGAGCTGAGGTAGGAGAGCTTGGAGATGAGGATAAAAAGTGGGGGGAAAAGAGGCTTAAAGCTTTTCATCACCTCCCCGAGAGCTGCCCTCCAAGTGCCTTCTCTGTAGCTCCCACTCTCCAGCTCCTCTTGGGCTCATTTCTCGTGTGTCAGGACAAGGCTGTTTTGTTTGGGCTGCAAACACTGCAGGGGGAATTTTTAAAAAGCTTGTTTTATTGCTGTGTGAAGGGGAAAAAAGGAGACCAATAACTTTTCTATTAATATCAAGCTTTGTAAGTCTTTTGTTTGGTTGGTTTGTTTACAAAATCTCTCATTTTGTATCTAAACTACTTGACAGTGTCCCTTTGAATATGTGTTAAAATAGATCTTGGTTTCATTCCGCGCATTTTGGGGAGGATATGAAGCAATTTCACTTGTCAGCTGTGAGCGGGAGATGGATGGGGCCATTCCCTGATGGGTCGCCGTCCCAGGAGGGGGAGCGGAGCAGGAGCTGTGCCGCTGCTCGGCTTCGCTCCCAGCCTCTCAGTGCTCGGTGGTGCTTGGTGAGGAGGATTTGACTGGGATGATAGGTTTTAAATGAAAAAATAATGCAGAAAGAACAGCCTTGTTGGGGACCCAGATGATTTATGCACTGACCGGACTCCTTGCATGCCACGCTGCTTGAGTCTGCCTGAAGGGCTCTCCAGCCTGCACAGATATTTGGAGATTGCGATGTGGAGCTGAATAGAGCTGGAAAGCAGAGCCCATCTCCATCAGCATCTTTACCTTGAGGCTGGCTGGACCATGCCAAGGGGAAGAAAGGATCAGGCCCTTGGTGGGACGTGCACCCATGGGGAGGTGGGGGGAAATGTGAGCATCACTTTTTACTCTCTGCTGTCACCCAGGATTTTGTGGAGATGCTTTCCAGGCACAGACCTCTAGGTCTGAGTTAGGTGGGGGATAGACCTGGCTTATCCAGCATCTGCTGTCACCCAACCAGCTGTCCTAGCTGGCTATGCCAGCACGATCCAGCTTTTGCAAGCCAGGAAAAGATAACTCTGAGATAATGCAGCAACGCATCTCCCCTCCTTCAGGGTGCAGCTGGAGCCCCAGGGTGACTTGATTCTCTGGGTTTCCCTTGCTCCATCCTGCACCATTCCTTCCGGGTCTGCCCCCCTCCCTTTGCCTCTGTTCCTCTTGACCCTGTTGCTTCGTTAGTAGTAGAGACGTTAATCAGCATTACACTAATGAGGATCCTGGGTAAAGGGTACACTCAGCAGTGCTGCCAGTGTCAGGATGCAAAGAACTCACGGTCCCCACACCGGGCACAGGACGCAACAATGCTCTGTGCTGAGCAGCACAGAGCATCATTGGCAAAGGCAATACAGGGCTCTGCTCATCAGTGCAGGGGTTAAAACAAAGAACAGAATAAAAAAAAAAAAAAGACACGAAAAACTAGTCCACAAAACTGAAACTATTTTGCACCAAAAATTAAAAAAAAAAAAAATAATTTGAGATAGCAGAAGAATCTAGCTCTCTATCAAACTTGGGTAGGCAAGGGATGGTGGAGGTCTGGGTTAGAGACAGCACGTCTGAACCTTGTGTGGCCTGAAAATCTGCTGAGAATTGGCTCGTGTTCCCTCCATTTGAAAGGAATGGCCAGCACTCATTCTTTTTTTTGTCAGCTGCATCTTAAGATCCACTGTTTATTTATTTTGATAATATTCCAGTTGGAGGCAGAAGCAAGAGATAGCAGAGGCGAGCAGAGAGAAAAATTAAGGCTGTTAGGGGCTTTGCAAGAGCCTGGCTGTGCTGGCGTGGTCAGCTGGGACAGCTGTTAGGGTCACAGCTGGCTGCAGACAGCTGCAAAAGTCACTTCCAGGGACCTTTGCCCCTTCCCATTGCAGCATCCTCATCCCAGAGCCACTGGGCATCCCCTTGCTACGGCTCTGTGGTTCCCACTGTGGGATTTCAGCCCCTGGCTGGGCAGGCTTGAGCATCTGGAGGGCTGTGCACAAGAAGATTTGCTGAGGCTCCCAGGATTTCGTTTGTTGGCTTTTGCACTTGAACAAAATTACCATTTTTTCAGCATTTTTCTAGCATGGCCCAGTTGTCAGGCACGGAGTAGTAAGTCCAGCTCTCTCCAGGATGCTGGCAGAGCTCCCAGCCTTGATCCCTAGCAAAGGTGGGGTTCAGACACTGCTTTTATTAAGCTGGAGATTGGCTTGTCTTCAGAGCAGATAACAACTTTGCAGATGTGCCTGGAAAGCAGCTTCTAACCTAGAGGTTCCCTCGCATGGCCAGATACTTTCTGCAAGGGAAAAAAGAGTTGATATTTCCAACCCAACCACTGCGGCTGGTTAAAACGTGTTTGGTGGCCCCCCCAGTTTTTCCAGCAGCCAGAGCAATAGTGTGATACAGGACAGAGACAGCATGACCTGGGGAAAGGCAGGCACTTGTTTCTGCGTCAGCTGGCATTTTTAGGCACCACTTATGGGAGCACAGAATGACAGAATGCTATGGGGTTGGAATGGACCTCTGGAGATCATCTAGTCCAACCTCCCTGCCAAAGCAGGTCTACCTAGAGCAAGTTGTACAGGAATGTGTCCAGGTGGGTTTGAATGTCTTCAGAGACAGAGACCCCACCACCTCTCTGGGCAGCCTCTTCCAGGGCTCTGCCACCCTCAAAGTGAAGAAGTTCCTCCTCATGTTTAGGTGGTACTTCTTATGTTCAAGTATGTGTCCATTACCTTTCGTCCTGTCACTGAACACCACTGAAAAAGACTGGCCCCATGCTCTGGACACCCACCCTTTAAGTATTTATAGGCGCTGATCAGATCCTTCCTCAGTCTTTTCTTCTCCAGACTAAAAAGCCCCAAGTCCCTCAGCCGTTCCTCATAAGAGAGATGTTCTAGGCCCCTCATCATCTTTGTAGCCCTAAGATTATCAAATAGATCTGACCCCAGCTAGCATCAGCACTGGGACCTATGTAAAGGAATCAGGATACCATTGCAAGGATAGTGATGAGGCACTTGTGTGTTGGTTTTGTCATGGATGATGCAGCTACCTTTGTGGTAGCTGGTCCTGAAGAGGTTATTTCCCATTGAGCTTGGAGATGACCAGCGAGCTTTGCCAGAAATGCTGGTAGTGTAATGCCTTCAGCGGAGCAGACTGTAGAGCAGAAGAACAGGGAAATCAATAGACTTTTCATGTTGACATATTTACTAAATGCATGTGTGATCGATGAGCGCTGCGTAGCTGGAGGTATCAGGACTGGAGGATCCAGATCTGGAGGTGGATGCTTAATATCCCATAACCTCAAGATGTTTGTTATAAAATCATCACATTCCTCAGTTTTACTACATTAACACACCGTTTATCCATTCAAAACCAGCCAAAGCTCCGGGTTCTGCTCCAACAAGCTGTGCTGAAATACAGGGACCTGAGAAGGCCAAAGGGACTAGCTAGGACTGTGCTGCTGCTGCCCGCAATCTGTGGCTTTGTCCCCCTGTTTTCTGTAGCCGGTCCCCACAGGGCAGCCCACAGGCTCCTGGGAGGAGAGTTGGGGCCGTTTCCCCATTTTTTGGGTTAGACACATCTGGGATCAGTTATTATCTCAGAAATGCTGCATCCAAAATGTGCTTCATATTCTTTGCCATTAAGGGTTGCATTTGTCATCCCAGCACAGACTACAGCTCAGATAAAAGAGAATAAAACTGAAGAGTTGTGCCAAGGAAGAAAAGCACATAGAGAGGATGAAAGAGCATTTTGGGTGAGATGCATGTAAATGCATTACTCATGCAAAGAAGCCATTAAAGATTGTGAGGCTCTTGGATACCACAACAGCGAGGCTGCTAAGTCCCTGGATAGAAAACCCACAAAGATTATCTTTGTGAAAGGAGGGGGAATGTATTTATATTTGTATTATAACCACAGGGATAGCAGATGATGATCCAAGCAGCTCTTGGATTAATTCAGCCATCTAGAAACCCATGTGCCCCCGTGTCAGCCCAAGGGATGGGGTAAAGACAGATGCAGCCCTGGGAGTTGTTGGGAAATTTTTTTCCAGCTATCCAAACCTGCATCAGGGACAAACATAGCTCATTCACTAGGAGTGAGCCCTCAGGAGGGATTTCCAGTCGGTTTTGCTCCAAGTCAGCAGCTCCCTAGCTCCTTTTCTCGGTGAAGTTGCGATGTTTCTGGCTGAGGGTTCGTAAGAGTGCAAAGGAGACTGTGTGGCATCCCCAGGTTCAGGTTCAACTCCCAGCTGTGCTATTATATCCCCAAGCTTGGTTAGGTGTCAGTGGGATCTATCCAGACCCCACCATTCACCAACTAATCCAGAACAGGAAGGCAGGGAGAAAGCCCTGGATGAGAAAGGTATGGTGAGAGGGTTCAGAGAAGAAGGTTAACTCCAAAGTCCTTCAAACCAGACTGTGACACTTCCATGACCAGCAGCCTCCTGCACTGGGATGCTGCAATGTGCCTCCTCTGGCACTGTAATGTCCCTGAATGGACAGGAACCCTGTGCTGCTCCATAGCATCCACATCACCTGCCTAATCCCAGAGCACTCTCTGTGACAAAGCAGGTTGCTCAGTCACTAAAATCCTGAGATTATTGTAATTTGGGGAGTTATTACATTGCCAATTTAGGACATGGAGTTATTTAAAGCAGTAAGTAGATCACTAGCTGATAACACAGCTCGGTTTAAATTTGAGCTCATTTAAATATCAGTCTAAACTGCCCCTTGAATCAAAGGTGCTTAAATTTTTCTGAAAAATAATTGACTCTGTTCATCAGAAGAATGTGCCATGGATCCAAGTACAACATGAATTATTTGCTTGGAGATTTTATTTTATTTCCCACGCCTTTTTTTCTCAATATTGCAGTAAGAAAAAAAAACAAAACAAGTTTTCTCTCCCAGTACTACTCTGTTTTAACAGAGCAGGTCAATCCATCAAATTCCAGCGCTGAGATAGGTAAGTTTTATCTGTCCCTGATGGATGTTGCTGCTTATGCAAATCTGTCACCAGACCATGGCTACAGCAGCACTCGGCTCTTTGGGAACAGGACTCCAGCTTCCCACAGCTGAATTAAAATATGCAGCTGTGCTGACCGAGAAGAATAGGTGTGGAGGTTTTCTTGGGGCAGACCTTGTGCTTCCAGTGTAGGCACAGTCATCCCTAAAACTCAGTGTTTTGGCAGATAGGTCTTTTAGTTACGGAGGGTGAGCAGGCAAGGAATGCAGAGTGATGGAAGGTACCAAAATCCCATCTGCTTACGCTGTTGGCAGTTACCATTGTCCTTTATTTTTGCCACTTGTTGCCTCAGTCAGCTCCATGCACACCTGGGTCCATCTGTGGAAAGCCCAGTTCAGGATTCACCCCAAGGGCTCAGCTGTGACTCCTCTCCAGGCAGGGCTGGGACAGGGACAGTGACCTGTCTGGTAGAGATGCTGCCATGTCAGCATTGCTCACATCCCAGAGACAGGTAAACCCAGTACCACGGGGTTGGCTGAACCACTGCAAATGCCTGGCTGTGCTCTTTTACTCCCTCAAAATTAACTGTACCTCTTTCATTTTGGATGCATTGAGGCATTTAGCAGAGGCTGAAAGCCTTCCCGAGGCCAGTCTGGCTGCCTAGAGCCTGTGCAGAGACTGATCGAGCTGAGATAACTTTGCTCACTGAGCTCAAGAGGAGTTGAGAGTTACAGTGAAAACATCTGAACATCATCAGTCAGGT
This sequence comes from Nycticryphes semicollaris, assembly GCA_013400055.1. Taxonomy (NCBI): domain Eukaryota; kingdom Metazoa; phylum Chordata; class Aves; order Charadriiformes; family Rostratulidae; genus Nycticryphes; species Nycticryphes semicollaris. The sequence goes on from VXBJ01006975.1 coordinate 261,889, forward strand.
TAAAAGGGCATTTCTTGTGCGGATCAGCCACGCTTCTTGGACCTATTTGTCTTCTCCAGCACAGCACATGGTGGGAACAGATGTTATAGACAGTAAGTCAGAAATATTTTGCTATTTTGAAACCACCCTCCAAGCCCTGTGCTGGCGGTGCTGCTGTCTGCCAGCACCTCAGGCAGGTTACCCATTCCTCAGCCCCTGTGCGCTAAATGCAGTGCCAGACACTGGCTGCAATTGCAGTCACAGCATAGTTTTGGGGGTTTTTTTCCCCTCTACTTCCCAAGAAACTCTGGGAAGGATCATTAGAAATGGCATGCTGTAAATCCACCCAGGACCCGTGTGCCTGAATGGCCCTGCTGGGCGAGTGTGGGTGCTCATTCACGGTGCCTTTCCCTTCCCCAAGAGCAGCTGGGAATTGTCTGTTGGGATTGCAGAGGTGGCAGGCGCTGGTCAGGATAGATTTTGCACCCAAGTAAGGTGCAAACACAGAGAGAGCACACAGGCAGCCCCTGCCCACGGCGGCAGGGTGGAATCCAGAAGCTGTCAGAGCTCTGGACTGGGGTGAAATCCGTTTCTTCCTCTAAACAAACTTCATGCCCTGTGTGCATCCCTGATTTTTACCTTTGTATTAGCATTTCCCAATTACTCAACACTTTCTGGCTGGATGGCATTTGGTATTGCTGTTTATTGCCACTGGGGACCACAGCGTTGACATTATTGCTACCAAGTGACATTTACATGGACACCAACGTCATATTGATACCAATAACGGCAGCCAAGTTTGGGACACAGCATTAACTGTGTGAGGCAAGAAGGGCAGCTTCTGCTATTGATGCTGATACTGTTTAAAAAAATAAACCAAACAAAACAAACAACGACCCAAACAGCCAGTTTTAAGTTCAACTGACCCCATTTCTGGCAAACCCATTGCTGGGCTGCGAGAGCTGATCTTGCTGAGCGCCTGAGGCTCGGGGACCTGCCGGGTGGTGATCCCAGCTGCAAACACAGGGGAGCCAGCCCAGCCGTGCTCGCTGTCTCCCTTCCTATCAGCTTCTCCTGCCCTGGTGTTGACAGAATTGATTTTTTGCTGTGCCTGAGCGAAGGACCGGGTTTGTTCTGGTGTGCCGGAGCAATTTGCTGCTCGTTTGTGGTGTTTGCTCAGTGATTCATCCCCTTTGGCCCCCGGTCTGGGCAGCAGGACTCTGCTTCAGGGGTGATTCCTGGGGTCACGGGTCTTCCCCATGCCATACCACACTTGTCCTTTGCTCATACTATCCCACAGACCATTCGCTTCACCATCATCATCCTCGTCATTATTATTATTATGGATTGGAGCACCTCCCTGATGAGGAGAGGCTGAGAGAGCTGGGTCTCTTTAGCCTGGAGAAGAGAAGGCTGAGGGGAGACTTTATCCATGTTTACAAGTACCTAAAGGGTGGGTTCAAGGAGGATGGAGCCGGTCTCTTTTCAGTGGTTTACAAAGATAGGATGAGGAGAAACAGGTACAAGCTGGAACTTTAGGACGTTCCACTCAAATATGAGGAGAAACTTATTTCCAGTGAGGGTGACAGAGTCCTGGCAGAGGCTGCCCAAGGAGGGTGTGGAATCCCCTTCTCTGGAGATTTTCAAGCCCCGTCTGGATGCAGTCCTGAGTGATGTGCTCTGGGCAATCCTGCTTTAGCAGGGGAGTTGGACTGCATGATCTCTAGAGGTCCCTTCCAACTCTGAAATTCCATAATTATTATTATTATTACTCCTACCATAAGTATTATTACTATTATTTCTCCCTCTATGCAAAGAGTCCTTTGGCTTTACCCAACAGCCTAGGAAGTTCAGACCAAAGCAGCTCAGCAGCTGATGGCTGGATCCCACCAGAGGATGAGGATGCAAGAACTGCACAGTGAAAATGCTGGGTATCAGGGCAGGTTTTGAGGGTGTTGCTGGTTAAATCATCCGCAGGGTGAGAGCCGGGGGAGGACGAGCAGGTTGGGAGTCAGAGGGATGTTGTTAAAGCACGATGTCCTTCCTCAGTGCTTAGATACTTCATACTCAGTTGTGGGAGAGCCCCAGCACTTGTATAATTCAGGCTCTGAGTTTCTGTCTTGTTTCTCATCAGAGCAACCATTACTTTTAATGGTGGCAGGTTCTCCTGCCTGACACGGCCACCGGCCACACAGGGAACCACTGTGACCGTGGCTGGAAATGGGCAGAGATGGGGCAAATTCAAGCTAAGAAATCCCCCGCTGAGTTGTTACCTTCTCCTCAGGGCTGAACATATTTGCCTGCAAATATTTAGAAATCCCAGGTAAAGGCTGTGGGGCACATTGAATTGAGAAAGGCCACAAAATTTTAATGCGAGTGACCAAATTTTAACATGAAACCTGACGCTCTCGAGTGAAGCGAGACAGGATCAGGCTGACGGAAACATCCCTTTCTCTGGGTGCAGTTTGGCTCATTAAAACGGATCAATGCCAATTAAAAAAAAAAAAAATATTTAAGACTTTTGAAAATATCTTGGGGTACTCTGGCTGTGGGCTGCCAGGGGGAGGTTGCCCGCCGCTGGGTGTCACCATATCTTGGCCAGGACCCTGATGGCTGGGGCTGGTTTATGGAGGGAAATGTCACTGAAATGCAGCAGATCAGGGTCTTTTTGAAAAAAAACCCCAAACTTGGCACTTTTTTTTTAAAAAGGCTTGACCCAGTGCAGCTGCATTGTCATAGAAACAAGAAAAAAACCTCCCTGGCTGCTCTCTAAGCCCTTGCCTTGATGGGATATGAACGGTGTGTAAAAAACCTGACGCATTTAAGGTAGATAAGAAAAACAGGTTTTTTCTCTTTCCTGAGAATCAGGTTAAAAATTCTTCCTGAAATTAGTGCAGCGTGGGTCGTCTCAGCACAGAGTATCAAGGAGCCTATGCCGGGGAAACACAGACTCTTTCCCAGGGCAGGCACAGTGGTGTTGGGCTCCCTGGTCCTTCAAGAGGTTTTTCTTGTCTTCTTAATCATCTAAAGACCAGGTCACACTATCCCCAGGGTTCCTGGGGCACACTGCATCTTTAGTCACACACAGCTCTGTCTGTAGCTGAAGCGAAGGACAGAGGTAAGAAAAATTACCACTTTTTCTTTTCCAGCATCTTTTATCTTTTGGCTTTTTGTTTGCCCTTGGAAACCTGGAGGAGCGTTTGGGTTTTGGTGAGGTAGGAGCGAGGTGTCCAGTGCCCATGCAAATGCATGGAGGTTCATGATCCTTATTTGAAAGGTAGAAGAGATCTGTACCCGTGGCCAGAGCGTTCCTCGGAGTGGTTGATCCAATAATCCCTAGAGTGAGATCCGCATCCCCACAAGTGGTATTTCCATGGGAAACAGTAGCCGTCATCCTGCTAAGGCAAACAAAACCCGAGGTCCTGCTGTCCCTGCTTGGGTGACGCTGGTTATTCTGGCCTGGGAAGTGGCTCGGATGGCTCAGGATGGGGTGCGATTTCTTCCTGACACCCACCCCAATTTGGGTGACCGTCACAGAGCAGTATTTTTGTCTCCTTTGGCTTATACCTCTCTGCATGGGTGCAAACTGGGCTTGCAAGCAGGAGCGCTGGCCCTCGCAAACCATCCCTCCGACCTCTGTCTCTGCTGATAAATCCCATCTGTAAAAGGGGATTTTTCTTACCCACCGCATGGCACTTCTGCACAGTCTAATTTATTTGCGTGCTTTTTCTTGTAAAGCACTTTTCCCCTGGCTGGGTAGATGAGGCAGAGAAGACAAAGTCATCCTGTTGTCTTTATTTTCAGGATTCCAGCCGAGTTTGGCTTCCCAAGGGTTGCGCTTTTGAGGCAGGGAGCTGGGGGAGCAATGTAGTTGAGCATAGGCTGGGAATGGCATGCATTTTGCTCCAGGCGCAGGTAGGGAAAAGGCAAATGGGATACAAAGTGATGCATTTCCCAGAGGAGGATGCTGCAATGTCTGTCACCTGTGTGGTCCCCTGTGGGTGACGGCTCTTACTCCTTCAGCACCAAGGGCACACTGGGAAAGGCTGCTTCCCTTCCTCAGCCTATTTAATTCATCAGGGTAGTGGTGTAAATGGGAGAAACTGTGCTTGGTCCAGACCTGCTGATGCACCAGCTTGCGTGAGGCCAGCGGTATTTGGTATCAACCCACCGGTGTGTCTCCCTGTGGGAAAAGCACATTTGCATTTACCCACAGACAGAAAACAATCCCAAAAAGCAGAATAAACCCCCCAAAATGCTGCCCCATCGCTTCATACAATGTGTGAGCTGAACTCAATGAGGGCAGGACCGGTGGCAGGCAGATTGTGACCCATGTCTCCTGTATTCTCTCACCCACAGCTCCCCTCCTGCATCACCCACCACTGAGCAAAGCTGGCACAGGAGATACTTAGGACTCAACCTCCCGCCTGGGGTTCACCCCGCAGCGGTATCGTTGTGGGAAGCCGAGCTGCAGCCCCGAGTTGCCATGACACTGAGCCACCCCCGAGGATGCGGCTGCGGCTCTCTGCCCTCCCTGACCTGTTTCCCCGAGTATTTGGCGTCTCTCCCACGCGCCTGTCTCTCTCAAGCAATTACGTGCTCTGATTGCCCACCCTCGCATGTCACTGCCTAGATAGGTGCTTATATGTATTTTAATCAAGTGAGTCACGCAGGTGGAGGGGACTAGGCAAAACACTGTTTCTGTCCTTGTCTCCTTGCTGGGTAAATGATGGCTGGGAATTTAGTGAGCATGAAACGCTCTCATTTGAGTGGATTTAGTGGGTTTGGTGGCGGAATGGGTTGTGATGTGTTTAGAGACCACTTGAATTTATATTGGGTGAAGTGGTAGGGACTAGATCTCTGGCCCTGGCCCTGAGATCTCCATGCCCCGTTGTCAATCATGAACAGCACCTTTGAATAATCGAGGCTTGGAATAACTGAAGTTTTTTTATCCACGATATGTGGAAATCGCAGGAACAGGGGCTTTCCTGGATGGTCTGAACCCACAGCTCAAGGGCTTCAGAGCCGTTGTCACAGGCAGGAAAACCATGATAACCCCAACCCCTCTGGCACCGTCCAGCTGTGGGGTTCCAGACTTAAAACATGCAAGATGGTGTTTTTCATTACATAATAGAAATGAGAATTCAAAGGGCAGCTCCCGAGCCAGCCTGGCACAGCACAGCTGTACCAAAGTCCATTTATGTCACTTGAATCAATACAACCTTTTTCCTCCTGGGGCATCTGGGAGCAGTTAAGGATGCCTTAACAACATGCCGAATCCATTTGCTATCATCACTCTGGGCATTTACAGGCAGCAATTTCACACAGGCAGGGGCGGTGATGTTTCCAGGGTGATGCATGCCAGCGGGCTGACGTGGGGAGGTTTTCCTGTGGGTTTAGGCGTAGCAATGGTTTGCGTTGCCTTGATTTCCCTGCTGAGCTTGTTTGGGAGGTAGAAGGTCTTCCGGGACAGGTCTGTGCCGGGGCTGGCACGTGGCAGGGAACAGCAGGGGTGGCGATGGTGTTTTACGGATCCTTGGTTTTACGCTCAAAAAGCCCCAGGAACAAGAGGGATTAGTGTTGCATCGACTGAGCCGCATCGACTGAGCTGCAATTGGGAAGGCAGCACGAGCATGTGCACCCCTCGAGGTGCTTTTATGCCTATATCATCCTTTTAGTTTGAAGTTTAATCCCCAATAGCGGTGACTTGCTGCATCGCCCGACTCGTAACAGCCTTACAAAGCTGTGACAACAGGCAGGGAAAATGAAGCTGTCTGACAAATGACACATGACAAGGAGTTGGAGTTAACTGCTTTTAAATTCATTATGGCTCCAAAAGATTGAGCAAGGTGAATGATTTAAGGTGCATAATGAGATGGATTTAGCCTCTTTTTACAGCCGTTGAATGATCTGTGAACAGGCTTTGATCTCTGCATTACAGTCGTTACCGGGATTTGTCAGTAAGGGGGGGCAGTTATTTGAGGACCACTGGCTGTTTTGCAGCGGTGGCTCGGTTGCACATTAAGTGACTTTTCCCTGACTGGACAAATGTCAACCTCTCGGTGATTTCAGAGCAGATACCTCCGGTGCTGCCCAGAGTGCCAAAACCAGAGGCGTTCAAAGGGCACGTGGGCAACCTGAGCACTGAAGGCAACCACTGTGCAGCAGGTCCCTGGTTTGTCAAACACTGGACATGTGCAAGGGTCTGAAGAGCCACAGGAAGGTTTCTGTGTTGTGTGATGATGAACATCACAATAGGGAAGTCTTCCAGCTTTGGGATGCCCTGGCCATAGTGCTTATGGCACATCTGGGAGGCCCAGGGCTGCAACCTGCCATGCTTCAGCACAAAAATTATCTAGTGAGGCCAGATCCAGGAGCTGTTCTGCCCCAAGATCAGCTCCCTGATCTCTGGCTGTGCAGAGCAGAGAGAATTATTCACATTTTGGGGGAGAAAAGCACATCCTGCAGGTGCTCAGCAGAACGGCCTGTTGCTCAAGGTCCGTTTAGGGCTGGTACTGGTTTGGAGTCACATTATAGTTATTTTATAGCAAACTAGTGGGATGCAAATATTCCAGTAGCTCAGGCTAATCCTTTCTTAAACAAGAATTCTCTGCAGTCAGCCTCATCTCCAAAGACATGTGCCAACTTGGTGTCTTTTGGGCTGAAATATTACTTCTGGTGTGCATGTTTGTGGTGCTGTTGGGGAGATATATATTTCTGAAGTGCAGCTGCCTCATTTTGTTTTACAATTCATAAGCAAACGAACCCGAATGATCCAGTGCAGTATGGGCACTAAAAATAGCTTTAATCAATCAACTTTTTAAAAATAAGTATGTTCCTTAAAATTATGCCAGCACCAGCCAGCGCTGCCTCTTGGGAATTTTTTTCTGACTCATTTTTCTTCCAGTTCTGTTCTTTCTTTTTCTTATTTTTTTCCTGCTCCTATTTACCAAATATCATTGAGTTCAGGCTGTTTTTTGTTACTTAGCATACAGGATGAGGTAGATATTGGAGACTTTTAAAGCTATTTTTGTCACTGGTGACATGAAGGGAAGTGTTGCTGTGATTTGCCAGTATTTGGGCAGCACCCCTAAATACTGGTAAAATAGTCACTAGGTAATTTTGATTCAATATTTCTACACTGGATCAGCTTCCCACCCGTACCCGAACCTTTCAGGATGGCTCATCCATCAATCAGAGGAGATGGACATACAGACGTGGTGGCAGTGCTTGGTGGGACAAGGTGGCAGCAGCTGTGTCCACCCTATCCCCTGCTCTTCTCCCATCCCCATCACCTTTTCCTGCAAGTCCTTCGATGCTCCACAGCTTTTCAGGAGCCTTGTTACCATCTCATCCAGCGGCTGCTTTGTGGTCTGATCAAGTTGGTGGCCATGCTCATGGCCCTTGGGGTCTGCTGGACCACTCAGGCAGAGGACGGAGCCCCTCTCCTACCTCCCCAAGGCTCTCCCCCTGCAGCCACTTGCACTCCTGACACTGCCAGGGGACAGATCCCACGTTGGATGGTTTAGAAGCAGGTCCTCAGGTTTCCCACTGGCCTCATTCCTAAAGGCAAATAAGGCTGTGATTTTGCGAAGGAGAAATTGCACACCTAAGTCCTGCTGCTCTCCTGTGAGCAGTACGTACCCAGCTCACCACAAGCACTCTGAAAATCCCTGTCTCTTAGATCTCTTAGTGTGTGTATAGATATATATGTGTGTGTGTGTGTGTATTTAGTGTGTTAGTCACTTCTTAGACTATAAAAACTGAAACTTCAGTTGGCTGCTTCGTCTGTAAACATATGTTCCCCTTGTAACTTTAACTTGGCTTTTATTGCTTTGTGATATTCCTCCACATTGTGTGCGGGATGTACAGATATGATAACAGTAATAATCACAATACTGCCAAATCCAAGCATTTATAATAATGGGTTAAGTCTCCAAAATCCCCTGACTGGCTTAAAAATAATAAGATTACATGAAAATAGTAAGTGCCATGATCTTGTCTTGCTGCTTTTCAGTTGCTGGTTGGTTATGCTTTTGGCTCCTGCCTATCTCCAATGTGAGCGCTTAGAAATGAGGGTTGGGGAGGGGAACTTTTAAACAAAGCTGAGACTGATACCTCTGAAGGACCTGGGAATTTGAAGCAGCATGTCCTTCATCATGAGGCATGGGATGAAAGCGAGGGAGTTGTTTGTGACACAGCGGTAATACAGTCCCGTCATTTTCTACTGTGTTTATTGCAGAAATATTTTTAGAATTAGAGGGCGAGACGGTAGAGATTATCTCCCTGAAAATAGGGAGGCAAAGACTGGCCAAGCTGCCTAATGAAAGAGAACAATTGCGTTATGGTACGTCTGAGCCTGACCTGTACCCACGTCAATGGAGGTTTCTGTGAAGTATTTGGAGTGGGGAAATGACTGATGCGAAGTGAACAAGACATAGACCAGGGCTGCAGACATGGCAGTCTTCTCTCTACCTGTGCAATTTAAAAATAGATATTGAAAAACCAGCTTTCTAACAAGATAAGCACTTTCTTTTTAAGTCTTTGATTTTTATATTCAGGAAGACCTTCAGGTTTTTAAAGAAAACATTAGACTTTGACCTGCAGGCTAAACCCCCTTATAGCATTGTGCAAATGTATAAGGACCTGAAAGTCTTCTAGAAACAGGAACTATCCATGTTGCTTTGCTGGCCAAAATACATGAAACGGAGATCCACATTGCACCACTGCAGTTAGTTTTATATTTCTTTTTGGGCCAAGAATTGGAGGTTTATGGTGGGAAAGAGCTGGGGGGTGATGGGTTTGAGTTTCGTGTTTTTCAGTTCAGCAGCATCATTCTTTTCTTCTGCCTGCAACCATCCATGTCATACTGTACAAACCATCTCCAGAGGAGACAGAGGCGTCAGGCTGTCTGGAGGCCAGGGTGTTAAAGTTCTTCCTCTGGGTTTCATCCTTATGACCCTATGGCATGTGCCACCAGCCAGAGGTGAGGCAGTGACACCGGGGTTGTCCCATTCCTCTGCTCCTCCATTTGGGGCCCGAGGTCAGCAATGCAAACCGTCACAAGTGGACTGTTTTAAAAAAAGAAGAGGAAAAGAAAAAGTAAGTTAAATTGGAGGCCAAATGCAAATTTGTCTTCAGGAAACACTTGCTGCATTAAGAAAACTTGTTGATGCTGTGAAATGCTGTACCACTGCAGGCATCCTCCGTCTGCTCTGTATCTTGAGGTGCAAAGCAAACTTTGATGTCCCGCTCTGCTCTGGATCCACCAGACAGCAGTTTTAACAATGACTCTTTTTTTCTGTGTTTGCTACCTGGATTCCATAATTCATCAGTAATATGTTTAGGAGATGAGAGTCTTGCTGTATCACTGCCTTGGTGATGGAGGAGCCCTGTCAACCCCCAGTGGCAGAGGGCAAGGGCTGCTGGCAGAGACAGGAGGTGCTGGGAGCCCTCCCTCTGTGCAGGACACACACACAGCTTCTACACAGCTATATTTTGGGTTGCCTGCTCCTCAAACACATTCCCTGGCACTGGTACCAGTGGCTAGGTGATGTGGAGCCCATGAGTGGCCACTCAGCCTCAACTCTCTGTGTTGGGCTCCTGCCATTCAGATGTACTGATGGAAACACTCAAGCTTTCTTGAGTAAACAGCTTCATCACACACTTGAATTACCACCTCTCTTCTTTAATCGAGTCAAGGCCTTACCAGCTAAGCTGTATGGCAGAGGTCAGCAGGAAAAGCAGGTCTTGCCCATGATGAGGCATCTTCTGGCAACCAGAGCTCTTCAACCTCAAGTCACTGGTCCTTCCATGGAGGCAATTTCAGTAAAACCCTGTGAAAAGCTGCCCAAGAGCATCAGCATCAGGAGAGCATCAGCCATTGCACTAAGAGCAGGTGGGGCCCACCAACATTTTGGGGCAGAGCCTGGTTTCTGTGTTGGCACTTCTAAACTCGGGTGGTAGATATTAGTGTAAGAGACTGTGTCAGTCCCACAGCACGGGGGCTGTACAGCGTGGAGCAGCCCCCCCGGGGCGGGCAGGGCTCTGCTGCTCCCCAGTGCCCACAAAGGGCACTTGGGGATTTGAGCTCAGCCCAGATACGCTGGAGATGTCATTACTCGGGAATTTGTGGCAGAAGAAGAAATATTAAGTAAATCTTTTGCAATTATCTTTGCCTCCAGCGGTTAGACTAGATCTCCCCTTTCCATCTTTTTTTT